>VXBU01001482.1:0-78425 GCA_013400315.1 Bombycilla garrulus
TGGCACCTCTGGGCAGGTCCTTATGCTTCTGATCCCTGCAAGTCTGGGCTGGTTTCAGTCCATTCCCTCTCCATGAACACCTTTGCTCCTCCATGCTTCCACTAATGCTTCAGATTAAACACACTCTGTTTCCTCAGTCCCTCCTTCCTTATCCACCAAACGTCTATCCCTGGACACTCAGCTGGCAGATTTCCAGCAGCTTTCCCAGTTCTCCTACTCAAACTGGAAATTTCTGTGCTTTTCCCAGAGGGAACAGCCCTGGCAGTCTGCATCTCCCCACTGCCTCCTGGAGGAGCCAAGGCCTGCGGTGCTGGTGCCGGCCCCACACATGGCGGAGGCCCTGGGACCAATTCTGCCGGTGAACACACGAGTCATGAGAGGGTCAGAGATGGAGGGAGACAGGAGCAGGTAGCTCTCTGGGACAGGTGTCCTGCCTGGGCTGCTCCTCAGGGCTCAGGCCTGGGGCCGGTTCTGGACAAGATTTGTATTAATAATTTCATCTGGCTGCAGGAGCTGAACGCAACAGCAACACCTGGCTGATGATGCCGAACTGGGAGGTGCTGGTGACTCTCTCAAGGGCCATGAGGCCTTTCAGGAGGATCCAGATAGGCTGGAGCATTGGGCAACCATTAATGGTGTGAAATTTAACCAGAGCATGTGTCAGGCTCCAGAGCTGGGACAGCACAATGCCAGGTCCAGGTACGGTTTGGAGAGAAGTGACTGGAGAGCTCAGTAAAACTGCTTTTTTTCCACCGCACACTGTTCCTCATCACCTCCTAAAACAACTCTCAAGCAGGATGAAATTACATCAAAAACGAGAGCATCAATTTACCTCCTTGTGCAAACCTAAAGCAGCACAGTTAGCACTGAGAGGTCTGAGAGCTCTGCTGCCAGTCCAGTGTTGAGGGTGCCACTCACCGGGGCAACTGGCACAGACTCACTGCCTGCAGTGGCTTTAAAAAGGTCACTGAAGTGTTTACCAGGCACAGAGCTGATGGAAACAGTCCAGAGCAGGGATATCAGAACACTGAGAGGGCTGAAGCCCCTCTGCTCTGGAGACAGGCTGTGAGAGCTGAGAGACAGCCTGCAAGAGCTGGAATTGCTCAGCCTGGAGAAGAGAAGGCTGCAGGCAGAACTCATTGCAACCTTTCAGTACCTAGAGGGTCTCCAAGAGACCTGGAGAGGGGCTCTGAACAAGGGCCTGGAGTGACGGCACCAGGGCAAAAGGCTTCCCAGTGCCAGAGGGCAGGGTTAGGTGGGATCTTGGGAAGGAATCCTTCCCTGTGAGGGTGGTGCCCATGGGGTGCCCAGGGCAGCTGTGTCTGCCCCATCCCTGAAGTGTTCCAGGCCAGGCTGGACAGGGCTTGGAGCCCCTGGTCTAATGCAAGGTGTCCTTGCCCATGGCAGGGGGTGACACTGAGTGGGATCAAGAGTCCCTCCAACCCAAACCATTCTGTGATGCCATGATACAGGACACCCTGAAATGACAGCACTTCCACCAACCCAGAAAGTATCAGTGCAGGATCCACAGAATTCTTCACCATTCACCTGCTTCAGATTATTCCCAGGCCTTACAATAACCACCTGTGGGCTTCTGGAAGTGCTGAATTTCCACAGGAAAGGAATCACTTAACAAGACAAACTTCTGTGCACATGTTCCTACGTACCTTCCTCCTCTTTCATTTTCTTCAGGTCATCCTCCCCCACCAAGGACACACGCTTGGGAGGCTTGTCCAGGTGCTGCTGCTTCACCTCAATCTCAAAATACTTCTGCCTCTCGCGGAAGGACCTTTGCTCAGGGCTGTGCTGTCCCCCAGGGCTGTGTGCGGCCACCTGCAAGAACCACAGTGCTGCCCATGGACCACCCAGCCCAGGGGTCACCCAGCCCCAGCACTGCGCACAGGCCATGGGCACCCTCCCCATGTCTGCCAGCTGCCCCATACTCTCCCTGGCCCACCCACACTGTGACCCCCTCTCCCCACACACAGCCCCCAATGATTCCCACCTCTCCTCCTGCCCAGCCCCAGAACTCACCTCAGAGGCCATTTTGGTGCCTTCTGTGCTGCTCTGACCAGACAATTCCTAAGAACAGAGAGAAACAAGCATGTTCTAAAAGAACAGTTTCCAGCCACCCCCAACCATCCTCCAGCCATGTGTCCCCAAGGCCAGAGGAGCTGACACAGGCTCCCGAGACTGTCCCAGAATTCACACAGATTTAAAGGTGTAGCAAGCGTCAGGAATGAGGATTTATGTTAACTTGAGGGTTAAACAGAACCAGTGCAACAACTTTGGAAAGGGCAGAAACTGAAAAACATGGGAAACAGGCACAAAACAGGAGCAGGGGCTGAGCTAGAGCTGGAGGGGGTTCACAGGAGCTCACTCACATTTCGCTTACATCAAAGACAAAACCATCCAAAATTTACTTTAACGAAGCAGAGATGCCATCAGAAAGAACAAAAGCTGTATTTACTGGGATGCATAACAGAATTCTGGATGAACAGAACCACAGGGGGAGGAAACTGATCCCCAAAATCCCTCTGTGAACCTGAAATCCACAGTGCTAAACTGAGAACTGCAAACGAGTTACAGAAAAGATGAAAGTTTTATAACTAGACAAACTGAAAGGACCCACAAAAAGAGAGCAAGGAGACAACCTCTAGCTTTATGCAAACACACTCCAAAACTAATTCAGAACTCAAGTGGATCTGCCTGAGCAACCTCCTACAACTCTGGAGGCATTTGAACAATGCTCTTAGGCCCATGGTGTGATTCTTGGGGGCATCCTGAGCTGGACTCGATGATCCTTGTGGGTCCCTCCCAACTCAGGATGTTCCAGGATTCTAAAATCCAAGGTTGCCCTGTTTCCCATGGGGGACTGTAGCAATGCCCTTCAAAGCCTCACCTAGCCTGGACTGTTCCAGGATTCAGCTATATGGAGGGGAAAAGGAAGAGTTCCAGTGAAGATCAAAATCTATTCAGAAGTGTTTCAGCACAGGTTTAGCCTGGCCCTGGAATCTGGAATTTCAGAGCTGCTTTACACGAGAACAGCATGGTTGTACATCAGTATCCCAATGCCACGAGATTCCCTGAGCTTCCAGGACCTAATACACACAGGTCTCTGCCAGGATGACCACCTGCATCATCAACACACTCCAGCTTCCACAGGACCTCTACACGTCCCTCCTCTGCAGCCGCTTCCTCAGGAGGGAACCAATCCCCAGCTGCCTCCCTTGTCACGCCTGTGCTGAGTTACCTGTGTCCCCAGCAGGGGGTGGGACAGGGGCACTGCTGCGAAGGTCTTGTAGGCCTGCTTGACATTGATGGGGACCTCGTCAGGGGAGGGTGGCGACGGTGGCGATGGTTTGTGCTACGGGACAGACAGGAGGTAAAGGTGAACACGGGCGGGTGAAAAACCCACGAGGGAGAAACACGGCCCAGCTCTGGGCCCGCAGAGCCCAACGAGTGGGGTATGGAAAGGAATACGTTAGGGAACATGTGAGAGATATGTGAGCTTTGGGAAGGCTACTCCTGAGCAGGAACACAGGAGCAGAGCACTGCACGCACACTGCACACAGGGGCACGAGGGTCACAGCCCTGCTCTGGTTCTGGGATGGTGAAGGAATGGTACTGTTGGTGGCACAGACCTTCACTGACCTGATGGCAATGTTGTGACAGATCCTCTGGCCAAGATCACCTTGCTGTCCAAGTCCTTGAGGATTTCCACCCAATTCAACCAGCAAGTGCCCACCCCAATCAGGTTTTTTTGGGCTACAACAGGACAGCTACACATTGACTGAGTTCTACTCAGGGTTGAACAAAATTCCCTCTAATGGAAGGTGTCCCTGTCTTTAAGGTCCCTCCCAACTCTAACCACCCTGATCCCATGATCTGATCTAGGACTGTGTGATGTGGAGGAGATGTGCCTTTGATCTCAAATTTTCCCTTTGCAGAATTACACTTACTGGGAAATCTGACAAGGTCTGAGGGGATATTGTATTGCTTGTCACTGTCTTTGCTGGTCCCCTCCCTGTGACCCATCCTGCCACCTCTGGGGGAAGCAGCACTGGGTGACCTGCTCAAAGCATCGCAGAAATGGAAGGGGTGGGGGCAATGACCCCACAACACAACCTTCCTTCTGCTGGGAAGTAAATCCCTTCAGCTGCTCGTCCCTCCAGCCCTCCAGCTGCACTAATCCAGTTCCAGGCCTTCTGGTTTTTCTGAGTCCTGGACTAGGGCTAAATAGCGCTGTTTGGTGATGCTCCTGCGTGGGCTGAAGGACAGCACAGTGACATCAGAAGGGACCGTGAAAAGTGAACCAAGTCCAGTTCCACAGGTTCTGTACAGCTATTGGTCTCTGTTTTGGTATATGCTGTACAAGTTCCAACAGGGAGAGAAGGGCTGGATTCATGGAATCCCTCCAGGATGGTTCATGTGAGAAGGGACTGAAAGCCCATCCACTCCCTGCCCCCTGTCATGGGCAGCGACACTTTCCACTATTCCTTCCACTTTTATGTTGAAGGGTAACAGGTCTTCTGTCGTGACAAAGATCAAAATATCTGAATTTTTCTCTCCCATCAACAAACAGCCCGAGGAATATGAACCTTTCAAAACAAATCTTTTGCAAACCATAAAACCCATTGGCAGGATGGTATCAGCTTTTGCTCCAAGATGCCAGACATCAGCCAAGGTTCTGTAAGATCTTTGTCTCCACAAAACTCCAGACCTCACAAATATGGCTCTAAACCTGTACCTGCTCTGGGGATTTTGGCCACAAAAGCTTCAGCAGTGCTGACTCCTGGGATAGGGCCATGGAGACAGGGGCAGCTGGAGAGGCCCAGAGAAGTAAGAGGGGTGCACTGACCTGGCCCTGCCCGTGAGGACTGTGGGTCCCCTCTCAGGGAGCCCAGGCTGGTGCCTGGACACCACCAGCCTCAGCTCAGGCACGTGGCCACGGAGCCAGAGTCACCCTGGAGGGTGTCCTGCCCCCAGCACGTGGCCCTGCAGCCACCCGGGGCACACACACGGCTTTAGGGAGGAAAGCCCAGGCCACTTACAGAGCTGTGGGTCCTGAAGCACGGCTCGGGCTGCTGGAAGGGGTTGGGGCTGTCCCCCTCCTCTGCCCTGTGTGGCGCGGCGCTCGGTCGCACGCGGGAGAGAGGCTGAATGACGCCAGGCTTGGTCTGCTTGTGCCAGTGCCCCAGGACAGGATGGGAAAGGCAGAGGGAGAGAAGGGGAGGGAGAAAGAGAGAAGAGAAACGGGCAGTTAGGGCAGTGAGCTGTCTGCCATGCAGGTGCATAAACAAACGCATGCAAATCCATGCACCCCCACTCCTTTCCTCAGCTGTGCTGCCAGACTGGTACGGAGAGCTCTTGGAGCCAGCACCGAAAGAGACTCGGCCAAGGAACAGTTACACGGGACCAGGGGATTACAGAAAAGGCCAGGACAAAAGGAAGCACCTGCCAGACCAGCAGCAGCTACCAGGGTTTGCAGGGTATGCTAAGTGTGACAAAGCTCAGAAAATGTGAGCACTGGGGATGGAAGTAGGGAACCATCAGCCAGGAATGGGAATTGGCAGAAAGTGGGGATGTAAGTGAACCAGACTGAGCCAGAGCTCGGATAAGAAATGCAGTTACTGGAGCAGAGACAAGAGTCTAAAACTTCTCCTAGATGTCACCATCACTGCTGGATGTTGTGTGAAAGTAAACAAAGCGTCTGCAACTAGAGAGAGTGGCAGCAGGAACTGGGTAAGCCAGCAAAACCTGCAGGAGGGGAAGCTGTGAGTGGAACAGGAATAAAAGCTGCAAAAACAGTTATGCTGGGTTTTCAGATGGACCGTATTTAAAACCTGATGCATTTGTACAAACTTGAGGCATAGTGGAGGACTGGAGGAGACAGAATGGGAGCCCACAGGAGGAAGAAACAAGCTCCATGTGCCAGGGGAGGCACAGGGACAGCACAGTCAGGTCTCAGGGCAGCTGTACTCACTGATTTACTGTCATCCTGCGATGTGATGAAGTTAATGGAAGCCTGCAAACAGAAACACAGGGGTAAATCTGGAGTCTACCCTGAAAGACTCTACCCTTACCCCAGTGCCCAGCCTGTGAGGGGAACTCCAGGCCCCAGAGAAGCCCTGCCCCTCAATGCCTGCTTCTTTGAGTGAGGACAGGCCAGAGCCCACCTCCCTGAGCCTCTCCCAGCACCTGTGCTATGTGAGGAGGCCCTCGCAGCTCTCTGCACATCTCCAAACTCTGACCCCAGCTCTGGGACAGCCCTGGCCCACGGGCACAGTCCTGGTCCTGGTCCCGTCCCCAGGTCCTGGCCCGTGGGCACAGTCCTGGTCCCTGCTCCTGGCCCCGGGCACATCCCCACCCTCCACACTCGCCCCTGAGCCCGAGCAAAGCCGTCCCCCCGCAGCTCCTCCCCAAAGCACTCGCGGGTGCCATCACAGCAGCAGCTCCCGGGGAGCAGCCCCTCGTGCCTCGGTGCCACCGAGGTGCTGCTCCCCCAGCGAGCCCCGGGGGAGCCCCGGGGGATGCCAGGCCCCCGCGGGGACGTGGAGCCGGCGGAGGGGGCACGGGCAGCGGCAGGGGCAGCGGCAGCAGCTGGGGCAGAGCGCACACCGCACACCAACAGCACTTACAAAGCGCGTCTCCCGGCCGGCCAGGTGAGGGGGCCGGGGGGCCGCGGGCACCTGCAGGGCCATCAGCAGGGGAGAGAACGGGAGAGAAAACGGAGAGACTGGGTTTGCCACGGGAGAGGAGCAGAGACTGCAGCAGCCGGAGCTGGTGGGGTTCCCACCGCAGGGGAAGCCCCTCTGCCCTGCCTGGCACAGATCCACCACGAACCCCTCCTGCCTCCCCCACCCCACTGCAGGACTCGAGGCCAGGCACGACCACCACAATGCCAACTCAGGACACAGGATTCCACTCCCCTCAAGGAATCCTCTGAAATAAGCCAATACATTCTGGCTGGACTACAAGATGTTAAAACCAAAGAATTAACATTAAAAATAGATGGAGCCAGAGAATAAGAGACAAAATTCCTCAGAACTTTTGCTCCAGAGCAACAGCCTGAAGGTCAAGACTCCTGAATCCCCAGAAAAGGAGAGATCTGGGACTGTTCAACCTGGAGAAGGATGCAGGGAGACCTTAGAGCCCCTTCTACTGCCTTACAGGGCTCCCAAGAGAGCTGGAGAGGGACTTTGGACAAGGGCCTGGAGGGACAGGACACAGGGAATGGCTTCCCACTGATAGAGAAGAGGTTAGATGAGATTTTGGGAAGAAATTTTTTCCTTCAAGGATAGTGAGGCCCTGGCACAGGGTGCCCAGGGAAGCCGTGGCTGCCCCATTCCTGAAGTGTTCAAGGCCTGTTTGGACAGGGATAGTGGAAGGTGTCCCTGCCCATGACAGGGGGCTGGAATGAAATTGTCTTGAAGATCCCTTCCCACCCAAACCACTCTGGGATTCTGTGAAAACCAACCTCAAAGAAAACTTGTAGTAAAAAGAAAACTTGCGAATAACACAGTTGCTGTCAGAAATGTAAACAGGGAAACACAGCTGGAACAAAGTGCATTGAAATAGTTCAGCTGTAACAGTATCTTCTGCTAATCTTGCTGTGCTCCTGATGAACACTCAGTTCTAAATGACCCAAGAACTGAGGGAGATGTGAGACAGGCCAAGAAGAAACAGAAGATGAACTGAAGTGCTGCTCCTACTGCTTCCTGCATGGTCCTGACTCTTCTCCTAAGCCTATCTCAGCAGTCTCCTCACCCCAAGGGGACTCTGTTCACCTCAAGAGCCCAGCTCTGAGAACTGAAATGGTTCATTGAAGACCAGGGAAGTGCCAGAGCTGGTGGGGAGAGCAGCTGGACTCCAAAAGGAACACAATGGGCCCAAAATGACTAAGGACAGAGAACAAAGTACAACTGGCAATTGACTCCAGCCCCCAGTACAGAACCCAGTAACAGGCAATGACTGTAAGGGGAAAATTTAAAAATCTATAAAGTTCATTTAATTTCAACAGGCTCAACTGAGCTGTGCCACCTCCTGCCGTGGGATGGACAGGGGCATCAAAGACTCGATATTGAAAAGGTAAGTTCAGAGATAAATAAAGAATACAAAAGTCAAGGGATAAAAGGTAACATTTATAAAGACAAAAATCATCAGAAATAAAGATACTTCCCATTCCAGAGGGAAAGCCTCTAGTAAGGTGCTGTAGCAGAACACTCCCTGAGGGCAGGGTCACCCAGAACTGGCTGTGCCAGGATCCTTCCACCTCCTGCCCAGCAGCTCCCACGGCTCACCTCCAGTGTCACACAGAGAACCAGGCATCCTCCGCAGGCCTGGGCACCAGGGGCTGCTTGGGTGTACACACCTACTGCTTGGGCTCACACACCCAAGATCCTTTTCCAAATCCAAACTCCTCCATTTCTTACCACGTACCAGTTGCCAGAATTAAAGAATCTCTGTACAAGGCACTGGTACAGAAAGGCCATTCCCAAAAAACTCACAACTGCATCTTGTAGCGCCTCCTCATCACTCTGCAATTAAGTTAGCCCTCAGAGCTCATTTATGACCAGCTAATTACCCTTCTGGCTCTCTGAGACATTTTGAAGGAGGGAGTTGTTCAGTTGTTCTCTTGCTCTCTGGCTGCCTGCTGTGATGGATCCCTTCCACCTTGACTCAAGGATGGGAATTGCCCTCAGCCACCTCTGTCATTCACCTCTGGAAGTGCTTCCCTGCTTTTCCCACATCACCTGTCCTGGGGACAGTCTCACCTGCGGATTGCTGGGAGAATAGGGTGATTCCCGCCTGGAGTTTGCTGTCCCAGACTCGCTCACAGCAGCCTGAAAGAGAGAAGACAAAGCTCAAGACAAAGCTTGAGAGTTACTCTAGAGCAGGAGGGGGTCTGTATGGCCCAGGGCAGGGGACACCCCAGACATCCAGGGAGCAAGGTTAGCAGGGCCCAGCAGCAGCTGGCACATGCCAAAAAGCGCTAGGAACAGCGAGGGAATGACGTTACACATTGGAGCCAGGATCATATCCCAGTGCCCTGTGAGGCCGGCTGCATCGGGTTACAGCCTCTGCCTCACAGCACGTCCCAGGAATCCTCCTCCCTGCCTCCCACAGCATTCACAGGCAAGGTCACAGTCCAGGCAAACACGAGCACAAAAAGCCGTTCCTGGCTGCAAGGAGCCAGAGCTTCCTGGCTTCCAGAGAAACTCCTGGCACTGCGGCTCAGCTGAGCCGGCCACCAGCCCGGCCCAGCAGCTGAACAGAGAGCAGCGCTCCAGGAACCACCGGCACCCCAACTGCAGCACGAGCAGCATGTTTCACAAGTATCCCAAATATCTTAAGGTAGAAGCAGGTCATTTGGGATTCAGAGAACTATTTAGGCAAACCTACAGTTCCCAGTCACTAGTACCACAGCAATGCACAGTTGAATCAAGTCAGTATTTTGACACATCAAGACTGAAGTTTATACGGGAGCACAGATTGCAGATCTTGCTCTAAGCGCACCTGGCTACATGCCTGTGAAGTTCCTACCAAGGAACTAAAACACCTCCAAGACCACTACAGCTGAGGACTGGGTTTGTTGACTGGTTGGTTTATCTGCTGTGTATGGGGCTGTTTATGTGGGGCTGCTTTGATTTTCAGACCTTCCAAAAGGCTTAAAAAGGAAGAAGGGGAGGGTAACGTGGTGCTCATCTGGAGGATGGTATCTTTGGGTCTAGTCCCTGCCCCACCGCAGGTTCCCTGTGCAAGAGCAGGAATGTCAAACACAGATTTCCCAGAGCAGAAAGCAAAGCTCTTCTTTGAAATCTCAAAGTCTTCATCTATTCAGTAGTGTCACTTGGAGGAGCAGTCCTGGTTTGTGGACCTGCTGTGCTTTCCAGATCTCTAAGAAGGGCTGTGTTCAGGCCCTGGAGCAGAAGTGTGGCAGCAGCACTGATGTGCCAGTCTTGCCAGCTCCCTGCTGCCAGCCGAGCGGGTGGGGACACCTCTGCTCCCAGCCAGACCTGGGGGGACAGCAGGGCACTCACAGATGTCATTGTGTCCCCTCAGCAGTGGAGATCACCATCACCAGGTGTGTTAGTGGCTGGAGGATGGCACAGTGAGCACGATGGCCCTGCAGCAGCACTGGGGGCACACGGGGTGGGGGGACCGGCCCATGGGCACCATGCTGCCCGGCACCGGGGTTTAGTAGGGGGCAGTGGCCCGGGCTGTGAGTGCATGCCACACGCTACACGCTGCTTGCCTTGGAGTACAGGCTGGTCTTCAGCACGCCCCCCCTGCCATAGCCCAGGGGAGGCCCCCCCAGGCCAGCCGTGCCCGTGGCCTTGCCCCTGCGGTTGGCCACCACAAAGGGGTTCTCACTGAAGGGGATGGGCTGCGAGTCGATCAAACACTCTGGCGTCTCTGGCGGCTGCTCCTGGGACAAGGGACACCCCTCGGGGTCCTGCTTGTCTCCCCGGGGCTGTTGTGCCCCACTCGTGTGCCCCTCAGGGTGCTGAGGGGCCCCGCTGGCGCCTGCCGCCGGGTCCGGGGACGGGGCCAGCACCGCGCCGTCACCCTCCATGCTGGAGCTGGGCTTAGAGCACGCAGCAGGCTGAGAGGAAACAGAAGGACCAGAGAGAAACAAGGAGAACAGAGTAAAGAAGAGGAGGGAGAAAATACAGAGCAGCTGCTGAAGGACAGGGGAGAGAATTCCAGTGCTAATGCCAGCACACCATCCCGACCCTCTCTCCTGTGCCACCAGTCTGTGACCCCCAGGGTCACTCCCGGGAGAGGACCTTGCTGGGCACACACACCCCGGGGAGCTGACAGGATCAAGTGTTCCCTGCACTCCTCCAACTCACACATGCTCCTGCAGCTCCTCCCCAGCCAAACCCACTTCCAACACCTGTACGAGCACATGCTCCCCCCAGCACAGAATCACAGAACAGGAGGAGTTGGAGGCACCTCTGGAGATCCTCCAGTTCATCCCCCATGTCACTGAGCCCCAGCACCCATGGCTCAGCCTCTGCTGTCACCCCAAAGCTGCCAGAGAGTCACACAACCCCCACCCCGTGCACTTCCACCACAGCTGCACGGGTGAACATGCACAGGTGAACATGCACTGCACAGGTGAACATGCTTTAACGGCCCCACGGCATCACAACACACCCGAACCACCAGCGCCCAGTGCAGCACGCAGAGCACAGACCCTCTGGGAGGCTCTTGCTGCTGCCAGGACCGAGGCAGTCCCAGCTCTGTTCGGGCTCAACGCACACAGTCTGAATGAAGCCCTGACCCTTCCTCTTAACGCCAAAGAACAGAGTTTGTTACCCCAGCCAGAGCCTTCCTCAGGGGAGCAGTGGCAGTCAGAGAGCAAAGACCAAAGCTTCCATCCAAGTGCCTCCAGGGAGCAGAAAGACCTCTCCCGCTCAGAGCAAATTCTTCAGATCCTGTGTCATGGCAGTGGTCACCAAAATAGATCTCAAGGGTGGGCTGGTGACTACAATGGCAGCTGGGAGGCTCAGGAATTTCAGAGGCCCTCCCCTAACCCCCAACCCAGCCTCTGTGGTTGGCAGAGCCCTGGCTCATATCGTGTTTCCTCACCAGTGGAGCCTGTGCTACCCTGAGCAATTCTGCTGTTGTGGCTGTGTGATTTTTCAGCGTAAAAACCCTACTTTTAACCCCTTTTCCCCAGAGTGCCATGATGCCTGACAGTCGATGGGGAGCCTCAGTCCCTGTCTTGTTCTTGGACTCGACTGGAACTGGGCTGGATCTGTGTCTCACTGTAAGCTCCAGCTCCTGCAGTAACATGTCATGTGAGGGATGCCTCGCTCCCTGGCCTCACCAGGGCTATTCCTGTCAGACAAGCCACAATTTCTATTTTGAGTGAGCAGAAATCTGGGCAATGCAGCGAGCTTCCCCAGCTTGCAGACAGAACAGACACGCGCTACCCTGCATCCTCCCTGGCACTGAAAGAAATCCAATCTTAAATCCAATGAACAAGTGAAAAAAAGAATCAATGGCAAGAAACTGAAGAGAAATAGAAAAGGAAGTACAGGTTGCTAATTAACTAACCACGGTGACCTGGTATTGAGACATGTCAAATCTTCTCCATTTCTCATAGTCCAGAAAGCAAAACTAGACTTTGATCACCTTGCTGTGATCAGTCCCTCACAGCTCTGGCTTTCATTCCTGTTCAATGCAGAAGACAGAGACTGTAGCAGCTTTTTGACTTCTGTAGGGAAAATGTCAGAGAGTCACAGAATCCCAGGATGGTTTCAGGGGGAAGGGACCTGAAAGTCATATTGTTCCACCCCCTTGCTATGGGCAGGGACAGCTTCCACTACCCCAGGCTGCTCCAAGCCCCATCCAACCTGGCCTGGAACACTTCCAGGGATGGAGCAGCCACAGCTGCAACCTGGCCTGGAACACTTCCAGGGATGGAGCAGCCACAGCTCCTCTCCAGAGGCTGCACGCACTGGGTGCATGGCCAAAGAGCATCCCCCAAACCAAGCACACCCACGCTGCTTCCCAGGGGAATCTTCAGTTTCATTTTTAACAGCGGACAAACAGAATGGGCATCTCATCAGCCTTTGTTGAATCCACCTCACAAAGGGACCCAGACTGACCCAAGACAGACCTGCTCCCAAACCACCCGCTCCCTTCTCTGGTGCCTGTTCTCGGGGAATCCTCACGGCCAATTCCACGCATAGTTACACTGGTCAGTGGAGAGCTCTACACCTCCTGTTGCACAGTAGACAGACGGACCTGCACCTCCCCTCCTGCTCCAAGCAAGAACAGCCCCCTATAAATCCTTGTGTGATGTGGTGAGGGCAGGAACAGCTCCCTGCAGCTCCCTCACAGGAACTATAAAGCAGTAAAAGACACTCAGTCACTGCTTAGAGGAGAATGTCTGTGGTGAGGATTGGCCTGGAGACGGGAAGAAAGAGAAAACCATGATGGGAACAGGGCAGGAGCACCAGTCACGTGGATGAGGTTGTCCAGAGCCAGTCTGTCACTGACCCACCTGCTCTTCCAGTGGCTGCACTGACCCTGGCTGAGTGTTCCAGCAGTCCCTAACAGGCCAGGGCAGCTCCTGGAGGAGCATCAGAACCTCCCTGTCCCCACAATGTAGGGAGAGGTACTTTCAAACCAGAGCAAAGACAGGGCTGGTGGCAGCTGGACAAACACGGCACCCAGGGACCCCTCCCTGAGAGGGGACATTTAGAGCAGCCGCCATCGCCCCGGCGTGCCCGGCCCCACATTCCCGTGCCTGGCGTTCCCTGCTCACACCGCCTGCAAGGCACAGCCCCAAATGCTGCTCTGCACCACGCTCGAGCTGTCCTGCACGGAGGCAGCTGCTGCCTGGGGCTGACTCTGCCCCTCTTCCAGCTCCTGAGTTACACTCAGAGATGCTAAAAATAAACCTTTTCCTGACACTGCTTTGTGGCGTGACCGCAAGAGGGAAAAACCTAAAGCTGGGAAGTGCGGGAACAAAAGGAGGCAGAGCTGGAGCCAAAGCAGAGCTGTTACTGGAGTAAGGCCTGGAGTAACAGAGGAAAGAGAACAGGAGAGGAGACCAATCCACACAGAATGAGATGGAGACAGAAAGGTAAAAGAGATGATCCTGAAACACCGGAATGGGAATGCAGGACAGGATGATGACAGTAAAGGGAGATCTTGCTGCAACAGGAGGAAAGGAAGAAGACTGAGGATGTGTGAAAGAGCAGGCAGAAACCCAGTAGAATGTGTGTGATGCAGGAAAGATAAAAGAAAGAAAAGATGGAGAGGTATTATTTGAAACAACTCAGGAGAGAGGTAAGTTTGTAACCTGTGAAGTTTGTGAAATCTGGAATTTCTCTTGGCCACTACATATGAGGGAGTGCCAGCAGGGCACAGGACAGGAATGTCCATGGCAGGAGTCACAAGAGGATTCATGAGCCACAGGGCTCGGTCACGGCACACAACCACAGCCATTCCACTTCTGCAGGCCTGCGGGAATCCTGGCTTTAACAGAGTATCAGTGCAGTTTGGGTTGGAAGGGACCCTGAAGACCAGGCAGTCCCACTCCCTGCCATGCTCAGGGACATTTCCACTAGAGCACCAGCGGCAGACACTTCCACTAGACAGATGGCTCCAAGCACTGTCCAACCTGGCCTTAAACTTTTCCTGTTCTAATACTTGCAGTTTCAGCACCCCCATCCCTCCCTGCTCCTAAACTCCATCCCACAATAGAGTTACAACTGAGCTGTGCACACAACACCGTCATCACTGTGTTAGGAAGGATCTCTCTCTCTCCCTTGGTGGCAGCTTTCTGGAGCCTCTTCCTTCCACAACAAATCCCTGCACTCTCCCACTCACATCCCCTTCTCTCCCACCAAGCTGTTCTTTCTGCCTTGTTCCCAACTCTGCTTTTTGCAGCTTCTCAAACTTTGCCGCTTCCCTTCCCAAAAGGCAAAGCTGCCTGGCTCTTGCTCTCCTCATTTTCTTATTCCATCTTTCTTTGGCAGCTACCTCCTGGTTCAGTGCCCGAGTCCCCCACAGTTCTGCCTCCCAGTTTTCCTTTGCAGAGGATGCTGTCACCTCCCACACCACGGCACAGGTGGAGGGCAGGTCGTGGAAGGACCGTGGCCTTCTCTGCTGGGAATCAGAGCTGCAGAGCCCCTCGCTCCCCCCTGCAGGGACCCCCCTCCCCAGCCCCCACTCACCGTGCGGTTGCCTCTCTGCAGGCCACTGCTAGGCAGCGCTGCCAGGGTCCGGTAGTCCAGGCGCAGGGGCTCGCTGGGGACGTTCTGCAGAGGGGTAAAAAGCCACAAACACCACAAACAGGTCAAGCCCAAAGTCAACTAAATCAGTGAGAAAGAGCAATGGAAATGGAACCACCCCAATAATAACCCAGGCCTTATCTCCAAACTCTGATATCAGAGTTCCCACTGCCTGGAAAAAGAGCTGGGATTGTTTGAGACGCAACCACGTGAACTCGTGGGCAGGAGCCAGGCTTGAGAAACCCCCCAGAGAATGTGTCACTGTGGATCCCAGCCACCCCGACTGCTCAGATCCCTCCACTCCTCCTGCCCCACGTCCACTTCCTTGTGGAGGAGAGAATGTGCCACACCTACCCGTTTGCCCCAACAGGATCCAGAATGACTAGATCTGGACACAGGTAAAGATGCAAGTCTGCAATATCTCTACAGCTCCTTTTTCCAATCTGAGCTCACACTCACGGTACAATTTTGTTCAGTTTTGTTTCTCATGTATTGCTTTTTTAACCCTAAATAGAAGCCGAGGTTTCTAACCCAGCCGCTGTTTTCCTCAACCCCTTACACATTTCTTCAGTTCGGATCTATTATCCCCAAAGCCACATCCTTTTAGGGGAGGGAGTCGAGAACACGACCTTTGGGGAACAAACTCTTTTTGGGGACTTCTCCAGCCTTTCCCCTGTGCTGCTCACCTCGGCTTCCTCCTCAAGCTGCTGCGTGGCTGCCTCCCGCTCCCTACGCATCCGCTCCTTCGTGGGACAGACAGAGCCAGAGCAGAGAGAAAGAGAGAGGCACAGAGGTCACACATGCTGGGCAGAACTGCTGCAGTGCCAGCACCAGGAGAGGGGCAGCAGAAAGCCAGCACCGACACTGGGATTGGGGAAGGAGGAGCTGGAATTCGGCACTGACACTGTTATTGCAGCAGAAAGGACGGGGACAGAACGAGATCACAGGTGAGAGGGAGAGCAGGTGTCCCTGAGATCCTCAGCAGGGACAATCCTGCAGAAAGTAAGGGAGCTACAGTGCCCCCAAGCATGAGCCACACCAAGGGAGAGGAGGAGTTTGTTCACTGCTGGAAGAGACACCTGATGGAGCACACACAGGACAGGCTGGAAGGGAAAGGAAAAACCAATCTACAGAGCACAGGCCTCGCTGGCTTACAGCATCACACACAGAATGCTGCAATGCATACAAAGGGACAGAAAGGTCTTGGCACAAGGTCAGCTCAGCACCAGCTGTCAGCCTGTGGCCACTCAGCACCGCAGGGCATCGGAGAGTGACCAGTGACTGATCCCAAAAGGCCCAGCCACAGGCTTGCTTCCAGGCTGCAAGAGGAACGGAGCAGTCTGGGACTTGTCCTAAGGACTGATTTCTGGGCACTGATATTTCTGTGACTTGTCACCTCTGGGCAGGGCCTGGGGACAGCACAGCAGAATCCTTCCCTTCTCTTGGCTATGGAACCTCCCAGCTGTTCTTCCCAAGCAGGAACCAGATGGTCCAGAAGTCCTGACTCTGGGAAGATGGGAGGCACCTGAGAGGGAGTCAACCCAAAATTCTGCAGAGCACCTGGGGCCTGTTCTTTAACAGATTCCATGCACTGCAGATTCCCAGTACCCCACATCACCCCTTGGCCTCCAAGCAAGGACAAGCAGAATGAGAAGTCACTAATGCTCTGGAGGATCACAACTCTCAAAAGGATACTGAGGGATATTTAAGGTAAAGTTTATTCTGAATCTGGTTATGCTCGTTTTGGCCAAGAGTTCTCTGTAGGGTGCGGGTTCCAGGTGACACTAATGCGGTGCATGACTTTTCTCCGATGTCATATTCTGAGGAGTAACAGGAGCACCAGTCAGCCAGATGGAGCTGTGGCATGCTCCAAATCCATCTCTGACAATATCTGGGGAGGATCTGGATTAGGACTAGAAAAATAACTACAGCCACAGAGCCAGGAGAGAGCACCAGAAACCAGCCCACAGAGGCTCAGAGTTACTGACACCTCTACTAGAAACTGGATTATCAGAGAACTGGAGGCAAGAGGTGTCAGCAGTGAATGGGTTTGAAAACTTCTACCACCAGTACAGCAAAAGCATAATTCCTCCCAGCTCCTCAGTTTACAGCTTGCTGCAGGCTGGAGACACGTTTGGTCTCTATTGCTCTTGTGCAAGAATGAACATGAAACACTGAAGAGTAAGAAAAACGGTCCAAAAATGGTGACAGAAATTTCCAGGGCTCTGTCACTGGGACAGGAACTTCCTTCAGTATTCCAATGGCCACCATGGAGTGCTGGCTCCATCACTGGGATACATTTAATCATCAAAAGCACTTTCAGAGACATAATCCCAGATGCAAGGTTTAAAAGGCCCAGCAGAAAAATACGTCTTTGCTCGTGGGCCTCAGGATCCCAGGAGGTCCAAGGAGCCTGGAGCATCCATTGTTGCCTCCCCCTGGCCCACCAAGGGAAAGGGCACCAAAATGTATAAGTGTTTTTTAAAATGAGAGATGGCCAAGGCTACTTCACCAACCATAAAGGTTTTTCCTTTTTTTTTTTAATCCAAGTATTTTTAAGTAATCTCAGTATAAATTTTGGGGAAGTCTTTCTCTACCTGAGCCTGGACAAATGCCACCTGCTCAGTCCGAGCAGTGTAGTTTGGGGCCACACCTGGTAGATTCACAGGTGTTAGGAATGCTGATACTGACCCATGGTACCTGAAGTCTCCTGGAATGTATTTCAATCCATATATCCATATTCAAATCCACATAATGCCAACATTAAAACTGGCAGGAATATTCTTTGCTCAGACAGAAACAGCATGAAATCAGGTTTGCTGAAACCACATCAAACCACCTTGAATTCCTTCCTAGGCAACGAATGTGACATTTTACAGGAAAAACCTAAATCTGATCTGAATTGCCTCAGCTCTGGGCTGAAACAAGAGAACTGCTGAGGTCCCTCCTCCCCAAATTCGTCAGGATGGTTTGGGTGGGAAGAGACCTCCCAGGTCATCTCCTCCAAGCCCTGCAATGAGGGACGTCTTCAACTGGAGCAGGTTGAAGATCATTCTTTAAGGTCATTTGATTTCCATCCAGAACTGCCAACCTCACCCTGCTCTTGTGGGGCAGCAAATGTGAACAAGCTTGGGAACTGCAGCTGCAGAGAGAACCCAGGGAAACTTCAGGTGTACCTGAACTGGAAACCTGACAAAACACCTGAAAAATGTACACACACATCTGCCAGGAGAGCAGATTCCCCACTGAAGAATTCAGTTTTCCCTCTTCTTCCAGTGACTCTGACTGGATAAATAACTGTTTTATGAGGGATGACTGGAAACTCTAAGTCCTCAAGAGGCTTGAGCCTGCTGATGTATTTCTGTGAAATTCTCTTTCTGTGCAAGGCTGAGCCAGCGGGCAGAGACACAAAACTCTCACAGCAAAGCAGAGCAATGACCATGTGAACTGAGGAGCACAAAGCTGTGATAAACAGCATCACTTCTCCACTCAGGGCAGCTCAGAGCTGTGTGCTCTCATCTTTGCTCACAAAAGCTCTGTCAGTCACAGGGTGCTGGACAGAGAAAACTGAATAAATTTGGGACTTCCAAGCTCACTGGCCATTTTTCTTGAAGCTGCACCTTGGCCAGGAGGTACCAGCAAGTAACAAGGGTGGTGTTTGTGAATAACACAGGAACATCGCCTGAGAGGGGCACAGGGAGGTAGAGAAGAGCCAAAGAGCAGCCAGGGCAACAGAGCACTGCACTACAGAGAGGGAATGCCCAGAGCTCCACCCCATGGCACTGACAACGGAGCACAGATCCAGAATTGCCAAGGCACTGGCAGCAGGGCAGAGCTCCAGAGCTGCCCATGGCGCTGCAGTGGAGCAGAGATAACCTGTGACACCTTCCTTGGGACTCACAGGCTTGGCAGAGCCACTGCCACAAACAGATTCTGCCACACAAATAATCTCTCACCACTTTCTCCATTTCTTCTCTCTCCCACTGAGTGGCTTCTCTCACCATTTCCATCTCCTAGGAGAGAGCAGAGTTAGAGCCACCTCATCCAGTGCTCTCTCCACACCTGCAGCATCTAGAACCTCACGAGAGCGTCACAGTCCCGTCCTAGCGTGCTCCTGGTCCTGTGCTGGGTCCTGCTGGTCCCATGCCATGTCCACTGCACAGCACACTGCAGGCTGCATGCACCACGGGAGACACCAGGGATTTCCAGAAACTGCTCCCACTCTGTAACATGCTCCCAGCTCAGGCACAACACACACCTTCTGCAGGATCTCCAGCTCCTCGGGGCTCAAATCCCGGTCGATGGAGGAGATGCTCTCCAGGCTGTTCTTGCGCCCAATGCCAGCAGCAAAAGGGTTTGCAATGATTCCCGGGGACATCTGCAAAGCAAATGGCAAATCACACCTGTGAAAACCCACAAAGCACCATCCCAAAATTCCCTGTTCCGGCCTCCCAAATGCAAAGTACCAGGACAATCCCAAGCAAGTCAGAACCAGAACTCTTTCAACAACTTGAAACCTTATTCTACAGAAGCCCAGACTGGTTTGGGTTGGAAGACCTGAAGAGCATCCACCTCCATCCCTGCCATTTAGGCTGACAATTGTTTGAGGAACTCAAGGCCCAAATAAGCTGAATTTAAATTGATCTGGGCGCAAGAAGGGGATAAGGTGAGCAGGATTGGCTTCATGTTCTACTGGAGAATACAAAAGCTGACTAGCTAAGCCTTGGAAACAGAAATCTGAGAGGACACAGGATTGCTCCAAGGAAGTTTAACCCTGTGGGGAAAGATAAACACAAATAAGGAGCCAGACCATTTATTGTAAATGTAAAACTAGCAAAGAAAAAATGGGCATAAATAGTCTAGTGAAATTGATCTTGAAAACCTAATTTTTTCAGGGCAGTGCTATTGTGGGACAGTTCTGGAACCAGCAGGAGAAAGACAGTCCTGAGGGACCACTACTTTTCTCGACTGGAGATGCCCTCCAGTTCAGATCAGAGGTCAGACTTTGAAATCTGAGGCCTCAAAAAACCAAAAAAATTTACAGCAAAAGGTTGGGAAAATCCAGCGCTCTGTGAAGAAAGAGGTGGGACCCAGGTGGGGGGATTCTGGTGACTCCAAGGGCACGTGCACTCAGCGCTCACCTCGATGGCGGCCGCAGCCTTGGGGTCGAAGCCGTCGCAGACCAGCACGAGGAGTGCGTCGCCCACGGCGCGCAGGATCTGCACGGCCTCGGTGTGCGTCATGCCCAGCAGGCTCTGGTGGTTCACCTCCAGGATCCGCATGCCCACCTTCAGGCGCCCGTCCCGGGCCGCGGCCCCCGAGGAGCTCACCTGCAACACGCCGGGCAGCCAGAGGGTCACTGCAGCGGCTCAGAGCAGGCAGGACAGCGTGGGGACAACGGGGGACAGGAGCGGACAGCACACACAGGGGATGGGGACAACAGCCTGCAGCGGCTCAGAGCAGGCAGGACAGCATGGGGACAACGGGGGACAGGAGCGGACAGCACACACAGGGGATGGGGACAACAGCCTGCAGTGGCTCAGAGCACACAGGACAGCGTGGGGACAGGAGTGGACAGCACACACAGAGAATGGGGACAACAGCCTGCAGCGGCTCAGAGCACACAGGACAGCGTGGGGACAGGAGTGGACAGCACACACAGAGAACGGGGACAACAGCCTGCAGCTGCAGGTCAGGGGAAGCATCTGGAAGTACTATGGAGAGGGCAGAACAGGAAGAACCTGTACAGGCTGGTGGAGGGAACAGGAGTGGAAGAATCTTTTATGTGAGATAAAAGAATGGAAATTTGAAATGTGTTGTCCCAAGGAAAGAAGCAGGTGAGAAGATAAAGCTGCCACATCATGACGCACCTCACAGAAAGAGAAATCATTCTGTGGTGGGAGAGAGACACAATGGAAATGGAGACAAACTAAGGACGAAGGAGGCAGGGATCAGACATGCAAACAGGAAGAAGAGGAAAAACACCACTTTCTCTTGATTACCACAAATATGCAGGGAAAATCAGAGGCAGGAAAACCCCTCCAGACAGGACAGGTAAGAGAGGTTGAGAGGAGTAACAGCTCAAGGGAGAGCAGGGAAGTTCAGGATTTTGGTTCTCTGCAGGCTAAAACAACAAGTATTGGGAAAAACAGGGAGGGGAGATGGGGTAAACTAACTCTACCACAGCTAAGCTGTGAACCTTCCAACCCCCAGATGTTGTAATGCTGCAGGAGAGAAAACCAGACCAAATCACTCAAAAGAACTATCAGTTAGAATAATTCCAGTTTTTCTTTTCCTGCTGTTACAAATGTTCCAGGTGAATGTACAACTGTCACTCTGAAAAAGGGAATTTATTCTTTTAACTTCAGAACTCAGATGAAACAGTTACAGCCCCACAACGACAAATGCTGAACGTTCCCGTGCCTTAACAGCAACCAATTATCAACTATCAGGGCTGACTGCCAATTATGGAGTGTCTTCAGCCATGAGGACAATCCACATCTGTTTCTACCCCAAAAAACTAGCTAAAGAGGGTACCAGTGACACTAAGGTGAACACCCAGAGCCCTCTTTGTCAGCAGCAAGACCAAAATGACATCACTTATTGCTGTGCTCTGCTGTCGGTGAAGAAGCAATAAAAACTTTTTGTAAAGGCTTGGGAGGAGCATAAACTGATAAGCATAAGCATTTCTTGAACAAGAAAACATGAAATTTCTGGAGGGAAAGTGATGTGAGAAGTATGTGTGACACAAGCAGACACCTAGAAAAGGAGCAAAGTTACACACAGGGTGCACGGCACAGGAGAAAAGGTCAGGAATTCCTGATGCTTTCCATGAAAGGAGAGAAGAGCTTGCATGTCTAAGTAGGCAGGAAGCCACAGGCACAGGGGGACCAACAGGAATGTGGTTACAAGGAAAGATGTGTGGGTTTGCATTATAGAAAAAAACACAAGAGAAGAAACACAAAGCAAAATAAAGGCAAGCAGGAAATACAATAAGAAACTGTAGCTGTTGTAGAGGAGGAAATATGAAAGGAGAGCTGAAGGGAGAATCTCCAGAACTAATGCACCAGTGAGAGCTGAGAGTACATTCCAACAGCTCCCTCGGGGACCACCCTTCTCCCAGGCAGTGCCTGCAGAGGTGCTGCTCTGTACCTTGGAGATGAAGATGCCTTCATCAGTGGGATCAAACGGATTGCCAGCATGGCCCTTCGCTCCACCCCGGATGCTGATGCCCAGCTTCTCTCCTGGAGCCTTTTCAATGCATATTTCCTGGAAACACAGAAGAATCTCCTTGTTTCTGGGCCAAGTTCAGCTGAGGGAACACTTGTCAGAGTGACCATAATTCTAAATGCCCCAAAAAGGGCCTGAATTTGCCCCATCCCTCATTTGGCAGTTTATTCCTGTTGGTGAGAACCTGCCCTTTTCTGTTCCCTGATGACAGAGTCACCACAGCCATGGCAAGAGATCCTCACCACGCCCCAAGCTGGAGATGCACTTACAACAGAAAAGGAGAAGGGAATTCCAGCCAGGAGTCTGGTTGTGTCCTAGTCCCAGACCTCCAGCCTGGTAAGAAACTTCCTCCAGAAGCCAGGCAGTGTGAGTCCCCCAGCCCTTGCTCAGCACCCACCTGCATGCCGGGGGGAGGCGGGTCTCTGCGGACCAGCATGGAGAGCTCCTGAGCGTTGGAGAGCAGCGCGTTCACGGCCTCCTGGTGCGTGGCGTGGCGCAGGTCGATGCCGTTCACCTCCAGGATCCTGTCCCCCACACGGAGCCCGCTGCGCGACGCCAGCCCCCGCGGAATGACCTGGGGACAACAGCACACAGCTGGAGAAGGGAACGCCACCTCTCCTTGGAGGTGTGGCTGTGTCCCCAGGCACACAGCTGGAGAAGAGAATGCCACCTCTCCTTGGAGATGGGGTTGTGTCCCCAGACACACAGCTGGAGAAGAGAGGGCCACCTCTCCTTGGAGGTGTGGTTGTGTCCCTGGGCATCCTCCAACGCCCTGCAGGCCTGTTCCAAGTCCTCTCCCTGCAGACAAAATTCCCTAACAGGTGACATGTGGGAACACTGGTGAAGAATGAAGTGGGATGTGCTTTGAAGTGCTATTCCATGTGTTATGCCCATACTCCCTAATTAATCTGAACCAATCCTGTGTCGGCATTGCCTTATTTTGCCTACGACTGTAACCAGGACTGGCAGCTCCAGTACTACTCCAGCCCTCACCCAGGGCTCTACAGGGGCTCCTGAGAGCTACAGAGGGTCTGAACATACAACCAGACCTGTGCTCCTGGTGAACAAAGAGTCAGCAAGGAAACGGTGAAATCTGTGAGTACACAGGCAAGCAGGTATGGTGGGAAAGAGTCAGCTAGGCTTTGAGAAGAGCAAATCCTGCCTCACTGACCTGCTGATGCACTGCAAGAACAAACATGGGCCCAGGAAGGAAAAGACCTGGCAGGCATCACTCCTAGAACTCCAAACAGCCCTTAACAAGGTCTGAACCCAGCCACAGGTGTCAGAGGAGTCAGGTTCAGCATGGCCAAGTGACAAGAGAAGTAGAAAGGGCTCAGCAGGGATGTCCTCTCCAGAGTCCCTGCTCCAATGAGTGTGGATGTGCAGGACTGTGAGGGAATGAACGGGCTGCAGCCAGTGGCCAGGCTGTGTGCTGTCCCTGAATGGCACGAGCTGATGTCACCACTGGAATGGGAACGTGGGATCAAAGGACACTGCTCTGAGTGCAGCAGAGCAGCTCTGGGTGCCCCAGAGCTCACGCTCATCCCACCAGCATTTCCCCAGTAATGACTGGCTTTCTGCAATGCCAGCATCTTCCCAGAACTCATTAAAGCCAAAATGAATGCAGAAATTTCAAAAGCTAACTGGGATCTCTCCATAGGGTTCAGCATGGATTATAGAGGTTTGAGGCTTTTACTTGCCCTCAGATGGCTCCAGCAGCAGCGCATCCAGTACAAACAGTCCTTCACACATCCCTCTCCTGTGCCCTTTTTTCACAAATCCATGCCGTACATCTGGACTCGCATCACAATCCTTCACCTTAATCCCAACAACCAAGAGCTCAGAATGCTCCGAGCAGCTCTCCTGGGACTCTACCTTGGAGATGAAGACACCTGGCTCATGAATCCCAAAGGGATGACTGGAATGGTCACTGCCTCCAACGATGCTGAGGCCCAGAGGACCACCTGCTTTCACCAGGTGAATTTCCTTAAGGGAACAAGAAACAGTGTCAAAAGCAATGAAGGATATCACATATGGACCACAAACATGGAATCAGGGATGTTTCGCATGGGTAAGCACAAGGTGAGCCCTCATGGGACAAGGGAGTGCCTCATGTGGGACTCTGCAACCTGGAGAAGAGCTAGAACGGGGCTCCAAGAGAGCTGGAGAGGGACTTGGGACAAGGGCTTGGAGTGACACAAGGGGGAATGAGTTCCCCCTGAGAGTGGGCAGTGTGGGATACTGGGGAAAAATCCTTCCCTATGAGGGCTGGGGAGGCCTGGCACAGGCTGCCCTGAGAAGCTGTGGCTACTTCATCCCTGGAAGTTTAAGGCCAGGCTGGATGGGGCTTGGAGCAACCTGGGCCAGTGGAAGGTGTCCCAGCCCATGGCAGGGGGTGGGTCTGGATGGCCTTTCAGGCCCCTTCCACCCCAAGCCTTTGTGCGATGACATCTCCAGGCCCCGATAACCCAGCAGGCCGGTCCCCATCACAACACCAATCCTCCAAACGGAGCCCAGCCAGGACTGCACTGTCCCCCAGCCCAGAGCCAAGCTCACCTCGATGGGGTACTGATCCTCCAGCCCTTTGGAGAGGTGGTTCCTCGGCGGCGCCGGCGTCTCCTCGGGCGGGCTGTCCCCGGGGCCGGGGGGCGGCGGGGGGGAGTGCATGCGCCCGCGGGGCGCGCCAGGCGAGGCTCCCTCGCCGGGCTGCTCCGTGCCCTCTCGCTCTACCAGCAGCACGATGGTGGGGGAGGCCGCGGTAAGCAGCGCTACGGCCTGATCATGCCTGGCTTCTGTCATGTCTACCCCATTGATCTAGAACAACCCGCAAAGGCGGCGTCAGGGCGGCGACGCCGAGCCCCTGGGGAGCCCTGGCCTGCTGCCCCCGCTCAAAGGCCTGCGCCCCAAAGCACTTCCTGGCTCTCCCAGCTCCCTCCGGCCTGGCAAAGGGACACAGGCACCTGCTCATTCCCACTGATCCCAATTCCCTTCCTGGTCAGCCTGGTCAGCCCTGCAACACCACTGGCACGGTGCTCAAGGGGACCATGCAGGCCGGCTGTGATGTTCCACCTCCCACAGCCAAAGGTCTCAACGTGAGAGAAGCGAAACCAGTGACTGCCAGTAGCAATGCCGCAGCATGAGCACGTGCCAAAGCACCTGTGCCTTGTCACTGAGCCACCTGCCCCCGTTAGTCACCCAAAGCCCTGACACATGCACTGCAGGCGTGATTTGATGGGTGACACGACCTGTCACTGGTCACTGCGCCACTGGCTGCCCATGCTGGGCACAGTCATAGTAGCCCAGGGAAGATGCCAGCTCTAAGGCATTAAAAGTGACCCCAGGTACAGAGAGATCTGAAAGAACAGAGAACCTTTCCAAAAAAATTAAGATTTAAAACTGCCTCCCTAGAAGCTCAAAGGACCAAAAAGGACATGACTGCTCTCCATGGATGTACAAGGAGCAGAAACCTGAGGAGAGCTGAGCTGAGAGAACACAGCCAAAACAACAAAACTTGACAGGAAGAGGCTGAAGCTGAAAATTAAAAGGTTTCTTGTCATTAGGCTCTGGAAAATCTTTCCAAAATGAACAATGAGGACATGAAAAAAGGAGCCCAAAGATGGGCTTTGATCAGCTCATGAAATAACAACGTGACTGTAACAGTCACAGCAGCTGGGCTTTGTAGCCCAACTCCCCACTGCCTGATTCCCAGGAATATTGCTGTTATTCCTCAGGAAAGGTAACAAATGACCCACACAGGGGCACAGCCCCTAAGGGAGTGCAGGTCACAGACACAGCTCAGACACTCCCGGGTGGATCCCTAAAGCAGCTGCCAAAAGCAACCACCCAAGGAATCGCCCACAGGAGAGAAGTGTGACCAAACCTGGCCACCGTTCTGCAGAGGAAATGGAGATTCTAAGGGGTTGTCTCAGCACATCTCTTGTAGGAAAGGGCCAAGGGGCTGCAGGAAGCTTGAAGGTATTGTGGGAATACGCAGCACTTATTATGGGATGTTTAGCAGAACAGAAAGAGGGCTGGAGGTGAGGAACAAGCACCGGGACATACAGGGGAGAACAAGAGGCTGCTGGTTAGTGCTGGTCTGGCCAAGCCCTGGGCCTGAGTCCACATCTGCACTGCCTTCTCCCCACATTCTGCATTGACTGTGCCAGTTCACTCTCTTCTGGGCACCTGTGCGAGAGCTCCTGGTCAAGTTCAAGCTGGACTAGCCAGCAGGTAGGAATCCAAAACATTTGGACTGGGAAGACTCAAGAGCTGGCCCAGAAGCTGGATGAAAGGCTTGGTGTCTGACCAAAGAGCCTGGAAGACCTCGCTACTTGGAGCAGAGGCTGGAGAGCTGCAGACAGGCGTTTTTACTGCAGTGAGTGTGGGAGGACAGGGAAGGGAGGATTCCTCAGCTCCTCTGATGGGTAACAAAGGCAACATGCAGGAGAGACTTGGCTCTTTGGTTCTATCACCGGATCAAGGCCAAACACACTCACTGAGTGGGAACAAGGTGATCTCTAAGGTCCCTTCCAACCCAAGCCTTGCTCTGACTCTGTGACACTGCGATGATACAGCACACACAGACCTGCTGCAGCACAACCCACTCTCGTTTCTCACATCTTCTCTGCTGTTTTCCTGCCCCTGGTAGGATGAGAGTGGTCAGAGGGGTCAGACCAGAAGGGCACAGCGGTGCCTCTCTGGAGCAGGGACCAGGGCACAGGACTCCAGGAGTCAAAGGTGTCTCAAATAGAACAGCCCTTGGTGCATTTCACCCTGCAGCTCTCCATTACCTGGTAATTCTGGTGGCTACCCAGCTTTTGGGCAGCTAATTTTCCATTTATCTAGCTAGAGAGCAAGGCCAGCCATGCAGCAAGTGCCATGGGGAAAGGACAATGTCTGTCCTTTCCCTGCTCCACATGTTTCTCTGTGTGCCAGGGAGTTATATTATCCTGGCAAATCCCTAAAGGGTCACACTGCCTCATTAGGACCTCATATATCACTCACCACTATTCTGAATCTCTCCACAATCAGTTTTCTTCCCAGTCCTATCCCAAAAATATTAGCTGCCCTTAGCAACTGCTCCCAGTGCTGCACCCTCCGTGCAAGGTTCCCATCCCACAGCCCCAGCAGGTCCCTGCCCAGTGTCTTCCCCCACCAAAATGACTCCCAAGAGACAAACACAGGGAGGCTGGGCAGTGAGTGACAGTCACTGGGGCATGTTGGGGGGTGTTAACTCAGGGAAGACCTACGCTGGGCTCCTCAATCCGTGTGCTCAAAGCTCCCCTAAGAAAGTCAAAGGAGCAGTCCCAGTTCTTCTCCTGAGGAGAAGTCCAGGAGGATTTAGAGCACAGGGGAAGAGCAGGAAGCTGTGCTGAATTTATTCTCTTAAGAAAACAAAATTCTTTGGCAAAGTGAGACCATGGCTTTGGAAATGGGCCCTGCCTCCAGGAGCATGAGCCCTGTACCCAGCAAGGATCCTCCCCCTCCCCATGCGGATACAGGCAACCTGCAACCACATCCTGGAAATCGAGGCATCGTGGAAGCTTTCCAATAAAAATGGACAATTGCTGCTTTGAAAGAGCGTGGTAAGCAGGCTTTCCAAGCCCTGGGATAGTCCTGGTGAGTGTTCTCCTGAAAGGTGACTCATTCCTGCACTCACCAGAGCTGAGCATGGGATCTGAGCTTCACCTGGTGCTCAGCACCAATCCTGTGTGGTCACACACACCTCAGCACAGGTAACCAAGGGGACCCCACTGGGGGTATCCGGAATAACAACAGCAATGCCTCAGCCACCTCAAAATCAGGAAGAGGCCCCAACTCTGTAAGCCCTGAGCTCACACAACCCATAAGGAATCCACTGCAAGCTATTACTAGGGAATTAGATCTGCTTTTCCTATGAAGCTGCCCATGGATATAAATAGAGCTGCTGAACCAGGGTGGAGACAGGTTTGACTTTTGAATCTGTTATGAGATTTTGTGTCTCCTTTTTCCACAGGTCAAGGAAAACAACCCCAAATGATGGGCCTCAGTACTGCCTCCATACCATGGAGCATCGAAACATGAACAAATCCAAAATAATTCAGTCTATCTGGCATTAATCTGGGTCAAGGCCTGATTCTGGGGAGTGGGGAGCACTAGGAGGAAGGGAGAGATGCTATTCCAGTTCAAGCTTCCTGCCAAGACACCAGGATCAGACCTGGGCCCAAGCTCCACCAAAATGTTGTGCCTGAGCAAATACAACACAGCCCCAGCCCAGGGATAGAGCAGACAGAAGCCAGCACTGACGAGGCTGTATCAGTGTTTACTCACGCCAGCGCTGTGGTAACACGTGCTCTTACCACAGCAGCTGGGCCAGAAACCCACCACCAGCAGCAGGACTTGCAGGTTTCCCTTAGAGGCAGCATGCGAGTGCGAGAAGAGGCTCAGGAGAGGCTCCCGCAGGAGGGGAGCAAGGACCAGGAGACAGAGACACGAGGTGAGAGCAGTGAGAGCCGCACGGACTGGACGGGAGGCCGAGGCCACAGCTCCGAGGGAAGCACTGAGGTAGCCCTGCTCTGCTCCACAGCACCCCTGGGCAGCTCCTCCTGCTCCAGCCCACGCTGACCCTGCCACCCCGCTGTGCCCCAAGGGGCTCCCCCTCTCCCCGTGGCTGAGCCCCGCAGCTGCTGCCCAGGCTCCAGAGGGAAACCAGGCTGGGGCAGTGCTGCCGTGTCCCCTCCCTCCACGCCGCTCCTGGGGGAAAGTACTGCCATAAAGCATCTGGGGAAAGGGAAGGTGTAACTGCACCCACCACCCAAATTAAATGCTCTCCCAGAAGGTTCAGGAGCTGAGAAAAGGACCCCCAAAATCTAGCTCCAGTAACAGAGAAGCAGCCACTGCACAGGAAGGACACAGAGTCAGCCCCTTCCTTGCACACACTCACTGAGATGACTCGGTCTCCGACGTGCAGGATCCCATCCCGGTGGGCTGCACCACCCTCTGCGATCCGGGAGATGAAGATCCCCTGCAGCACAGTCAGGAAGGTCAGAGCAGCCCAGGCTTTCCCTCACCTGAGCCTGGCTCTCCAAACCCGTTCCCAGACACCAGGCAGGTCTCAGTCCTCTCCCCTCCGCAGACCCTTCCCCTGCCTTGACGCTTCCTGTTTGCTCCCCGCTCCACACAAACCCTCTGCTCCCAGAGCCCCTGGCAGCAAAGCCCTCCTGTGGCCCAGAGCCTGGAATCTGTGCCAAGAGGGCAGCAGCAGGATTAGATGTCACTGTCAGGGATTGGGAGCCCCAGCCCCCGTCCTTCTATAAAAAAGAGGGGAGAGGGAGTTTGGACAAGGGCCTGGACTGACAGCATAAGGGGGAATGGCTTCCCACTGCCAGAGGGCAGGGTTAGATGGGATACTGGGAAGGAACTGTTCCCTCTGAGGGTGGCACAGGTCACCCAGAAGCTGTGGCTGCCCCATCCCTGAAAGTTCAAGGCTATGGTGGGCAGGGCTTGGAGCAGCCTGGGACAGCAGAACCTGGCCAGGAGAAGGGGATGGGATAGGTGAGGTTTAAGGTCCCTCCAAACCCAAACCATACTGGAATTCCACGATTCCCTGACTTAAGAGCACCTGGCTCTTGGAGGGAGCCCAGAGCCAGGCTGCAGTGCTGCATGACCAGGGATGAGGAAGATTCGGGGATCCCAGGGGATAAGGACTGACCGTGTCCCCAGCCCGGTAAGGAGTGGAGCCCTTGCCACCAGCGATGCTGAAGCCGAGGCCCTTCTCGTTGCGCATGAGGCAGGTGGAAAACCTCTCGGTGGCCGGCGCTCCCTCGGGGCACTCGGGGAAGCGCAGTCCCCCGCGCCGCTCCCGGGGGCTGTAGTCGTCCTCGGGGCGCAGGGGGGTGACGGTGATGGCGTTCTCCGGCTCCACCATCCGCTCCCGCAGCACCGTCATGGACACGGAGCTCCCCGAGCCCCGCAGCGCCTCCACGGCCACGTGGTGCTCGGCACAGTGCAGGGACACTCCATTCACCTGGCACAGACAGCGACAGCTCCCCTCACACACGGCCCTAAACTCACACGGCCCTAAACACCGAGCCTCCCCTCACCCTAAACTCACACCCAGCCCGCCCTAAACTCACACCCTGGCCCCAGGCTCAGCCAGTGCCCTGGGGCAGCAGTGGCTGAGCCTCACCACACCCCACCCAGGCTGGGCTCCCACAGGTGTGTCCAGACCTCTGGGAAGTTTTCTGCATTCCCACAGCACCAGCTACCTGTCCCAGGCCAGGGCAACCAAGGAAAGGCCCTTTCAGAGGAATCCTTTCCTCACAGTGAGTCCTAAATTCCCCACACCGGTATCATCATAACTACAGGCAACATCCCAGACAGATAACCCCCTCCACAGAACCATCTCCACCGACGAAATTCAGCAAAATTCAACACAACTCAGGTCGACCCTTTTTCATCCTCCAGAAGGGACATCCACCTGCTCACACCCTTGAAACACCTGGGGCTGTCAATGACAGTCCCTCAGTGTGGGGAATGCCACAGAGCACATCATCCTGAGCACGGCCCGTAAGGGAGAACCGGGGAATCGGGCCCAGGCAGCCTGGGTTGGACGGGGCTTTCCCGGTCTAGTGGGAAGTGTCCCTGCCCAGGCAGGGGGTGAAATGAGATGAGCTTTATGGACCCTTCTCACCCAAACAACTCCCACGGCTGGCTCCCTGGGTAAGAAGCTATTTTACAGGGTTCACTTTTGCCCTGCCCAGGTATGCAGAGCTCAGCCTGCTGGGGATGGATTTCTTCCCACCTGGGTCACACACTTCAGAGCTGGGCCAGAGTAAATGCAGGAGCTTACAAAGCAATAAAAGATTCATGGTAACATACAATGAAAAGATTCACTGTAACTAAACAACTATCACTGAGCCAAAGGGATTTTGTTTAGCTCTTACACATCTCCTAATGCTAAATTTAGTCTAAAACACGTGTGATGCAAATCCATTCTAAATCATCTCATAGCTCCACTCCAAGTTATCAGAAGCATTCGCTTTGTCACAGGAGTCAAGTCCTTACCTCCAGAAGCTTGTCACCAACGCGGACCCCTGCGCGAGCTGCAGGACCCTCCTCAGACACACGGGAAATAAAGATGCCCTGGAAACAAAACCATCTGTTACATGGAGAGCCCATTCCTTACCCCTCTGGAGTGCAGAGACCCCTCAGCTCCAAGGAGAGGGGTCAGTCCCTGGCCAGTCCTGAACCCAGAAAAAGGGGACATGGCAACCACATGATCCCACTCAGGAGCTGGGAAAAGGGAACAGAAACCTCATTGCAGGGCTACCCCAAGGTGACAAGGGGGACAGAAACCCCAAGGCAGGGCTGCCTCCAGGTGAGACACGAGACCAGGGAATGCCACATTAACCCTCTTCCAGTGGAACTGGCACATGACACAGCTGATGCCACCAGGTGGGGAAGAGCCCCACACTCTGTCCCAGGACACAGCTGGGAAGGAACCCTCTGCTCCCATGGCTGCTCCAGGTCAGAACCATCCTGGTTCAGGGGCAGGAGTCTGCTCCACCCACCAACCTCTTGCTGTGGGGGGATTCAGGGCCGCTCCCACCCGGCCCCGAAACGCTCACAGGTAAGGACACCCAGTGTCCAGCTAGGGACAAGCAGTGCCTGCAAGCAGGTGCCTCAGCAGTGCCACAGCCCAGGTCTTACCTCATCGTCCCCCTTATAGGGAGTGGAGCCCTTGCCCCCCGCGATGCTGATGCCCAGCCCCCCTGTCTGCCGCACGATGGTCAGGGTCAGCTGCAAGCAGAAGGGACAGTGGTTACGGGGCCCGAGCAAGGGACCACTCTTTCCAAAAAAAACAGCAACTCCAAGTCATCTGCTGACACCCTGGGGGAGCCATGGCACCTGTGGGTGAGCCCTGGCACTCACGCCTCAGAGGCACCACCACCACAACACGTGAAACGCACAAATCCCTGCCCACAGCTGAGTCTTGACCCAACAGTCAGCTTGCTCGCGATGGACACAGCAGAAGGGGATTCCACCACAAAGCGAACTGGGCAGCCCCAGACTGGAACTGGATCACAGAACAGGGAGAGCATTCACACCACAGCCTGGCTCTGCCATGGGGCTCCCTTTGAGTGTAATTCCATCAGCCACTGGGGGACTCCAGGTCACCCCACCACAGGGTGCAGTGACAAGGGTGGCATCTTGTCCAGAATACTCTGGACAGATACTTGGCTTTGTCGTATTGATGGAAATCCACATACAACTCCAAAAAATCCCATCTGCTCTGTCCAGATCCTCTGCTTCCCTCTGCCCCAGCTGCTCAGGATCACAGCTGAGCAATCCACAAGTCTTCTCCTTCCTACCTCCCACCTGTACCTACCCAACAGTGCCCACTGCAAAAGCTGATCTGCCTTGGCCTGAAGCTGTTTGTTTTAAGGACACCGCATGAACCATTCCCAATGCCACAGTCACGAGAAGGAAGACAGGGAGCATGTGGTAGGATACAGGGACAGGAACAGGACAGACAGGACTCTCTCAGGGCCAAGGACCAAGGAGCTGGTGAGGTAAGTGACAGAAACGAGCACAGACTCCTCTAGAGAACTAAATTTGCTGTCCTCCATGTCATCTCTTTGGAAACAAAGCCCAGGATGGAGAGAGGCTGCTGCAGAGATGTCAGGTGTCAGTGTCAGCTCCACATGGCCACAGCATGGGCAGCAAAGGAAGGAGATTTCCTTCCTTAACACTTCCCTTCCAACCCTCTTTCACTTCTGCAATGACAGAACCAACGTCATGGGGAGATCCATATTCTGCTAAGTCTAAAACAAAAGCGAAACCATTAACCACTGCAGGAAATGTGAATCAAGCTGAGGTGCTCTGCCAGTTCCTTTGATGCCCAGTTAACAGCACAGCAGAATGCTCTGGGATCTTCCCAGGGAAATCCCTGACTCTGGATCTACCAGCAGTTCACTGTTTCTGGTGCAAGACCCAGAAACTGAGTAAAATTCCAAGTTTTGGGATACCCAAGTAAGACAGAAATAGGGTAGTGATAAGACAACACCACATCTGAGACAGCCCAACTCAAACCAGCTCCTGACCAGACAAATGCTTCTTGCATGACCATGTCTATTTAGGAACTAATTACAAAACCCTTGTTTTTCCATCCAGACTCACTGGACTCCAGAAATGCTCTGAAGGCTCACATCTGTACTGTTCAAGGAGCATTCAGACAATGCTCTCAGGCACACAGGAGGATTTCCGAGGTTGTTCTGGGAAGGGCCAAAAGCTGGACTTGATGATCCTGATAATCAGGAAATTGTGTAATTCTACATTCAACGCAAAAGCTTCTAAGGATGATAGAAGATTAAAAAAAAAAACCAAAAAACAAACAGGTCTTCAGGGAAGGATTACAGACTAATCTAATAACAGGATCCCGGTATTTCCCAGGAAGACAGCTGATGGTTCTGCTCAGTGCCCAAATCCATCGGACAGGATCATGATTTTGGACAATGACTGAGGACTGTCTGATGCCACTGGTCACAAAACGTCACTTCCAGCTGCATGGGAAGCTGATGCTGTAAACTAACAGAAAGATATACTACAAAAACCCCCTGGATTTCACACATTCGGCAAACTAGTCTAAAAAAATGCGAAAACCTGCCAGAAAAGTCAACTGGCCCAAGGGGGAAGAACCTTCTGTCCATCAATGCACACTGAAAAGCAAAACACCAAAGAGAAAACAGGCCAGATGTAAAATACTGAGACAACTGCAGCAAAGGGGTTTGAATTAGATATAAATACACGTAGGCCGAGAAGAAGATCTCAAACTCCAAAGCAAATAATTTCTCCCACAGAAACCAGTATGGTGAGGACCTGAATTGGTGGATGTTTGTTTGAGGTCTGTGCAAAGAGTAACTGATGTGAATATGAGCCTTAAGGACCTAGATCCAGCAACCTGCAGCTCAGGCTCTTTCTCGCACTAAACCCTTAAGCTGTTTGTTCCCCAAAGCTCCTCTTCCCTAAGGCTGCTCCCAGGCTGCCACGATGTTGGACTGGCACTGAAACCCCAGCACAGAACTGCTCCCAGCATGGACAGCTCAGCTGCCTCCTTGCCACTGCTCCTGCCATGGACTTCACCGGCTATTTTACTCTTTGTGTATTTTTTTTCCCCAAAGGCAGGGATCCATCCACAGCTCGTCTCAGATGATCTGATCTCTGCTGCTTCCCACCAGAACTTGCTGCTTCTTCCTCTGCAGAAAGGACAAACCTTCATGGAAAGCACACACACTCCCAGCTCCTCAACAGGGGTCCAGCCCTGCAGTGCCACGGGAAAAGTGGGGACGTTGAAAAAACTGCCACATCAGCTTTGAGCCGCCATCCTTCCCTCCAGGCTCCCACCAGGAACCCATTCATCATCAGTGGCACTGAACAGGACCCAGGGAAGCAGTTCCACCTCCTCCCCTCAGTTCTGCCTGTAGCTCTGCCTGTGCCTCTTTGGGGACATAGCAAACATGAACTGGGGCCACCTCAAGCCACTTTTCATATGGTTTTTGGTGTAACTGGCTTTTAACTTGGAATCACAGAATGGTTTGGATGGGAAGGGACCTTAAAGCTCATCCACCCACCCTTCTCTGTTAACAGATTCCCTTGCTCCTGCAAGAATTCCCAGCTTTGAGGAGGTAACTGTACACATCAGAAGTGCTGCACACCTGGACAGACTCACGGTCAAGTAGCAGCCAGGGACATCTGTGCACTGCCCAGCAGATCTGGGGCAGCCCGAATTTGCTGCTGTGCAAATCACTGAGGGTTCCTGCAGCCTGTCAGACGCTGAGGCAGTGACCAACCATCGCATCCACAGGACTCACAGGACAAAGCTTGAGAGCTGCTGAAAGACCAAGCTCTTCCTCCAACCATTAGAGGGGGGCTCAAGGGCTTCATATCCAGAACACACAAAGCTTCTGCCAGCACAGGCATCACTTTCTAAATAGTTATACACGTGGATGCACACAGCTGGGGTCAGTTTGGGGCCTCAGTGAGGGGCATCAGCACGTCCAGACACAGGAACAGAGCTGGGGAAAGGCCTGGAGCACCAGGAGCAGCTGAGGCAGCGTGGGGAGGCTCAGCTGGGAAGAAGAGGCTCAGGAGGGACCTTCTCAGTCTCTACAACTGCCTGACAGGAAGATGGAACAAGGTGGGGGTCAGACTTTGCTCCCAGGGAACAAGGAACAGGCCAAGGGCAAAGAGCCTCAAGTTGTCCCAGAGTGGTTCAGGTGGGATACTGGGAAAATTCCTTCCTGCAAACGGCTGTCCAGCCCTGGCACGAATTGTTCAGGACAGGAGTGGAAGGATATAATATATATAAGAATATAATTCCTCATATCTGGAAGGATATAAGGATATTATATATATATATATGTATATATATAAGGATATAATTCCTCACATCTGGAAGGATAAAAGACATGGTTTAGTGATGAACGTGGTGGTGCTGCTGGGTTGATGGTTGGACTTGTTGATCTTCAAGGTCTTTTCCAACCTTACTGACTCCCTGACTCTCAGTGCCCAATCGTCACATTTACATGTCCCAAAAGATATTTGAGACTGTCTTAGGGACACAGGAAATGCACACTGCAATAAATAATTGGGATTTATGTTGGGACAGACGTGTGACAAGGGACAGGTGCCACGCGAAGGTGAGGGATCCCACTTCAACAGCTGCTGAAGAATCCATTAAATATCATCAATAACCTTTTCAAAAATCAAAAGGACTGGACAACTTGTGTTCAAGAGTCCCAACATTTGCCAGAGATGTCAGAGAAGCTTACAGAGCATTTCCAAAGTTCTGGGCTTTTTTTCACCCTGAGACCCCTCATACTGCGCTGATGGGCTGAGGGACTACACAGAATGTTACCTGTGGCTGTCAGCTCCTCATCCAGACACCATTCCAGAGGAGTAACTGAGGAACAGGCGGCTCCTACCAGCCACACAAATGGCTCTCATGAGAAACAGCTCCATTTTATGAAAACCAGGTCTCTCAAAACCCAAACTATTTCATTCTGAGAAGACTCCAGACTTGGCTGATGAAGTGAAGATTCCCTATGCAGACTTGTGCCAAACATGGAACCTGTGCCCCAAGGCCTGGCACTGATATCACCCAGTGCTGGTACAGGTATGTGCTGTACAAGCCAAGAGCCAGGTAGGAGTCACTGGGAGAGAAACAAGAATTTGGGCTCTGTCAAGATCTATCAGGCGTGGCCTTACTCTAAAGCAGAAAGAATTGAAATAATTCCATATGAGAGGAGGCTGGGAGCCTTCCAGTTCAGGAGGGAGAGATAGACCCTTTTTATCTTTTCATGCCATTAGTAACTTCATAGGAGATTATTATTCTACGTTCGTAATCACAAAAGAATTAGAGATATTCAATGGAACTCAATAAGATACCACATGAACTATCAGTGCCAAGCTTAAAAAATGCTTTTTGATATAAAGCTCAAGTAAATTACATAATTTATTGCCAGTAGATTCTGAAGACACATTTTGGGGACTGAAAGGTATAAAAGGAATGGGAGAAGATCAGACAAAATCATGGATGGCAGGTCCATGGTGACTCAGACATGGGCATGAACAGCCCAGAAATCTTGATCCACAGAGCTCCAGGAGCTGAGCACGCCCCAGGGACAGGACCCTTTGTCCTGCTGAGCTCTGGGCCCCTCAGCTCCTGTCACTTCACCCTGACACACATTCAGTCGGTGTAATCAAACAGAACATGTCAGTTCCTAACTGTCACATTATAGCTCCAAGGTTTAGGTTGACATCAGGAGGAATTTCTTCCCAGAAAGGGGCACCAGGCACTGGCAGGGGCTGCTCAGGGAGGTGGCAGAGTCTCCATCCCTGAAAGTGTTCAAGGAATGACTGGATATGGCACTCAGTGCTCTGGTCTGGTGACAAGGTGGGGATCAGAGGTTGAACGTGATGGTCTAGGAGGTCTTTTCTAACCTAAATAATTCCGGGATTCTGCTCACCCTGGGTGCACACAGCTGGGACATGGAAGAGCAGGAGCTGGAGGCACTGATTCACCAGGAAAGACGAGAAGAGCTAAATCTGTTTGGCTTTGGTCAGTGACAGCTCACGGGGACAAGGAGACAGGCTGAAAATATCAGTTGAGCAAAAGGGAGATGGAGATTGCTGTGTGACTGCTGAGAGCTAAATTAACCCCAGACAGTGAAAAAGGAGCACAGAGGAAAAGTGACCCTGGCAGGACAGCACCCCTGTCATGGGCTGGAGGTTTCCTGGCTCTGATGTTATTCCTTCCTCTGTTCCAGTGGGTTTANCAAACGGCTGTCCAGCCCTGGCACGAATTGTTCAGGACAGGAGTGGAAGGATATAATATATATAAGAATATAATTCCTCATATCTGGAAGGATATAAGGATATTATATATATATATATGTATATATATAAGGATATAATTCCTCACATCTGGAAGGATAAAAGACATGGTTTAGTGATGAACGTGGTGGTGCTGCTGGGTTGATGGTTGGACTTGTTGATCTTCAAGGTCTTTTCCAACCTTACTGACTCCCTGACTCTCAGTGCCCAATCGTCACATTTACATGTCCCAAAAGATATTTGAGACTGTCTTAGGGACACAGGAAATGCACACTGCAATAAATAATTGGGATTTATGTTGGGACAGACGTGTGACAAGGGACAGGTGCCACGCGAAGGTGAGGGATCCCACTTCAACAGCTGCTGAAGAATCCATTAAATATCATCAATAACCTTTTCAAAAATCAAAAGGACTGGACAACTTGTGTTCAAGAGTCCCAACATTTGCCAGAGATGTCAGAGAAGCTTACAGAGCATTTCCAAAGTTCTGGGCTTTTTTTCACCCTGAGACCCCTCATACTGCGCTGATGGGCTGAGGGACTACACAGAATGTTACCTGTGGCTGTCAGCTCCTCATCCAGACACCATTCCAGAGGAGTAACTGAGGAACAGGCGGCTCCTACCAGCCACACAAATGGCTCTCATGAGAAACAGCTCCATTTTATGAAAACCAGGTCTCTCAAAACCCAAACTATTTCATTCTGAGAAGACTCCAGACTTGGCTGATGAAGTGAAGATTCCCTATGCAGACTTGTGCCAAACATGGAACCTGTGCCCCAAGGCCTGGCACTGATATCACCCAGTGCTGGTACAGGTATGTGCTGTACAAGCCAAGAGCCAGGTAGGAGTCACTGGGAGAGAAACAAGAATTTGGGCTCTGTCAAGATCTATCAGGCGTGGCCTTACTCTAAAGCAGAAAGAATTGAAATAATTCCATATGAGAGGAGGCTGGGAGCCTTCCAGTTCAGGAGGGAGAGATAGACCCTTTTTATCTTTTCATGCCATTAGTAACTTCATAGGAGATTATTATTCTATGTTCGTAATCACAAAAGAATTAGAGATATTCAATGGAACTCAATAAGATACCACATGAACTATCAGTGCCAAGCTTAAAAAATGCTTTTTGATATAAAGCTCAAGTAAATTACATAATTTATTGCCAGTAGATTCTGAAGACACATTTTGGGGACTGAAAGGTATAAAAGGAATGGGAGAAGATCAGACAAAATCATGGATGGCAGGTCCATGGTGACTCAGACATGGGCATGAACAGCCCAGAAATCTTGATCCACAGAGCTCCAGGAGCTGAGCACGCCCCAGGGACAGGACCCTTTGTCCTGCTGAGCTCTGGGCCCCTCAGCTCCTGTCACTTCACCCTGACACACATTCAGTCGGTGTAATCAAACAGAACATGTCAGTTCCTAACTGTCACATTATAGCTCCAAGGTTTAGGTTGACATCAGGAGGAATTTCTTCCCAGAAAGGGGCACCAGGCACTGGCAGGGGCTGCTCAGGGAGGTGGCAGAGTCTCCATCCCTGAAAGTGTTCAAGGAATGACTGGATATGGCACTCAGTGCTCTGGTCTGGTGACAAGGTGGGGATCAGAGGTTGAACGTGATGGTCTAGGAGGTCTTTTCTAACCTAAATAATTCCGGGATTCTGCTCACCCTGGGTGCACACAGCTGGGACATGGAAGAGCAGGAGCTGGAGGCACTGATTCACCAGGAAAGACGAGAAGAGCTAAATCTGTTTGGCTTTGGTCAGTGACAGCTCACGGGGACAAGGAGACAGGCTGAAAATATCAGTTGAGCAAAAGGGAGATGGAGATTGCTGTGTGACTGCTGAGAGCTAAATTAACCCCAGACAGTGAAAAAGGAGCACAGAGGAAAAGTGACCCTGGCAGGACAGCACCCCTGTCATGGGCTGGAGGTTTCCTGGCTCTGATGTTATTCCTTCCTCTGTTCCAGTGGGTTTAGTTCTCAAGAAAGGGTATCTGGAGGGCAGAGATTGTGGGCACAGTGCAGAGGAGCTTGAGCACTTCACTGACTCCTCACTGAGCACCTCCATAAAACCAGAGCAAAGCAGAGAACCCCAAACGAGACCTTTGAGAGCAGCACTGGGAGCAGGTGGGAAAAGGGACCTGCCACAGCCCCATGGTGACAGCAGACAGGTCAGGGACCTGCCTTTTTAAAACATGAAACATGGTGACATTTGAAGCATAAATAAAACCCAAGGTTCCTACAGATACATGAATATTCAGATATCATGTGAGACTCCTCTCTGACAGCTGTGTGCCATGGCTATAGATTCATATCGAGATTAAGAGTATTGCTGTGTGTCTATATAAAGGTATGATTTCATCTTGGTGCATGAAAGAAATGTTTGCAGTGAAAACAATCCTTCACTGGGACAGACTCCACGGGGAGGTGCTGAGTCACATCCCTGGGTGCTGATAACCTCACGCAGGCTCCTTCCCCTCAAAACCTTGGGCCTTTCTGGGCCCCTTCAGTCTGGCTGGTTCATGACTCCAGGATTAGTTATTTAATTCATGAACTACAGAAATTGGGGCTTAGGCACTTCCTTCTTATCACGATTGGGAGCCAGGTTTGTCACAGGCATGGAAATAGAAAAAGAAGGGAATCCTGCAAGGATCAAACTATGGAATGCAGCAGGACAGGGTCTGTCTGGAAACAAAAACACTCAAATGCTTAAAGAGAAGCAAAAGCCATTGTCCAAAGGCACCAATCCTCAATCTATTTCAGAACCAGAAACAGGACAAAAACCTACACCCAGGTTACTGGAATGAGTAACACTAGAACACATTTTATTCCACCCCTTCAGCAGCACAGATTTTTTATTCCTGTTCTTACTGACCCTTCTTGTGTGGTGAAATCCTTGGAGCAGTCATTTTTTGCACTAAATTTTCCACTATAAAATTCCATGGGAGACTCTTCTCAGCCCAGCAATTTCAGACTGCTCTAAAGGTCTGTTTTGCTCATCATTTAATACATGATTACAGGACTATAATGACTGGGGAGTTTACACCTCTCCTAAAATCTACTTCAACGCTGCGCAGCTAAGGGTAGGCCTTGCAGGAGGAGAGCATTTATCCAAGTAACAGTGGAATACATGGAAAACTTTCACTGAACCTGGCATCACCTGCTCTAGAACACACAGGCAGAGACACCTCTAAGTGCACCTTGTTTGGAGGCCAAACCTCCCCAAGTCCTGAAGGATACAGGAAGAAAAGCTTAAGGTGTAATAAAAGTATGAATAAAGGTGGATAAAGAGAATTCCCATCCAGCAACAGGCACTGCCGTATTTGAAATGGAAAAACAAGTATGGAATTTAGTGAACTAAGGTCTGGATAAACTCTCTCATGTTGTCTGTAGTCACCAAACCTGAGCTCAGGTAGATCAGGTGAAAGAAAAGGCAGCGAGCAAGGCAGGGAATAAATGGAAATCCCTCTTACCAGAGGAACTGGATTTCTCTAATCCAGCAAAAGGAAGGCTGGAAGAAGTCAGGACTGGTCTCCATAGACTTATACCAAATACAAGCAGGCAATGGGTCAGCCAGCAGGGAAGAGATTGGACAAGATAAAATACAACAAAAACAATGAACTCACAAATGACAGACTAAAAGTAAGTTTTCTAACCACTCCAGAAGCAGAAAAATGGAGAAGTTTTGGGGTTCTCCCAGGAGGAGGAATCTCTGTGTGTGCACACAACACAAAACAAGATGAAATAATCTGTATTTAATAAAAACTTCGACTGACTTATTAACCAGAGCACAGTGTTGGGTTGCCAGTCGTGATAGGTGACTTGACCTCAGCACCTCCTCCAAATCATCTGTTATGTTCCTTGCAAACTCAGCTTTGCTGTTCCTGATTGAGCACAGCCCTTTCTCAGCTAAATTCTATCTTCCAGAAATGCCCACCTATCCCAGTCTGGCCCCATTCCAGTGCCCACATCCAAGCTGGGGACTGTTTCCCACTGCAGTGTCTTGGAACCTTCCAGGAGTTGCTGTTCTCCTGCACTGACACAGCCAGAACACGCTGCAGCAAACAGGGACCAGCTTTAAGCCCCTGTAATTTCTACAGGGGTTACTGGAACGCCTGACTTTTGTGCATAACCCATAAGCAGCAAAGCCCCTGCGTCTGTTCCACACAAGGCATCTGCCTGGTGCAGAAGGGAGAACTGGATTTGCAGCAGCACTGTGTTTAAACATGTCATTTTCTCTCCATCAGCTGCTTTTCTGCTGCTTTCTGCTCTTTGTGAAGGCCAAGGAGATGACTGCGTGACAGAGCAGAACCAAAATGATCCTGCCCCACTCCAGGAGCAGGGAAAGGAAACTGCAGGTGGGACTGCATTTGTGTGAGAAATCATTCCACACTTTTCTCAGAGAACTCCGGATCAGACAAAACTTGCAGCTGAGATGGGGATCAGTGATGATGAACAAGCAGCAATCACATAAATCAGTTTTCAACCTCCGACACTCAGTGGGAGACTCATGTGCCCTAACACAGCTCCAGAGGTGAAGTTGCACATTTACAGGAAGAGATCACCAACTCACCTCAAGATCACAAATCCACCTCCAAACTAGAGGGTCATGGCCTGGGAAAGGTGGCAGAACACTGGCCCCAGTCACCCGGAGAAACTGTGGCTCCTCCATCCCTGGAAGTTGTTTAAGGCCAAGTTGGACAGGCCAGGGAGCAACCCGGGTAGGGAGGTGGCACTGGGTGACATTTGAAAGGTCCCTTCTAACCCAAACCATTCTATGATTCTATAAAAAACACTGAGGACCCTTCAAAGCAGTAGGAAAAGGCCATAAAAACATTTTGATGGCAATAAATTTAAAGCCAGACAAATTAAAAATGGAAATATGGCACATTTTTCTTTGCTCAGTAGGAACTTCAATCATCTTAAAAATTAAACGAGAGAAATGGGAGTATTATATCTTTTTTTTAACATAAAAAAGAGTCAGCTCTGTCATATTCCAGTCAAGCCAGGTGAGCAAACACAGGTGATGTGACCTGTCCTGCACTACACGAGAGGTTTATTAAACTTTTTCGGGTTTAAAATTTATGGGTCACATTGTGGGAAAATCAAATTTGCTACATAAGAATTCCAAGTCTGACAGTGTCCTGATGAAGCACACACTCTGTACATGCAAAACCAGAGCAAGGGGAAGAGCTCCACATGTGCAGCAGAAAAGAGCAGCCCCAGAGCTGAGGGCCAGGATGGCTCCCAGCACATCCCAGTGCTCCCCACTACCTGTGCTGGTCTTTCCAAAACTGAACCCTTGGAGCTCAAGATGCTCCAGGAGGCAAAGGATGGCTCCCAGCACATCCCAATGTTCCACATGACCGACACCAGCCTTTCCAAAACTGAACCTTTTGAGCTGGAGAGGATGGTCCAGGAGGCACAGGATGGCTCCCAGCACATCCCAATGTTCCACATGACCGACACCAGCCTTTCCAAAACTGAACCTTTTGAGCACAGGATGCTCCAGGACCTGGCTGTGCTGTCACATCTGCTGCTGGCAAACACTAACTGGTGCCAGGCCTGAGGCTGGCACTCCAACACAAACAGTGACATTCCTGAGCAGTTTCCACAGGATAAAGCTCCTTAAGGAGAAGGCTTGACTCACTCCTGACTGCAGAGCAACAGGATGTTGCAGCAGCAAAGAAGACAGCAGCAGCAAAGAAGACATCCAGCATCTTTGGAAACCTCCTCTACTTCCCAAGGAGTGGAATGGCAGCTCCTTCTGTCCCTGGGCAGAGCGACAGACAAAATCCTGTCCGTGTCCCCCAGCAGCACAAGGTTTGGCAGCACAGAACCCTGTGCAGCTTCTGAACCTGCAGGGGCTCTGCAGGACACGGGCCAAGGATGTGGATGGCGCCAGCCTTTGCTACAGCAAAGCAGCACTGGGCACTGAAACACAACTTGGGACCCTCCTTCCTCTGCTCCTGCAACCTGCACAGCAGCTTTCCAGGCTATTCCATCAGAACTACCTGAGAACAGAGTTCGGGTCTAACCTCACACCATCAAACAGGTGCTCAGCACGCTGCTCTTCTGCTCTCAAAGCCTCTCTACATCCCATACAGCCACTTCTGCAGAGTGGAGACAGAACATTGGGAGCAGAGGCAGCCCTGGAATCCAGATATCCACCACCGGGTATCACACGCTTGAACAAAGTTATTCTTTCGCTGAGGCAGAAAATGCTGTTGCACTGGCACCAACAGCAACAGGAGCTCGGGTGTAGCCAACGCTGGGTGCTGGCAGAAGCTGGGCACACCTCTCCAGCTCTGCTCCAGCAAGATCAGCCTCCAGCTCACAATTATGCCTCAGGATTAAGGAACACACAATCAGGAATCAGCAGTCCCTTTTCTCTGGTGGCTGTATTAAATTACGTAAGGAATGTGATAGCAGTATCATGAACCTCAAACTGTGCTGCTCAAGGGCACCAGGCTCTCTGCTCTGCTCAGTTCCATCAGCCCACTGATTCTTCAAGGAATCGTCCCTGGAAACAGCAGGCAGATGCCATTTGGAAGCGTTCAAAGCTGGTCAGGGCTTGGAGCACCCTGGTCTCGTGGAGGGTTTCCTGCTGGGCACTCCCCAGAGCTGTGGGACAATCAAGTATTCCAAATCAGCTTCCCAAAGCTAGCCTGCTCTTGGGTGAGCTACCTCCACCAGTCTGGGGGATCCCTGGCGTGCTGGTCCTTGGGAGCTGCACAACCACGTTCTTCTCTCAGTACAGGAACAGATCCGTGCAAAGGGGACACCGGAGCCAAACTGGGCCTCCAACCGCCACACCCAGCAATCACAGAATCATTTAGGTTGGAAAAGACCTCCAGCATCAGAAGACTATGCAAAAGAGAAATGCAAGAAATACTAATGTGGTTTCCAGGGGCCTAGAGATGGAGAAAGATGGAGAAATCCTCAGGATCCCCTAACAGGGGACCACACCTGAGGCAGCTCATGTTCTGCAGGGGTGGAAAGGATTCATCACCTCCCTCTTGGAAAGCCTCACTCCAAAACCAAGAAAAATCTCTGTTCTACACCTGAGGGAACAGCAGAACCAAGTTCTCAGAGACACCCAGGCCAACACTCCCAGGCAGCCTGTGGGTCTGGTGACTGTGTACTGTCTGTCCTGGGGAGAAGTGTCCATGCACGCTGTCAGCATGGATGCTGTTTCTGCCTCCTGTCAGTGGCAGGAGCACTCTGCTTCCATCCTGGGAAACCTGCCTGCAGAAAGGCACTGACCCCTCAGCCAGGCACTGATCAGGCACTGAAAACCTGGAGACAAACACAGGAAGCTGGTCACAGTCAGAGGATGAGCTGGGCAGTCAGCCACAGGACCGTAACCCTTACCACACTCACCATCCCCATGCCAGGGGCTTTGTGGCTCCTCGGATGCCACGTGCCCCCTTCTGACACCTCACAGTGCTGTACTTTAAGCCTTGAAGGAATTTGGGGGAAGCTTCAGGAGATGCACAGATCACTGGCTCCAGTCCACTTTCCCTAGGCAGTGGCACAGTGTCCTGAGTGAGATCCTCCTCCTTTTATCAAAGGGTCAGTACACCTTCTTGAGGTCTCTGTTCCTCCAGGGTTACCCCACACATCCAGAAATACCCATTTATTCAACGCCACTTCTCCATCAACACACAACAAATAGGAACTGAACTTCCCACCTCAGCCCCTTTTGTCTTTTACACCATTTCCATCTCACTCCTGGTCTGCAGCAGCCACTCTCACCCCAAGGATGGGAAAGGAGGAAAAGGGGAAAGCAAGGAGGAAACAATCATCGTGTTTGTGATCAGTCAGGTCCAGAAGCCACTTGACCCAGAGAGATCAGAGTTCCCCCTACAACAACGGGTGAGGCTGGGAAGCAAATCAAGCAGGCTGGATGATTTTTGGCAGAGAGAGAACAGTAGGAGTGGTACAGACCTCTTCCTCCTCAATGCGAGCAGGTTCAATCAGCAGATTATTGGCTTGATCAAACGACACCCCCTGTTAGGACAGGAACCAGCAAAGAGGCATGCGGATTAGTGGAGCATCAACCAAACCCGCCACCACGACCACCACCACCACCCAACACACGCACGGCACGGCGGAGCTGATCCTGCTCCCTGCTGACCTCCAGAGCTCTGGGGCTGATCCAGCTCCCAGAGCCACTGCCGACCAACAGAGCTCATCCAACTCCTGGAGCCACTGCTGACCAACAGAGTTCCCAGAGCCACTGCTGACCTCCAGAGCTCCAGGGCTGAAACAGCTCCCAGAGCCACTGCTGACCAACAGAGCTCATCCAACTCCCAGAGTCACTGCTGACCAACAGAGCACCCACAGTCATTGCTGACCAACAGAGGTCCGGGGCTGATCCAGCTTCTGGAGTCACTGCTGACCTCCAGAGCTGATCCAACTCCCAGAGTCACTGCTGACCCCCATAGCTGCCAGAGCCACTGTTGACCCCCCCAGAGCTCTGGGGCTGATCCAGCTCCTGGAGTCACTGCTGACCTCCAGAGCTCCCGGAGTCACCGCTGACCTCCAGAGCATTGGGGCTGATCCAGCTCCTGGAGTCCCTGCTGACCTCCAGAGCTCCAGGGCTGAAACAGCTCCCAGAGTCACTGCTGACCTCCAGAGCCCCAGGCTGAGCCCGCTCACAGCACAGCTCCCCTCAGAGCTGACCCCTCAGCACCAGAGCAGCCCCCAGTCCTGCTCAGCACCTCAGCAGTGCCAGTGCTGCTCCTGGGCTCCCCGAGTGCCACGTGCCAGTGCACTGCTGCTAAGGAGCACCCCTAAGGCCAGGTTTTGTTCATGCTGGCACCCTGACCCCTGAGCTCACCACCACTAGCTGACCTCACCCCCTCCATAGCAGGTCTCTTCAGGAAGGGGGAAGGGTTAAGCACAGGAGGAAGCACTGAGGAGCCTGTGGCACCAGAAGCTGCAGCACAGGAATGAGCACTCCCAAACACAACTGCACAACTTTCAGCCTTCCTCTGGTGAAAAAGTACATCCTGACAGGCACCTGGGATCCTGCTCTCAAGCACAGGAAACCTCAGGATTTCTTCTGAAAACCATCTGTCCTTGCAACAAAACCCTCTGGTTTTAGGATTCAGCCTCCTGCACAGCCTGTTCTGCCTCCTCCTTCAATGCCTCCCTGCACAGGGACACTGCTCCCTACCTCCCCACTCTTGGAATACAGCTCAGGAGGCAGGTAATAAATGTCTTCATGGAGCAGGCATCCAACCCAGCCCCACAGAAAGGAGAACTGAGTCGCAGGCCATTTCTGACAGGGACCATGGGCTCTGCCAGCGGGTCAGTGCCTCCTCAGCTCTGAGTCCCCAGCTAAAATAACCTTTCCAGGTGAGGGCATTCCAAGTATGACAGGTATTGGATGAAGGGAACTTGGGACATTCCAAGCATTCCTTCTGAGGAACTTCACCAGTAGTGGGAAACCTGACCTCATCCCTAGGGAGCACAGGATGAGCTGCATTGGCTCAAACAGAGCAAAGCAAGCCTCCACTGAGGGAAAGGCTCCACGGCCAAGTGGGGGAAAGGAGCTTTCCCTGGGGAATCTGAGCTCCAGCAGGATGGGAGTGATCCCAGCACCCTGGAGCATGTGCAGTTACAGCAGAAGCAGGTTTTACTTCAGCACCTTCCACATGCAGAGACCCACATCCCACCCACGAGATCTGTTCATGTCAGACTGTGATGGAGACTCAGCCACATCCTGACCTCTGCCCACCAAATACAACTCAAAATCCTCAAACCACCTTGGGTGAGAGTTGGGCTGATGTCATGAAGTGTTCCTCAACCATGTATTCCCATTCCATTATGAGGAATTTCCTCAAGCAGGAACCTCCGTGTGTCCCTGACCAAACGTGGTGGTTCAGCCGAAGAGAGCCAAGGACCCCCTGTCTCTTGAGCCCCAGTATAACCAGTAAAGCCAAACCTTCAGAGCACAAGCTTCCCTAAATCCCAGTGCCTTTCATCAGGCTGTGTCTGGGTGGAAGCACAGGGAAGGGCACACCCCTAAGTGTCAGAGGCCCAAAAGTCAGTCTAAGATCAAATACACACAGGGATACAGCTCATCCTCCTGTGAACCAGCAAGGGAGGAGGAGGCTGGAAGGAACAGCAGAACCCTCCAGTGATGAGACAGAGAACTGTCCCACAGCACAGGGAGCAGCACAGGGTATGGGGATGGCGCAGGGACCCGGGTAAAGGGAAGGTGTCACACACAGCAACGCAGCACAGCTCTCTGACAATCGCAGAGCCCCCAGTGACCTTCAGCTCTCCCACCCTCAGCACATCCCCAGCTGCTGGAGCCTCTTGCCAGTGGTCTCATCAGCACCACATCAACCTGGCTGCTCGGCCACAGGAGCAGAGGGCAGGTCTGCATTCCTGTGACCTTGCCCCTCCCCACAAGACCTTACCTTCACGGAAGGCTGAGCAGACAAAGCTCCATTCTTTCTGTCATCCTCATCCCATGCTTCCTCCTGATCCCTGGGCTCTGTGTTATTATTGCAGCCTCCCAACTCCTCTTCCTCTTTGGGGACCCCATCGCTGTTCAAACCCTGCAGAAGGGCCACCACTGCCTCTGGCTTGGGCAGTTTAGTGATCTTGAAGTGTTTCTTATAATGGGGCGTGTCCTTGCGGATAAGCCTCTGCTTCTCCACCGGGAATGGTCGTTCTTCATCCTCATCCTCATCCTCACTGCGTATCAGCGTGTCCTCAGCAAAGTGCACAGTAGGCTGTGACAGCAAAGCCCCAGACATCCCGTAAGCCTCACAGAACAGAGGGGTGGCAGCAGAGCCTGCTGTCCCTGTGACCCCTCTCCTGGCACAGGAAGAGCTGCTGTGTGCTCAGGAAAACGCAGGAATGTGTGACCATGTCCTTGCCTTTCTCCACAATCACCCTTCCCCCAGACACGCTTCTGTCAGCTCCAGGGATGGAGGGCATTCAGACCTCTCACGGTCACCCTGCTTTTCCCACAGCCTGCCTGTCTCCCACGCTGTCCACTCCAGTCTCCCACAAGCTGCCTCAGTCTCTACTTGCATTGCCTTCAACGGCCTGGATCTGCCTCCAGAGATGCCCAAACCCCACAGCCATTTACCTGTACATCTATTTCCCACTTCCTCTGAAACTTCCAGGTCCTTTCACTTTTTCTCACAACCCTGTTGCAGTTCCCAGGCTCCTACCTCATTGTACTCCACTTCCACATCTTCCTCCTCCTGGTCAGCAGCTTCCTTGCGCTCCTCCTCCGCTCTGGGCTTCGCCTCCTTCTCCAGCTCCCGCAGGTCGGGCACCTGCCCATTGGGCCAGCCCCGCTCCCTCTCCTCTGCCCTGCAGTCCACAGAGGCCGTGCTGGTGGACAGGTGGGAGTCCTCACTGCGATTTGATGTGGCGCTCAGCCTCTTCTCCTGAGGAAATGGTTGTGATGGTCAGGATGGAACCCAGAGCAGCAGACAGAGCCACGCAGTGTGACCGGTGTGAGGTGTGAAAGATGCAGCACCAACAGAACCAGCTTTTCCTCAGGCTGCCCACAGCTTCCCCTCCTAAGTGCCCTCCATGTGGCCTGGGACCACTTGGCTCCATCTCCTGTGCAGGTATTTACTCTCAAACTCCCACTGGGGCACCAAGGTGCCTCCTCCAAATGCTCTATCCCCATCATTCTTTATTGGGAATATAAGAGCCTTCTCTTCCCCTCCCTGTGCTACAACAAAACCAACACACACAATTCCCCTTACACTGCTCTCTGTCTCCTGGCTCTATCTCCTGCTCTGTTTCACAGGCCCCCCCATGACATCTCAAGGCAGATTCCCAACCTTCCCAGGCAATCCATTCTCAGTCCCTCCCAAAAGTCAGTCCTTTCTACCTCCCTATTTCCCACATATGCTGTATGTTTCTCATGGAAGATGTCTCTGCCCATGTCATGGAGGTGGAACCCGATGGTGAGATTCCTTCCAACCCAAACCATTCCATGCTCTCAAGCTCTCTGTGGTTACCCACGCCCCAGCGACCAGCACTCACCTCCGAGCTGGGAGAACTGGGGTTCGCATCAGCCTTTGCAGCGTTCACCTCGTTGCGCCGGACCTCGATCACCTTCTTCATCACCTTCAGCTCGCTGGGGTGAGGGGTGGCTCGGCGCTGCAGGCCCTGGCAAAGTGAAACCCTCAGGAAGGGGATCCCGGAACAAAGCTCTGCAGGTAACTAACACCTTTATCAGACAGCCAGAGCCCCACGGGGACACAGCACATCCTGCTGCAGGTCTGCTCCAGGCCCTGCACAGCCTGCAGCTCCGAAGGGGAAAGAACAGAGGCAGGGAACCCTGACAGCTCTCTCTGGACATCATCCTGCTCTCCAGCCAGCAGGGGGTTTGGGAAGAAGGCTTAGTAAATGAAAAACTATTGACGCAGAAACTCCTCCAGAACACAGGTGAGGAATCTTGGGATATCTTCCTAATTCCTCTGGACCTAACAGGTCTGCCAAGCCCAAAAGCACCAAAACTGGTGCTGCTTAGTGAGTTCCATCCCGGGTACAGAGTCGAGAAAAACAGCATTCTAAAACTAGTAACAATGTTAAAAACAATTCAAAAAAACCCCAAACCTCCCAATGCTAGTAGCACACACACACACTGCCAGGACAGCTGCAAACATGATGGCTTTCCATAAACTAAAAACGAATCAAGTCCTGCAAGGGACTGAAACCCTCAGAGCACTTGCTGAAAACTTTTGTCCCGGCCTTTGCATCTGCACTGGAAGCACAACAGCCTCTTGCAGGTTTTGAGGCTGCCTGGAGTGTTTAGTGCTTTACTAACAGGACACTCCCCAGCACGGGCAGCACTGCCTCCATGCCTGGAGGGATGGGGATGGCCTGGGTTTGGCTGGGCAGCCTTTCCCATGCTGGGGGTGAGCTGAAACTCTATCCTGACAGTGAAACTCTATCCTCTATCCAGTGCTCTGCTGGGATCTCTGGACATTCCAAGTGCTCCCTAGGCACCTTAGTGCTCCACTCCCATAGAACAGCCTCAAAATATGACACTGCACCTTGGCTCCCAGGGAGTTCATTCCCTTTCACTCCTGCTTGGGTCCTCAGGACACCAAACGCCCTTCAGACTGTGGGAATCTTGCACATGCCTACGGCAGTGTCACAGGCTGAAATGAGGACACCATGGCAGCTCCCCATCATTCCATCTTTGGAAAGCTTAGCTCGCCCCTGTGCTTCCAACAAGCCTCCAGGAATTCCTTACTCGTCTCTCAGCTCCAGACTCCTCATCATCATCTCCTTTAGGCTCCTCCAGGAACTGGATCACACTGACTCTGTTTAAGTTGGTGTCTGTCCAGCTCTCATCCATGCTGTTCTGCAGGAGATTCTCTGGGGAGGAAGAGAACACAGTGGGAGCTCCTTTTGGGAAGAGCAGGGGTGTAGGCTTAGATGGAAGTCAGTTTTTATCCCATTATGACCCTTCCATTGTATGTGCTCATGGCCTCAGAGGCCTTAAGTACAAAGGCTGTGGCCTCAACATCCTGTCACCCTCTGTACATCTCCCACCAGACCTACAGCAGCCTCTACACACGTCTGATGCTTCAGCTCCAGCACTCCCTACCCAAGAAGCACAGAAAAAGGCAGAATTAAGGCAGCAATACCATGCTGACACGACAATGAAAATTAACTGCTTGGTCAGCAGATCCAAGCAGAACACCCAAAGGTGAGGCTGCAGGGCCTTATCACCTGGCAGAGAGCAATCCCTCAGTTTTACCAGTCATTGCCTGGGAAAGGTGTCCCAGCCATACAAGAGCCCGGATCTGGTACAAGAATCACAGTAGGGATGCTCCAACCCGGCAGAGAAGGTTCAAGGCCTCAGCCCCCTCCAGAGCACAAGGCTCTGCAGCCACTGCTTGTGGTACAGATTCTTACCCAGGCTGGGAGAGGGCTGCTGGGGGAGCAGGTAGCAAGTGAGAACCTTTTCTCCTGTCTTCTCATCGTCCTCAGTCTGGAATTTCAGCATGGGCTGGGACTGGTTTTCTGCCAACCACAGCGCTTTCAGATTAAGATTAGTCAAAGCAAAGGGCAAGTTCTGCAGCCTGCAAAAGAGAAGAGCAACTGCTTGTTAAACTTACCTGGTCAGGAAGGAGCTTCACCTCAGCTCCAGACTGCCCTACCTGAACAGAGAGGGACAGAAAGCTGCTCTGCATCCCTCAGCCCTGCCCGCTGGAACAGCTGATTTTGTCCATGGCTGTGGGCTGGGCTGCAATACCCCACCCTCAACAGCCTTCAGCAGATGACAACTCTCTCCGTCTCTCTACAGATAACTCCCTCCAACATGTGGAGGGGCTTAGAAATAAAAGAACAATGCTCTCACAGACCAATGTACAGAATGTTCCCTACAGAACCTCTGCTCCCAAAAACACCAACCCCAGCAAACAGAACTACAGGACCTTTCAGAACAGCTCCCAGGCACCTACACACCATGAATGAGGCTTTGGCACTGACCACCTGAGGACTACTGAAATCCACAAAATCTGTGGGAAGGAAAGGAAGCCAGTGACCAGTGATTTCCCCTAATCTTTATTTCACACAAGATAAAATGCCCTCACACATCTGCCATACCTCCACCCTACCTTCAGGTGACACAGAGAAGGGGTTCATAGGCAAAGCTCAAGCCCTCAGCAACCAGCCTGGGCTCTTCCCCACTGCGGATCCTGGGACCCACACAGGTCCAGCAGCCCCCCAGCCATGCAGCTTCCTGCTGCTCACCTGTTGCCAGCCACGTCCAGGACATGGAGCTCGGTGGTGTTGGCCAGCTCGGGGGGCAGCAGGGCCAGGCGGTTGTCGCGCAGGGACAGAACGTTGAGGTTGGCACAGCCCCCGATCTCTGCTGGCAGCGCCGTCAGCCGGTTCCGGTCCACGTTCAGGTTCGTCAGCTTGGCCAGCTTGCCCAGGGATTTGGGCAAGGCCTGCGAAGGAGCTAAGTCAGGGGTTGCAAGAGGAAAGGGCAGCACAGGTAAAAGGCACAAAGCCCTCGATCTGGGGGGAATGAGCTTCCAACAGACACATCTGGAATAATGCTCTCGGGACATCTTTGGGACAGGTTTTCCCTCAGGCTCACAGACTGAGCCATGCCAACTCTTCCCCACAGCACACTCCAACCATCACTGGTCAAGAGTTCCCTTTTGTTTATCTGCCCATTCTCAATCCTTATGTTCTACCAATCAAATCACAGGCAGTTTGGAGCAGGGCCAGTTCCAATCACACCATCCCACACCCCTCACCAATGCAGCCTGGGCTGTGCTCTTGCACCTGTCAGTGGGATGGTCTTTGGGATGGGCAATCCCAGCATCCCTGCTATCCCAGAGAATGTTCTGCGGAAAAGGTATCAGTGGGAGAAAGCAGCTTCCAAACATCTGTGAACTTGGTGAAAGTGTGTAGAAGCAGCTGGAGCACGCTCAGGAATAATTCAGCTTGGAGGGCAGAGGATGGGAAGGGATCCCTGCAGCTGCTGCAATGCACAGCAAGGCGGGGGGGTGGCTGCTGTGTACTCACTGTCAGCATGTTCTCGGTCAGGATGAGCTCAGACAGATTTTCACAGTCCCCAATTGATTCTGTCATGTCTGTCAGCCGGTTCTGGTCCACCTTTAGGATGGAGAGCTGCTTCAGCTGACCTGGCCAGGGTGACAAGTTAGGTATGAGCTGTGCCAGAGAGAAGGATGCTGTTCCACACTCACCTGGCTGTGATCCCATCAAGGATCACACAACCCAACCACGCAGGCTCTGCCTTTCCTCTCACCAGGCCTTACACACACGCCTGATGCAGATGAAGCACCTGAACTCTCCTGCAGAGCTCTGCTCACCTGTACCCCACACTGCCTCTGCTCTCGCTGACTGTGCCTACGTCCACGAACCCCTGTCTCCCTGCCACAGACACTCGCTCCTGAAGCTCCTGCAGGAGCACTGCTGAGCAAGGGCTGTCCTGCAGCGCTCCCCGCCCAACAACACTCACCGATCCCATCCGGAATGCATTCCAGCAGGTTCTGGGACAGCAGCAAGTCTGTCAGTGCCACCAGCCCGCTGACCTCGTTGGGCAGCTGCTCCAGCTTGTTCTCAGACACGTCCAGACAGACCAGGCGGCGGAGGTTGCCCAGCTCCTGGATCAGAGAGGAGAGCCCTTGGCTCGAGGGAGCGGCTGGGGCAGGGGCAGAGGGCTGGGGGTGTGCTGGACACTCACCGGGGGCAGGGCCGAGAGCTGGTTCCGGTCCAGCCAAAGCTCCCGCAGGTTTGGGAGCGCGCCCAGAGTGTCTGGCTGTAGGAGACAGGACAGGGATGGCATCAGTCCCTTCCAGGGACAGGGAAAAGCTGCCTGAGGATGCTGCAAACACACTGCTCTCTGCCAAGCCGGGCACTGTTCTGCCTCTCACCCTCCCAGGGCCATCCATGGAGGGTCTGGGAATGTCTGGAGAGGCTCACTGGCTGCAGGAGCTCCAATGGAAACACAGACAGCAACAGCAGGGCTGTGCCAGCAGGCCAGACAAGAACTAAACCTGCAGCACAGTTCTGATAGGGAGCAGCTGAGGGAGCTGGGGCAAAAGAGAGCTCAGGGGAGATCTTGCTTTCTGCAACTCCCTGACGGGAGGATGGAGCCAGGTGGGGGGCAGGCTCTGCTCTCAGGGAACAAGGGACAGGACACGGCAAATGGTCTCAAGCTGTGCCACAGAAGGTTTAGGTTGGATATTGGGAAAATTCCTTCCCAGAAAGGGCTGTCCAGCCCTGGCACAGGTGGAGTCCCCACCCCTGGGGCACTCTAACAGCTGTGTGGATGTGGCACTTGGGGACATGGGTTAGTGGTGGCCTTGGCAATGCTGGGAGAGTCTCAATGGTCTCAGATGATTTTTCCAACCTAAATGATTCCATGATTCTGGGGGGGATGAAAATTCTGGCCTTACAAAAGAGATGCATCTTCCTCCTCTCAGACATGAAAACAAACATTTGGGTACCAGTGGCCAACTCAGCATGACCCAGTGGCACCATCAGCTGTGACAGACACACGCTCACATCCCACAACCCCCCCAGGCAATCAGCATTTGGGTTTGGAGTTTGCTCCACTGGAGCACGGCTCAAGTGTAACAGGTGTGTTCTCACAGGTGAGTTCAGCCTGTGCACAGCTAAGCTGCACAAACCCCTTTGCTTCCCAACTTTGATGGGTTTCTGCCAAAACCCACTCCAGAATACAAAGAGTAAGATCGAGAAATAGCTTAATCCACAGCTGCAAAGTTACAGAATATCATGGGGTGTCCCCAAATGCCCAGATAACCTGAATTCTGAGCCTGTGCCCTTGCTCTCCACATGCTGAGCCCTCCATGGAGAGAGCCCCCACACTGGGCTGCCCTCCCTGCCACTGACAACAGGGAACAGCGCAGCACTCTGTGGGGCAGAAATCATATCAGAAAGGAGGAAGGCAGGAAGCTGGATGAGGAGAAAAACAGCTGGGGGCAGTGCAGGATAGAGAAGGGAAGCACCAGAGTCTTGCTGGAAAGGAAAGATCCTCGGCAGCCAGACAGAATTACCATCCAGAGCCTGGAAAGGACAGACAGGCAGAGTGTGAGGCCAGAGGACACAAGACACAGGGGCTGACACACGAAGAGAAAATGATGACTGGGCCATGCTGGGCAGATCAGAATCTCCTCAAATAACCTGGGGGTCTATTTCTTTGCATTTCAGGGGGAAGCCCACTTGCTTGCACTGAGGTGCAGGACCTGCCCCTACCAACCACCCAAATCCCTCCCCAGCAGCCCTCACCTACCAGCACTTCCAGGTCATTGCCACCGAGATCCAACTGCTCTAACTTGACAAGGAAGGAGAGTGAACTGCAAGGCACAGGGGACAGAGAGATAAAACAAGAAATAAAGAGCAGAAGGTTAGCATCTGGGCCACACATTGCACAAATCACATGATCTCTAGTACTCCTAAAGCAGGTGGGGCAATCCTGACCTTTCTCACGGTGCCTCTAAGCCCAGCAGTTTGTAGAGCTGGTCCCTTCCCCAGGCCAGACCATTCACCTCAGGGAACTGGGCTCAGAGGCACCAACAGTTCCAGTTCCACTGGAACCAGTTTGCCTTCTCTCCCTCCCACCATAACATGCCCTTTGATTACAACCATGAGGGATGGGCAGCCCCCCTTCACATGACTGCCTGTTCCACAGCAAGGACAGGGACCTGGGCACGCACTGACAGGCAACAGGAGGCACTCAGCAGAGGACAGGACATGTTTGGGGGCAAGGGGAGCACAGCTGCAGGGACAGGGAGGAATGACAAACTCAGCAGCCTCGGTTTCCCCCAACAGGATGCTCATGCTGCTGAGGAAGAAGGGAAGACAACAGTGGCCTGATGTCTCAGGTGAGGTGACTGTGCACAAACAGAAGCTCGCTATGAAGACACTGCACAGGACCCCTGCCCGTCCCCACCAGCGGCCCATGGACGTGCCCCGAGCACCCCATGCCCCACATCTGAGGGTGGGCAAGGCCTGCAGTCCCACAAACCCAGGGCTGGGCTCTCATGACATGCTCTGGGAGTTCTTTTGTCCCCACACCTGAGTCTGACCCATCAACCCCAGCTCCACCCACTCAGAGGAGTGCTGCCCCTCGCTGTGTGCCAGGGTGGAGCTGCCAGCCCTGCCCACTCCCCATCAGGGAACAGCTTTATTCTCTCCTTAGGGAACCGTTCCAACACGGAAACACCCACACTTCTCTGGAAATGGGTCTGCATCTCAAGGCCACCCAAACCAAGGCTGTTGGGGGCTGCAATAAAAGGGAGCTGTCTTGCCTGGACCAGGCTGTAAAAACATCTGGGTTAAGCAGGAAAATTAATTTCCTACTGCATGCAGTGGTGGATTTTGAGATAAACTCCAGTTTCATCAAAGGATCCTGTTGCACAGCACTCCTTCACCATGAAGGTGTATCAACTCTTACTCCTCTGAAGGTGAGGCAGCCTTGAGTGTCCCTTTGCACCTTCACAGCTTGAATTCCCAAAACAGAAGAAGTGAGCTGTGGAATCCACACTGATGGCACCTGGCAAAAGGTTTCAGTACAATCACCCTCCACCATTCCACAAGAATACATGAGGGCTGCCCTTCCCAAATCTCTGGCTGCCTCCCATCTGCCTGCGAGAAATGAGGGGTGATCACCAGCTGTACAAGCTGAACCATTTCAGAACTCAGTCACTATCAGAAGACTGACCAACGAAATGGAATTTTGGCAAACAAAGGTCACTGCAAGCTGGATCTTCAACAAAAAAAATACCAAAAGGACACTGCTCCATTATGCTGCCCTAAACTCTCAGCATTGAAGCCCACCTATCCACTGGGCTCAGGAACTCTGGGAACAAAGCATCAGCCATTTTTTGCATAAATCTTTCTCCTTGGCAAGGTCACCTGGCCTCATTTAGAGCTGTTCTTGTGCACAATGTACAGAGTAAGTACCAGAGCCTTAGGCAGAGAACCCCACAGCATCACTGAAAAGGCTTTGGCCATCAACTGCCATCTTGTACTTGACTGACAGACCTGCTCAGAATTACCCTGGCCCTCATGACACACATTCTACTTTTGGAAATCATCCCAAAATAGAATTTGGGTAACTGGGGAAAGATGAAAGGAAGCTGAATTTGCATTACAGAATGAGTATCAAACCTGGATTAACCTTCCAGTGAAAACCACCAAAACCTCATAGCACACTACGAGTATCCTGCTGGATGGCACCCAGATCTACCAAAGGGCAACAAGGGAGCACTGGGCAAGAGAGACCTCCAGGAAAACCCAAGGGCTGTGGTAACAGACTGAATTCTCAACATTCCAAAGACTTGGTGGCTCTGAGATGGCGAAAAGCCATTGGGACTGTCTTCACTGCAGTCTGAAAGCCCAGTCTTGAATGAAGCTCCTGCAGCTGTTTGCTGCCAGGGTGTAACCCAGCCACGGTAGCTGCCTGTATGAGCACCCAGGACAGGAACAGACAGAAGAATGGCCCAACACCAGCACGGAAACTCCTCCTGCTTGCCAGTTCTCAGCCCAGAATAAGTGTTCAAGGCCAAGCTGGACGAGGCTTGGAGCAACCTGGCCTAGTGGAAGGTGTCCCTGCCCAAAGCTGGACCACGATGAGCTTTAAGGTCCCTTCCAACCCAAACCATCCTGGGGTTCTGTGATAAGGAGCTTCAACTCTCACATTGTCCTCTGTGGTGATACTCCTCATGGGGCCACCTCAGCTGGCCCGTCCTGTCACCCCCCTGTGACAGAGCCACTGCTGTGCAGAGGAAGGCCATCATGTGACTCTGATCTGTGCTTCCACAGGGTGACACCACTGGCCACCACACAAACTGAGCTCTTGCCAGGAGCAGAAAGAGAGCTCTGAGGACAGGTGACAACAGCTGCACGTATCACAGCCTCACTGAGGAGCTCATGTGGCCCCAAAACAACTGCTGTTCAGAAAGGAGCCAGGCAGCATCCGTTCCAGTGACATCCAAGGAAAGCTAGGGCACTCATCAGTGGGATGCACAGGCAGGCAGGAAACAAGCTGACAGAGCTGGTGGAGGGCAGAAAACTCAACAAACTCTGATGGGCCAAAGCAGAGACTAAAGTAGCAACTGGACAGTTCCCCACGTCCATCCACAGAGAGCATTACCTCCACCAGTCATGTCCCTGCAGAACTCATCCCTACCCCTAACTCCAGAACGTGGAACAACACTTACCTCTTCTCCCCTATTGCCTTAGGTTTTGTCTGCTGCAGGGAAGGCAGTTATCCTTCCACAGACCAGCCAGGGGGGATACCCAACAAAACAGATGTCAGAAGCAAAATGGACCCTTCAGCTGTACCCTGTTGCTCTTCAAATCCTGAGCCTCACTGTGCACAGAGCTCCTCCTACAACCCCATCCACAGTTTTGTCCTTCTTTCCAAAACAATCCATTGCCTGCTCCACCTCTTCAGGAAAAATGGTTCTCGCTACTTCCAGAAGCTTTTTTTTTGGGAACTCTGTCTACTCTAAATCAATCCTTACACAGGCTGAGTACAGGCTTTGAACATCCTCTGCTGCTCTCCAGCCCTGCACCATCCTCTCCCTCCTTGCCCCAATTTCAGGAAATCCAGCCAGCTGCAGTCTATCTATGCCCAGCCTGAGCCCTCCCAAGCCAAGTGACGGTGCCTGCACTGGTCCCTGAGGAAGCAGCAAGAACGATCAGGCAGGAGACTCCTGCAGCCCCCAGACAGACACTCACGTGGGGAGAGTCTTTAGCAGGTTCTCACGTAGCTCCAAAGTCACCAGGTTTGCCAAACTGCAAGAGAAAAGGGAGCAAGAAAGCCAGGTTCACTGGACAGGGCTTCAGGGATACAAGGAGCTGCTCATCTCCCTTCCCTTGGAACCACCCCTCACGTCCTGTGCAATGCATGGATGTGCACATGGGTGGCGATGGGGAACAGAAACAACACGATGTAAATGGCTTTGGTGGACACGAGTGCGTGCTGCAGTCACAAGGAACAACACTGTGCCCACACTCAGGACAAGGAACACGCTGTCACAACAGGACTGTCTGCCCAAAAAGGTAAAATCCCACACGTGTAGAAGGCCAAACCCCATGGGAGAGGCACTGCACCCCGTGAGGGCGTTTGCCAGCAGCATAAATCTGAATCAAACATCATCAGACAGCCCACACCTGCTCGGAAAGGGGCAAAGGGTCCTCAGAAAACAGGGAAAGACAGGATTTGAGAAGAATGGATCAATCCTTGCTGTGCCACAAACCACAGCAGGAGAGGCAGCTGGGAGCAGGACAGGAACCTCTGCAGGAAGGTCTTTTAACAAACCAAGGCTCAGAGCACAGCACTGCCAGCACCAGGGCAAAGCTGTACCTGGCTTGTCCCTCCAGGTCCTGCCACTGTCCTCACCCCACCGGCAAGGTGTCCCCACCCCAGCCCATCCCTGCTGCCAGACCAGGGCCGTACTCACTTCCCAATGTCAGTGGGGAGGCTCTGCAGGGACACGTCGTTCAGGGCCAAGTGGCCCAGGCTTCGGAGCTGGGTGAAGCCCTCAGGAAGCCTGTGAGAACATGAACAGAACTCCATTAATCCTGTGTACAAAGCACACAATCCCCCAAAATGCTTCAATCCCACCACAGCAAATCTCATCCCAATTCAATATGTGGAAAGGAGAACAGGAACCATCACTGGCTGCTGATCCAGGACAAGTTTTGCTTCCAAGACCACAAAACCTCCTTGAACCAGACATTACCTGCCCAGGTTTGCAAACTCAGCTCTGCAGTACTTGAGCACAAATCCCAGACTAAACCATGCCATGGGATCATCTACACTTGGAAGAAAGGAGGGCTCCCAAGCATTCCAAGTGCCCAGCTAAGATCGCTGCAGATGACACTGCAGCACTGCCCAGGACCTCACAACAGACCCAAGGTGTGACAGAATAGGGAAAAACCCTGAAAGAGTAAATTCCTTTGCTTCCACAGGCAGCTCGTAGAGCCCCCTTACCACCCACCCCCCAACTCATCAAAACCCTGAGCCAGACAAAGCTGTGACAAATAACACCTGGTGCAGAAGTGCTGGTCATTCCTGTGGAGTTGTCACCAACAGGGAAGCCTGTCCCACTCAGCAGTGCCCAGCACCACGAGAGGGAGCAGAGTTAAACACGTCTCAAACCTGGGCAGCACTGCCCTGAGCACGAAGGGAAGTGGACACCTGGGGCCAGGCTGCACCTGCAGGGACCCCGGCAGCAAGACAACAGTGCCTGAAAACCTGGCTCACCGAGGCAGGGGAGCCACATTGAACTCCAACTTTATGTATTAAAAGTTCCAGAGACAGAGCACTGAAAGACAAGCCAGAGATTCCTACTTGGGCACTGCTCTGGGCACTGAGGTAAGAGGGAAACAATCAAACACAGGGTTCAAAGCATGGCTGTCCTCAGTTCTGAACAAGAGAGGTGGAAAAGGGGCTAAGAGGGGGCAAAAAGGACTGAGAATGGGTCCCAAAAGGGGCTCTGGCATGCAGAGGATGGCATGCAGACTTTTTCTCCTCTGCAGCACAAGCCCATACCCATTCTGGTTTATGACCAGTGCAAAGGGAGCGACAAACTCATTGCAAGAGGATAAAGTCTTCACTGTTGTCACCAGTACAACAGCAGCTCATCACCTGCAGCCACAGGCCCCGAGGACGGAGCATTCTGCCTGCCAGGAGGGCAGACACCTGCAGCATGGAAGAGGCAGGGCAACCCCAGGCCTCGGGTTCACAGGGAGACAATTACAAGATGAAGATCAGAGCAAGCCAGGGAGAATGTGCAATTTCAGTTCTCCTTCTCAGCTGGACTGATGGGGTGCATTTGCCTTCCTACCTGGAGAGAGGATTCCCACTGAAGTCTGCGATTTCCAGGGATTTGCAGAATTTGATGCTTTCAGGAATTTCTGGAATGTCTGGAAAATAGAGGTGAAAGAACAAAAGAGGCTGGAGAAAATGGGACAGCAGGTAGTGGTGACAGCCTGAGACATGGCAATACAAGCCACAGCCTCAGCTGAGGAGCCCTGAGGGGTGGCTCCCCAGGGTGAGGAAAGGCACTGCTCCTCCTGAGCAGGGCACAGGGAGCACTGCAGGGCCCGGGCACTGCTCCTGCCCAGCTCTGGCCTCACCATTGCGGGAGATGTCCAGCTCCACCAGCTGCATGAAGTTGGCCACCTCGGGGGGAAGCCTCTGGATCTCATTGTCGCTCAGGCCCAGCTTGCGGAGGTTCAGGAGCCTGAAGAAAGGCTGTGACAGCAGTGACAACAGGTCAGCAGCAGTTCTGGGGAAACCCATCTCCTCTTCTCAGGAGAAGCCTAAGCATCCACTCCTGAGACACCTGCCTGCTCCCACCATCCCCATCCCAGCCAGGCCCTCACAGGGCAGTCACTGCATAAACCAGAATCCCCATGAAGGGCTACAAGGAATGAGGGTAAAAGAAAAAAGGCATAAATGAGTTTAGGTTGATCATACATTCAGCATCTGTTACCCCAGTGCTCTCCTCCCTCCTGCACAGGATACAAACCAGACATTCATTCCCCGTCTCCTACAGTATCCATTCACCTCACGCTCTCAAGCCCAGCATCACAGGAAGTTACTCTAAAGCAGCTGCAGCAGACACTTGAGTTCCTGAGGCAGCTCCAGAAGAGCCAACAAAGGAGAAACACAAGGAGACCACCAGCCCAAAGAGCTGTCCCTGCTGCTGCACAGGGTGTTTGGTCAGGACATCAGCGTCAGGTCCCCACACCATCAGGGACAGTTTGTGCCCCTTGTGCCAGGTGAAGGCACAGGTGAGTGGTCAGTACGGCCCCAAGTAACACAGAACTAGAGAAGCCATGAAAATTCTTTTCTAGAAACACCACAGCCACAGGAATGGTGACTGGAAGGGCCCTCACAACACTCAACTTTTTCACACACCCTTGGGGCTCCCAGAAGTCCACCAGCTGCAAATGGCAAATTCCAGGATCCTCCAATCACTCCAAGACACCAGCAGCCCCAGTGAGTTTAGTAAACACAATGTACTGTAATTATCAACTGACCACATACTGCAGCTGATTCTAACCACTGCCAGAGGTCAGACCCTGGACAGGATGGAACCAGGGCTGGGGTGTTTGCTGCATTTCCTGGATTGTTTCGGAGTACTGGGAATAACAAATAACAATGCGGGGCCACTGCAGAAAACGTTAAGAAGTGACCAAGAACAAGCTCGGGTCTGTGCAGTGACATGCACAGGCCATTTCTAAATTATGCCACCCGTGTTTGTCCTCAGCAGAGGCAGGGAGGGGTCACAGCAGCACAGGAGAGGCAACCCTGGGATCACTCAGGTCACAAAACATGGCCAAAGTCGGGGCTGCTCCTTGAGCGCACGCTGAGAGGGATCCAACCGGAGCGAGCTCTGAACCTCCCTCCTCAGGTGCCTTTCCAGGGATCCCTCTGCACAGGAGCCATGGGACAGACCTCCCCAGGAACACCTGCAGGTACCTTTGGGCTGGGGCAGCTTCAGGACCCCTGGACACTGCTGGAAACGAGAGCACAGAGCAGACACGAGAGGGGAACGGATGGAAAGGCAGAGCCAATGTAACCCCAAGAAGATGCACAGAGCACAAGTGAGCTGCTCACCCCTCCTGCAGTGACAACCACGAGGTCTGGTGGAGTAACTGGAGGAGTTTCTGCACAGATCCAAGCCTCTGCAGATCCCAAGCCCCAGTCAGGACACACTGCTGGGCACAAGTGTGTGTCTGAGGGGCACCAAACCACAGCACAGCCCCTGCTGCCCTGGGCTTCTGCACACGGGAAGTGATCAGGGGTGAACAGCACTGATAGGAAATTCACACTTCTGATGTCCTAAAGGACCATAATAATTTTGTAATGAGTAAATAAGTTTTAAAAATAACCCCTCTCACCACTGGCCATCACTGGCTCTGTTTATCTCTGTTTATCTAATGCAGATCAGCTCAGTGAAAAGGAAGTGGGTGAAAGTCTAACTGCCAACAAAGGTTCAGGGGAACAGGAGTTTAGAGACTTGATTTGCCATTGTTTCCTAGAGCCTTCTCCTAATTTTAGAATGCAAGGAAATTCCAGGCAAGACATCGTGCTGACCTGCCAGAGTCCTCACACTGGAAAATAACCACAGGGACTGAACATCCACAGCCCAGGCTGCAGCAGCTCTGCCTGCAGGTACAGGTAGCCTCAGAACACATGGCCACACTCTAAAATGACATTAAAATAATACACATGGGAATAAACCCAGGCTGCATGTCATGCAGCAGCTCCCAGCTTCTCCTTAAAAAGAAAAGGAAAAGGTTTCTAAAACCCCCAGCACTGCCAGAGCTGGGCACAGCCCCCGTGCAGAACTGCAGGACACAAATGCTATGTACCGCAGAATCTGTTACACTGGACCTGAATAAAATATTTAGATGTGACAAAAATAAAACCATCAGTGGTAGCCAGAAAAAAAAATATATGAGAATTACAGTGTTTTCATGCCTTCATGAATTTTTCATGAATTCAGGTTTTATACTTGCCAAAAAAAGATGGCAAGAGGATGTGACCAAGAGCTGCAAATGCTGTCTCTGACATGAATTTCCATGTCATTTCCAGCTCAGTATTCTGTGAGCTGAGGACTTCATCTCAGCCCAACAACCCAAAGCAAAGGCTCCACAGGAGATTCCCTTGTGACACTTGAAAGTGAGAACAAATTGATTTAAAAATTGTTACTAGAAATAAGAATGAAACCTTGATTACACATCTCTGGAGACTGTCAATTATCCCTTTTGCTAATCAAAGTTGACCCCAATTCCCAGAGCTGGCAGGATCTGCCACCACAATGAACCTCTCCAATAAAGAAAAACTCCCCCAACTTCAATGTTTTCTGATTTATAAAATAGAACACCATCAAATCTGCCTGACCCAGATCCCTCAGTGTCCAAACTGGACTCAGAGCAGATTAAAAACAGAAGTTTGAAGAAGGAAAAAAGGTAAGCCCAATCTCACCCTGTTTCCTGGCAGCCCTGAAGCCCAACGTCCACAAGGACCAGCACAGAAACATTCCAGCACACAGGAATCCAGAATCAGAACAGCAAGATTCCAGCACATGGGAATCCAGCAAATCAGAGTGTGATGAAAGTTTTCACTAATAAAAAAAAAAAAACCTAAAGATCAGGGGGTACCAACGTAATAGCAGTTGGGTGTAACTGGAGGTAAAAGCCTTTGCAAACCATGGTGCATTGTACAGATATTTTCTGTCGAAGCATGGGAGTATCCACAGGGTGGATAAGGCGGAAAACAGCCACAAAACTACAATTAAAATTCAGGGATATAAATTCTTACAATGCCCACAGCAGAGCAGCCACAGTGCAACCAACTGGAAATATATTAAATAGTCATTAATTAGGGACGTATAAAGAGTTTGTAAAGAACCACATGCTAAAAGGTAAGAAATGCTCCACAAAATGACAACACTGCAAAAAAAGGCAGAAAACTGTGAAATCCAGGCTCTGCAGCAGGTTTTCAGATGTAACATCCTCCCTCAGCAGCCCCTTGAGAGCCAAATGCAGGCAAGTACATTCAAGGGTTTTCACTAAGTTCTGAAGCAAAATTCTGTTACTTCAATCTTTAAAAAAGACAAAAAAAGGCAACCTAGATCCATGTATTTTTCAGTCAAGAGGGACTGAAATATAATCTGATACAAAATCCTTCCAATTTTTTGTATTCATCACAGATCCACGAAATAATTCATATTATTTCCAAATAGTCCACCAAATAATTAACCTCACAGGGCAGCCACTTAGCCCCAGTGGTTCACAGGCCTCTGCAGAAACAAATAAAACCCCTCAGACATCCCTTGTTGCTGCTGCCAGTCAAACACTGTGTGTGGCCAGTATCACCCACGAGACGGAACCAGCAGAATTTGGGGAGCCCCTCATGAGCCAAACCCTGCTCAGTGACACCCCACAATCACCACACATCCACATATCACTCAGCTCCCCTCCACAAACCTGTCTCTTCCTTTCTGCATACTGTCCTTGTCACAGAATGGGGCTTTTTTCCCCCTTAACTAGGGAATAGGACTGGGTTTTCAGTGCTGAACTCTGTTTTGACTGGAAGTTTTGTGATGGCAGTTTTGGCATGCCAAACCATAGAAAGGTTTGGGTAGAAAGGGACCTTCAAGACCACCCAGTCCTGCTCCCAGCCATGGGCAAGGCCACCTTCCACTATCCCAGGCTGCTCCAAGTGCCATCCAACCTGGCCTTGGGCACTTCCAGGGATCCAGGGGCAGCCACAGCTGCTCTGGGCACCTTTGCCAGGGCCTGCCCACCCTCACAGCCAGGAATTCCTTCCCAATATCCCATCTAACCCTGCCCTCTGGCAGTGGGAGGCCATTCCCCTTGTGCTGTCCCTCCATCCCTTGTGCAAAGTTCCACTCCAGCTTTCCTGGAGCCCCTGTAGGTACTGAAAGCCTGAACTCAGGTCTCCCCAGAGCCTTCTCTTCTCTCAGATGAACAATCCCAAGTCTCTCAGCCTTTCATCACCGGAGAGGTGCTCCAGCTCTCTAATCATCTCTGTGGCCTCCTCTGGACTCATTCCAACTGGCTGATCTATGCAGGAGTGAGAAAGGATGAAAGCCCCGTGCAATTATTAGCGAGCCTCTTGATTCAGAGCACTGCATCTGGCATCAGTTTATGAAAGAAAAATACCCAGTGGCCACAGCAGGATCACATTGTGACAGCCAAAACTGTCCCCAAAATGACCCCTCCCAAGTGAGACCAGGCCCAGCAGAGCCAGCCTGGCCATGCCGTGCTCACCCTCGTGGTGAGGTCAGTCCTGCCCCAGGAACATTTACTGTGCTGCCCCGGGAATGTCCCCAGTCCTGCCCTGGGAACATTCCCACACGGCACTCTGTGCCTGGAGTCCACGTTACCCAGAGAAACAGCGACAGGCTCAGCCGGTTTATGAAACAGGACACACTGGTAGCAGCAAACACAGGCTGCCCTGGCAGATTCACCTTCGGCTCCTGCTGAGGAGTGAACACCCGGGCAGTGGGGCACTCCAGAGCCTCAGGCACTGAGGGCTGACCCTGGACGTGATTCTCCCTGACAACACAAGGATGCCCAATACCCACTGGCAGAGCTTTTCAGCCAGCAAGAGGAACAAGCACCACAGTCCCTGACCCTGGGGAGCCCAGGAATCACAGGTGTGCCTGTACTCCAGCCAGGTCAGGACACAGGAAAGCAGCTCCAGGAAAGCAGAGTGCTCCCAGAAGGAAAGAGATGCTCACCCGACCCAGTAATGAGGTTCTGCCCTCATAACCCCAGCGTGGCACGATGGGTCACCAGCAGCACGGATGGGTGGCACTGGAGGAGGCAGTGACCCCCTCCTGATTAGGAGAAGGAGGTGACCCACTCCTGAGCAGGGAAAACAGGACCCCTGCTCCCTCCCTCATTCACTGCAGGGAAAACCGCTGCTGTGCTCTGAACCTGGCCGCAGCAGGCACCTCCTGTCCTGCCCCAGAGAACCGCACCTGTCTTCACAGCCTGGAGCAGCACCAGGCAGGCAGCCCAGGCCGTGCACACACCAGTACAGAGCTGCCACACCAGCCCAGGAAGCAGGGGATGTTCTGGAGAGCCAACAGCTTCAAAACTGCAAAGGTGCAGGCGAATGAGGGACAGACTGTTGGGTGCAGCAGCTCACTCCAAAAGGCAATCTGCATCACAAACATCCAGCAGAACAACAGAGGGGCTGAGGCTGGAAGGGACACAGAGACAGGTCCAGCAGAACCAGGATAGTTTCCCTCGACACAGAACCAGGGCCAGCAGGACCAAAGAGGGGTTGAGGCTAGAAGGGACACAGAGGCAGGGTCAGCAGAACCATGGAGGGCTCTAGGCTGGAAGTGACCTGTCAAGACCAGGTAGTCCAACCTCTGTTCAAAGAAAGGTCAGCTACAGCAGGTTACCCAGGGCAGCGTGTGCACACACAGCAGCGTCTTGTAACATACAGACGCAGCAGTCACACACACATATACACACAACAGAGTCACATGTGACATGTATACACACAGCAGAATCTCAAAGGAACTTCTAAGCCCATTCTCTGTCTTTAAGGAACCATCTGGAACAGGTTTTGCCCCTCTCCGCCATGACCAAGCTTTCAAGTTGTGTTTCTCCAGCTGATGTGACTTGTCTGTGTTCATGTCTATGAAGCTGCCAGCAATAGTGCTGAGGCTGCAGCAGAGCCCCAGGACATGAACAAAGGGCTGCTGGAGCTGTTAGGTGATCTAAGAGCACCACAGTGTCCAGTGATGCTAGGAATTCAGACACCACCCCCATGTCTCCCTCCTGCTGCAGCGTGATGCTTGGCAGAGCCTTGGTCCGCCCCCTGCTCATTTATTCAGTCAGAGCAAGAGGTGGAAAAAGAAAAAACAGGAGAAAGGACAATGGATAAAAGGCTCGGGACAAGCCCTCTGAGCCACCACTCAGCTATGCTGTTTCCCAGAAACGGCAAAATCCTGAGGGCAGGCCTGGAGAGCCATGCCCCAGCCGGGATTAGGGACAAAGAGGCAAGCCTGGCTCAGGGGCTGACGCTGGGGGGTCCCTACAGCCACCCCCATGCTGGTGGAGCTGCTCTTGCTGCTCAGGCAGGAGGGGGAATGGGCTGCAGTCCTGGAACAACCCGGGCAGACTGATGGTGCATGGCAGGGATGTGTCAGGGACACAGCTCCACCCAAGCCACCCAGCTCCAGCTCCCCTCGCAGCCTGCTGGAGGCTGTGACCTGCGGCAAGCACAGAGCCCAGCCCTGTGCACACAGCGACAACACAAGCCCTGCATGCTACAGCTGCCGTGCCACCTGCAGGACAGGCACCCTCACTGCCAAGCAAAGAGAGAAAGTGTCTGGGTCCAGCCTGGAAAACACCAACTGTGTCTGCATGTGGACTGATCCCCCCTCCAGGTCAGCATCATGACTCTTTTCCAAACCTCTGTCTTCCTGGGGCTATAAAAAAAGGTTTCTGGCCTACCCAAGGCTAAGGTCCAGCTCTGCGTTTCATCTGGTGCCTAATCTCATAATGCCACGCAAAGGGAATTAGGATATGGGGGTCTTTGTTCCCCAGCATCACCTCTGCTCTCCTTGGAGGGCCAGCCCCCACACTGCCACCTGTACCTGAGGAGAGCCATCTGCATGTGCCAAGATGGAGAGAGGAGGACAGACACACCTGGGCTCCTCCACCAGTTACCATGGAAAAGGAGCCGTGCTGTCCTCAGCAGGGACAGCTCATGGAGCTGCCCTGGCCCCACGACCTCTCCTGCCCAATGCCACCACAGGCTGTGGGGACACTTCCCCTCAGCCAAGCAGGCTTTAGGCAGATTTCAGTGCAACACTTCAGAATCTCTCCAGCTGACAAACAGCAGCACTACTGGAGGGGAGCAGGACATGTGTGAGGGGAAGAGGAGTCGGGCACCAGCTTAACCACAGAGCCACAACAATCCCACACTCAGGCCAGTGGCTCTGAAACCAGGTGGTGACAATTTATACAGCTGGAGTTCAGGAACGGTTCTACATCGCAAACACTCTGGAATGGGACAGAGACTCTGCTTCTGCAGCCAAAACCACTGTGCTGTTCCCTGCCCAAATAGCAGGGCTCAGCCACCTCCTCTTCCTCAAAAACAACCTGTGACAACCCAGGCTGCCCCGAGACACTAGCCCTGAGCCACTAGTGCTGGTAGCAGGTGATTTTCTTCAGGGACCAAGCACCCCAGAATTCCCTGCTGTGTGACGACTCCTCCAACATGAGCTAAGGGGCTGCAAGGCAGAGGTTTTGCCAGCCCTTCCAACCCTGCAAGTGCCCATGCTAAGGCCCTCCTCAGTCTCCTCACCTCTCATTTCTCTTCAGAGAATTTCAAGTCCACCTGTCCAGCTCTGCTGGAACAGTCCCTGCCTCCAGCAGGACAGTACATGCTTAATTAAAGGCAGGATCAGACTGTGCAGCAGGAAAATTGTAATTCTCCCTGTGATTCATGAGCAAGAGGGATGGGCTCCTGGATGAGTTCTGTGTTTGTCTCCAGGCTGGATGAATGCATGGGACCCTGCACTGCAGGCAGGAGGTGTCTGTCCACCCATCTGTCAGCAGTGCAACACAGCAGTTCCTCAAATGCTGGCAGCAAAACCAGCTCATGTATTTGAGCCTTGTGTTTCATTCCCATTTCCCTCGTTAAAGATGGGCTTGACATCTGAAGACCTGCCCTGGAGGAAGCAGAGACTGCTTCGTGCTCCACAGCGGGGCACTGGGACACGTGCGTGCCTTGCCTGCCTCACACACCAACAGGCGAAGAGTGAAGAGACCCCGGGCCCTCCTTGCACAGGTGTGCTGCAAGATCTGCAACACCTGTGCCAGTGGGATTGTCTGTGGGGAAATCCAGCCTGGGACAGAGTCAGGAGGAGCTGGAAGCAGCAACTGCAAAGCAAAACATCCTGATCAGCTCTAAGGTTAAACCCGGCACTTCCAAGTCCCTGTACTCAAAGCCAGCATGGCACAGGTGAGGCCACAGAACCAGAAAGACCTGAATGCCACGGCTGGGCAGCACAGGCAGGACGCCAGCTCCAGAGGCTGCACAGCTCCCTCAGCAGAGCAGGACTCACTCCCAGCAGAGCCCAGCACCTCCAGGTAGCACCAGTGCAGCAAACCCAAGAGACACCTTCCCCTACAGACAGAAACCACGGTTATTCCCAGAACAGCTTCACTCAGGAAGAATCACCGAAACCTGACGAGGATAACTGAGTTAACAGGAGGAGAGGCAAACAAGCTATCGCACTGCTGAGAGGCAGGAACATCAGTTAGGAGCTCCAGTAGAGCAGCCACTACCCAGCCCCAGGAGCCACCCTGGTGCCACAAGACGGGCACCACAGCCACCATCCAGGTGCCAGTTACCTGGGCACTTCATCTGACCCACCTCAGCAGGTGTGGGACCATCACAGGCCGTGGACACAGACCACCTGCCCCCCAAACACCAGATCTTCCTGGCTTTCTCCCACTCCACAAGTGTTTCCTTCACTCCTCACACTCCTGAACTAACTCCAAATTAGTGAAGTTCTCTGGCCACAGGCACGTGGTCACCAACACCTGAAAGGTGGCACGTCAGACGAGTCCCAAAGAGACACTGCTGACATGCCAAGCACACTCAGGTCTGCAGTCAGAGCAGGCAGAAGGCACAGGAGGAGAGGCCCCTGCTCGCCTGCCCAGCAGGAGAGACACAGGGGGCCCGGCCAGGCAGGGCAGGGGCTCTGAGGGCACCGAGCAGGAGCAGCCCCACATGCTCCCACACACACTGGAGCAGGAGGAGACCAGCCCCAGCAAGCTGCTCCTGCCAGCCGGACACAGCCCTCCCCACAGCCCTCCCCACGCCGACCGCGGATTTCCGACTATTTAACCCCATATCGAGCCCTGAGGAATGCACGGCAAATGTATAAAAGTGCTTAAGTGTTGGGAATACATTCCAGCAAAGACAAAGCGAGCTGTCTCCGAGCCAAAGGCTCAGCAGCTGCTGCTTCTCAGGCACTGAGGCAGGACTGAGGAATGCTGTCCCCTTCAGAGGGGCCAGGCCAGCAACTGCCCCCCGGCTCCCAGCACACGGCCAGGAGCAGGGAGGAATCTCTGCTCCAGGTGAAACAACAAACCAGCCCAGGCCCCCCGAAAGGCAATCCCGAGCCAGAATTCAATCAAGACACCACAATTAGCATCCCACTGCTGTGCAGGTCTGGGAAGTGATCAATGCCCTCACACTGATCTTTGACATGAGGCAGCACCCGACCATGGGTGTGTGAAGAGAGTGCCCTCGACCACAATCCCAGCACTTACAGCCTCCACCATGGTCTGCGTACAGTGGGACAGGGCGAGTCAGAAGGACCAGAACTCCCAGAACAGGGAGGCAGCCACAGCGCGTTCAGGGGCATTTCCCATTGAAATACTGGAGTGTATGAAATAATCATAGCACTTAGCGCTGTGGTTTAGTTGACAAAATGGTTTTCAGCCAAAGGTAGGACTTGATCTTTTCCAACCTCAATGATCCTGTGACTCTACTGCAAAAGCAATTAGCTGGAGAGACCTGTGGAGATCATTTCACAGGAGAGCATCCCGGGTACAGGTGAGGCAGCCAAGCTCAGCACACCACAGGTACTACCCAAGGACCTCTGCCCTTTCTGATTTGCGCTTGCATTCAGGTCTTCCCAGCCAGGCCCCCTCCCCGGCACACCAGCACCTCAGGAACCACCTCCTCCCATTCAGCCAAGGGACATCATCTACTTCTGAAACATCCTCTCAGCAAAGAAGGGTCAACTCGCAATTACAAAAAGTAACTGACTGATCTGTAATGCCACAGGTATTAGCAAAAGGGAAAAAGGCCAAAAGTTATCTTATACAATAACCTGCTGCAATCGTTTCCAATCAGATTGTGTTTTCCTGAGGCAGAAATCATAAGTAGGTTTATCCAACAGATATATCTCCAGTACAGTAAGGCACCATAAAACAACCAAAAAACCCAATATACCAGGTCTAACCCTGAAACTAGAAATGCCAGACAAGGCAATGACACCGAGCCAAGTAACTGGTGCAAAGTGGGAGACTCAATGGCAGCCTGTACCCTTGGGGTGTAGGAAAGCACATCTGGGGGACCAGAGAAGTCTTGAAGAAGAGTTAAGTGTCCCTGTGCAGAAGGACATAGATTCAAACACCTCCTGTGAGCAGGGAGAGGACAAGGAAGAAGGTGCTGGAGCAGCTCCCAGGGGAAGAGCTCAGACACACACCAGTAAATGCCCCGAACCAGGAATGGAACCAGTCAGAGCCCACAGAGGTGCTGTGGTGCCACATCCCCCTGCTCAGCACACAGCATCCCTTCCATCCACCACAATCCAGCGCTGCCTCGGCCAAGCTCCTGCCAGGGAGACAGCAAAACAGGGCTCCAAAATGCAGGAAACACACAGAACAGTTCAGAGGACACCTGAAGAGGTTAACCCAGCCCTGCCTCTACCTCCAGCTATCAGTGAACTAATCCTTCTTGGCAGACACTCAGCAGCAGCCAAAGGGAAACAGAAGTGCCTGGGAGGAGCAGGCAGGGCCTCTGCAGTGCCACATTCAGGCTTCAGAGACAGCACTGGGAGCACCAGCAAGGGCTGGGAACTGGCACAGGCAACCAGCAACAGGAGGAACCCCATGGGGCAAACCCGAGCCAGGCTGGCAGCGAAGCACCCACAGCCAGGGCAGGTGTAAAATCACCCAACAGAGACGTACCGAAAGGTTTAAAACAACCTGGGAAAGACTGAGCAGGTGCTTCCACCAGTAATGTCCCTGCAGGTACCAGACCAGTGCCAAGGAAGGTCTGGGGAGAGGCAGAGCCATTCCAACCACGGCCACCTGAATTTTCATGAACGTTTTACTCCATTAAACCTCTCTACTGCCCAGCTGCCTCTGAACCTCCTATTCCACGCACCTGAACCTCCTCCAGGCTGGACAGCACACCCACACATGTCCCACACAAAGCTGACCACACCTCGGAGCTCAGAGAACCGAATATTAACAGTCACTTCCCTTTCACAGACCTCAAGGGTAAAATCCATCTGTGTGCCCCTTTCCTCTTCCCTGTTTGTATACCCAAGAACAGTATGTCCAAGAGTTTTATCAGTTCTTTTCTCCATGACTGAGCTTGGATTTGGCTGCTGCCACCCCAGCACAGGTCCTACACCTCTGCTGTCACCAAGGCAGATGGCCTGCGCTTATTCTAAGTTTTGGGCAGCGGCAATCCAGAATATATGGCTTTTGGAGAGAAAAACAAATCCAGCTGTCCCATTAACCCACAAGGCTCCTGAGCTCCTGCAAAGCACAGAGAGCCATGCCAGCTCTGCACACAAGTCTAACAACCAGCAAGTGAAACCAGTTTGTTGGCTGGTTTTGTTAAACAAATGCAGCAGCAGCTTCGACACAGCCTGGGATGGAAAGAACCACATCCAGAGCAAGAGGAGGTGCCCGCCACACATCGAGCTGTGGCAGGTTCCACACAGTGAGCCATGGAGCATTCCCGGCTCCCTGACTTTCTCGGGGAAGGGCTGTTAGTACAGAGAGATTAGAAAGAGAAGCTTTACTTTTCCATGGAGGTAAATAAACCCCAAGATCCTCCTTGCAGCCCTCAGATGCCAGGAAATTAAAAGCTGCTCTTAATTAGCTTTGTGAAGCCCCATTTTGCTTTGGGAAGGTGACAGCCATGGCCTCGAGCTTCGCCCGGGGGCAGTGGGATCCTGGCTCCGGACACGGGACAGGGACGATCTCGCCCTGGCAGCCAAACAGGAGGAGCTGCTGAAACCCGGCCAGTTTCAAAGGGCCTTGCCATGATGCAAACGGCAACAAGCCCAAACAGGGAAAGACCTGCCCTGCACAGAAATAGGCTCCTCTCCCCAGTGTCCGTCTCCCACAACTTCCAGTGCAATGGGTATCAGCTCACTGGGCAGTGAGGAGAGTTTTCTGTGCTGGGCTCAGTTTATGATGGGAGCTGTAGCGAGGAAAAGGCAAAGCAGAGGAACTGCAGCCCCTAGATTAGAAAGGCCTGGGGCTTCCCTCTTCAGCACCACCACTGCTAAACCCTTGGGACCAGATCCAGCCCTTGGGTTTCCTCTGTGCACAGCCCACAGTGTGCCCACAGCCTCTGACACTGCTAGCCCAGTACTCCTCAGGAGGTGTCCAGCAGCCTGTCCCTGTGCACACGCATGCTGACACAGGAGAGCTCTGAGGTCTCCTCCCTCTGCACAGACTTGTTCAGGATCTCAGTTCCTACTCAGCTCCACCCTCTTGTCCTCCTACACCAGGTGCTACCAGCCCTGCTCCACCCAGCTTTCCTCCAGCCTCCCTTTTGCCTCCCCACACTCCAAACTGGAGCACTCCTCTGAAAGCACACCAAGAGTCTCTGGTTGTGACTGGCTCCGTTTGCCACCTCTGGGTGCTCCAAATTCCATACTGCGTTCATTCCTTCCCGGTGAGACCTGTGCTTCTCAAGTGCTCATGGAGTGTCCTGGATGCCTTAGGTGTTATGCAGCTGTAACATGGTGATTTAGCCAGCTGCACTTCCAAAACCCACACCACCGATGCAGGACCTAAAACCCACCAAAACCCACACCATCGATGGAGGACCTGCAACCCACCAAAACCCACTTCCAAAACCCACACCATCGATGCAGGAGCAGGTTGGAGAGCAGGTCCTGCAGATATCCTGCAGCTGCCACTCTCTGCAAGGCAGGTATAGCAGAAGTCAGCACAGAGCCAGTCACTTTCACCTCTGGAATTCAGACACCCTCGTGGAAAGCAAAGGCAACTTATCAAAGGGAATTTACCATTTTCCATTAAATCACATCCTGTCACCCTGGCAGCAAATCCTTCCAATGGGGTAGCAGATGCTCCCACACAGATTTAATCTATCCCTTCAAACTGCCCAAGCAGAGCCACCCTAAGGGGAAATTCAGGCTCAAAATAGGCAAGTCTCCACAAGGGACAGGTGACAAAGAAGCAAGAGCAGACAGAAGAGGACCTGGCACTGCAGGATGCAGAGAAACACAGGTTGACTTCTGCAGCTGGGAAGGGGGAAGCGAGGAAAGCACAGCAGTGTCGCTCAGCAATCCCAGGAGATGGGCAGAGCATGCCATCGGATCTGGAGCAGAGCAGCAGCACAAAGGGCACAGGAAATTCTGCAGAGTAAAACGGTGCCACAGAAAGAGCAAGAGTCCCCATGTTCCTGGAACAGGTGAAATAAGGACACGGAAAACCCTTTTGAAACAACCAGCTCATGCTGGGTAAGAAAACCCTCAAAGAGGAACCATATAAACTCACGTATTTTCAAGAGAGCTGTCTGACCTTTCCAGAAGCCACCCCTCCAATCCTTTCACCATAAAAATCATCTCTACAGGCCAGTACTCCCCAAAAACCCCACTTGAGCCCTCAACCACAAACTCCCTGCCCGAGGCTGTGCACGCTCTCTCATTCCCACTTTTCTGGGAGATCTCCACAGGCACATCTCTGTGTCCTTTAGACCTTCTCCCATGGAATGGGCATGTGCAGCCTCATCCTGTGAAACAGCATGCTGCCCTTTCTCCACCTTCCCTCACAGAAAGCACAAACTCTCCTCTCAGGGTCTCTTTCCCAAAAAAGCCCTGTTTCCTGGAAAACATCCCCCTGACCCAAAGATCTTTCTCACCACCATCCTTCAAGGACACTGTGTGCCTAAACCCAGCGTTCCCATCTTCCCGCTTTCTGGTGGAAAGGCAGTTTATTTTCCATTTTCATCACCATATTCACTTCATACTACACAGATTCCTGCTCCTGCCTTAGGTATCTGTCCCTACCAACGGGAATATCCTCAAAAAATGCCCTTCCTGCAGTCACCTGTGTGCCTGGGACCAAACGCACCTTGGCACAGCTCAAGGAAACGCTGTGAACACAAACCTTCAGGACACAAACTGGGTCAAACCTAAGGTGGATCAAACCTACTTCCTTGTTCCACCAGCTGCAGATCTCCTCCTGTGCCTCTGGACCCACCATGGCACCAGCCACAGGGACGGGCTGGAAAAGGGAGAGACAGTGGGGCGAGATTCCTCTTTCTCTGCCCAACGTGTCTCCCAGGCCCAGCAGCTCTGGCACCCCCAAAACTCCCTGTCTGTTCTCAGGAGCAGCAGCACTCAGGGCTGCTCTGCTTGTCTCCCTTCTTGTCCACAGCGGCAGGCACCAGCTGTTCACCTGCCCTGTGAGGGCTGTTAGGTTTGGCTGGGGATGGGCTGACACCCGGCATGGCCAGAGAAAGCCCTGGGCAGCTCAACAGGAGTTGAGAAGGAAGAGTGTGAGTACAGCAAGTCCAAAGCCAAACTCCCTCCAAGTCTCCCTCAGGACACGCAGTGCAAACACACAACGGTGTCTCTGTAAATCCTCATTTCTGGTTGTTTTCTCCTTTGTGAACTGCTCCACCTCTCTCCTGAGCTCATGTTAACTCACAGCACTGTTAGGTCATGTGCCAAGTGGTTCCATAGCTCAGTTAAACTACATTTTGCATGAAAAATTATTTCATTTGCTCTGAACTGAGCCCTTTTTGGTTTCACTCAACGCTCTACTGGAAGCAGCAGTCAGCTGCTCCCTGTCCACTCCTCTGGGCCATCACTTACACTCTAGGCCTCTGCCACTGGATGGGGAATGGCTCCATGTTTCACTACCTTTCCCACACAGATGGAGACACGTGAAAGTGTTCACCTCCCTCCTGCAAAATCTATTACACACTGGGTCTGGTCACACCCTTCGCTGCTCCCCGTTCTATGTCCCTCTCCTGATTTACTCCATCTCCTCAGACCAGGGGACCAAGATCTCACTGCTCTGTTCAATTTATTCTTCTAATAATTCTTTGCCATAAGACTCCAAAAGAAGAACACCAGAGAGGAGCCTGTGAGTCCAGGCCAGGTCACAGCAAGACCTCTGATGCTCCAAGCTGAAACAGAAGCCCCTTGAGTGACTCAGGAAGGCACTGATGGCACACACACAGCACCTGCGACCACAGGTGGGACTGTATCCACACAGTAACAGGCTATGTAAAAAGTCAGAATAAAATTTGCATTTATAATCCAAAGATGCTCTTCCAAGCTCACAAAGCCCAGTGTGTCTCAGTTCAAGGGGTTCAGTGCAGCACAGGGCCAGGCTGGGACTGTTCAGCAGGAGACACAAAGCTGAGAGCACGGGGACCAGCAGGTTCTCCGCAGGTGTGTCGCAATCACCCTCCTCTGCAGACGGGACTTACACCCATTCCCACGTCCCAGCCTGCCCGTAACACACATTTTCCAGTAGTCTGGGAAATCTCCCCACCTAAAATACAACAAGATACTGAGCTACCTGAGAGACGAGCTGAGAGTATCACCCTGGTGTCTCCACACCTGAGCAGCCTCACAGCTGAATCCCACAGGCAGCCTGGCTCAGCCAGGTTCAGGAAGAGACAAGCAGGAAAGACAAACAGGACCCAAAAATACCAGAGCAAGAACTGCTGCTTCCAAAAAGAGAATCTGTTCAGGTACGCGTGTGCCAACTCTAAGTTTTAACAAAACTGAACCAAACTACTTTGGCCTGAATCAAAACCAAGTATCTGGTTTGTAAGGTTCTTTTTTATCTAGATTTGATGACAAATTCCGTAACATGTCAGTATTCAATAAAAACCTTGAAAGTTAATGACCAACTGCTCAATTTTTTCAATAAACAGGCAACTCAGTCTATATTCCCTGAAGACCATCTCTCCAAACACATGGCAGTCAAACACCTCTCTCTGGCACAGGCAGAACTTAAATAATGTTTTAAAAAATCATACCATTTCCAAAGGGGATACACAATAAAACTTCCTCTGGAGTATACCACAGCCCAGTACTGTCTTAAGGCCTTTTCCTTCCCAGAGGCAGGTTCACATTCCCACCTGCAGTGTACCAGATTACCAGGCAGAATGGGAACATCATGGCTTGGCTTCCTGCAGGATGGTACCTCAGCACCCAAACAGGAGAGCTCACCCCATGCCAACACCCTGCAAAAGCAAACCCTTGGGAGGCATGAGATGCTGGGCCAAGGATCAGCAGAGCAGATCTCCAGCCCCTTGCTTCTGCAGAGATGACGGTGGCATGGAAGAGCACATGGAGCTTATCCTGGTGTTCCCTGTGCGCAGAGCTCCCTGGCTGAACAGAATGGCAACAGAAGCTGCAAGTGCAGGCTGGAGCCTCAGATCATGGAACGGTTTGGGATGGAAGGGATCTTAAAGACCATCCAGTCCCACCTCCCTTCCACAGGCAGGGACACCTTCCACTCTCCCAGCTGCTCTAAGCCCTGTCCAACCTGGCCTTGGACACTTCCACGGATGGGGCAGCCACAGCTTCTCTGTGCCACGGCCTCACCATCCTTCAGGAAATAATTTTTCCCCTTTAACCCTGCCCTCTGGCAGCAGGAAGCCATTCCCCCTTGTCCCATTCCTCCAGACCTTTGTCCCAAGTCCCTCTCCATCTCTCCTAGAGCCCATTTAGGCACTGGAAGGGACTCTAACGTCTCCCCAGAGCTTCTCTTCTTGAGGCCAAACACCCCCAGCTCTCCCAGCCTGTCTTCACGGCAGAGATGCCCCAGCTCTTGGAGCATCTCTGCAGCCCTATGATCATAACTATAAAGCAGCGCTATCGCCTTTAATTAACTTACTCGACACTTTCTGATGTTTACTGCTTGAACTAGAGTTTTTTAATTCAAACCGTGCTTTGCTCGGCAGTGTCTGTGCCTGTCACAGGACTAATGACTCGGGTAAAGCGATCTTCCCCGCGGGCAGAGGACCCCTTTATCCCGCTCACAGCGAGTGGCTCCTCCTCGGCCGGGCTGCCCCCCACCCACCGCGGCTCTCGGCCCCCCGGCCCCCGTTCCGCGGACAAGGCTCGGTCCGGGCCCCCGGAGCGCGGGGAGGGCTGAGCCGGGCCGAGCCGGGCCCGCTCTGGGACCGCGCAGGCCGGGGCAG
>VXBU01001484.1:0-54472 GCA_013400315.1 Bombycilla garrulus
TGTATCTATCTGAGGCTAATTATATCAATGAAGAAATAATTAAAATGAAAGTTGACCTGCTTCCTAGATTTCTACATCTCCTATTCCAATCAACATTCAAAGTACTATTTCATTCTTTGAGCTTTTGAATTTCTGGACAAGCTATAAGGTTGATGTTTTGTTGTGTTTTTTTTTTTTTTCCTTTGGGAAATTCTCTAGCAGATGTGTTTTTATTTAATTTTGGCTATAGTCAATAGATTTGGAAAAACAGTAATGCCACAGTTCTGTGTGGATGTGTCAGAGGGAGCCTTTGACACAGAGTGCATTTGGCATTTTCTAAGGGGAGGATATTTGCTCATATGCAAAATCTGGAGTTCTAGCAAATCCTCTGCAAGCTGCTGGTGTGTGTGTTTTCAAAAGTAGCAAAATGAGAGCATGACTAAATTTGGGCTATCAGAGTGATATTTACATGGGAAACAAAGATAAGAGCCCCTCGCTTTTCTTTTTAGCTTGGAGCTACATTCTTCTTTGGCTTCTAGTCAAAAGATGTGGATAAATGCAGTGATTTTTTTAAATCCTCCTTTCAGACAGTTTTTTAGCTGCTCCATCATGGTGCAAACCACTGCTGTCTAATCATTCTGCGCTTTAGTGGAGGAAAGCCTTGCACAGCCTGGAACAGAGTCCACCAGAAGCTCTTAAAATGTCAAGTAAAAAAAAATTTGAACATAACTTCTTGGAATTTCCAAATGCAGATCAAGTCTGTGTCTTTAAATAATTTCTTCCATATACCTTTGCCATTCCAGAGATTTTGGGAAGATATTTAATGGCTGAGGAAATGTGAGCAGAATGTACAAGAAGAGGAAGAAATTAGGCAAATATTACAAATCACATTGTAGCCTAAAAACTTTCCAGTCTGGTTTATAGACTTGAAAGATTAAGATGGTTTCAGAAACAATTGGGATTTTAAACTAAATTTCCTAGTCTGTCAAAACTTCAGAGTTGTAGCCATCATCTCTTCAAAACACATAATTGGAACTTAGGAGCACAGGGCCTGACTCTGCCCTTTCAGCACGAAATACACAGTGCAGACAGTGAATCTGTCACTGTGTAAGACTAGAGGAGTTTAAGATATTGACAGAGCACTAACATAATGCAGTCAAAGTCATATGCAAAATATCTGCTGTTTGACTTACGGTTGCTATGGTAATGTACAGTATATTCTTGGCCAGAGTCAAGTGGCATGGCATGCAATGCAGTGTGGTGGTGTACCAGAAACTTGGAAATATTTCTAAATCCAGAAACAATATGAAGAAATATTGAGCCATGGTAACATCTATCACAGAATAACAGAATTAACAAGGTTGGGAAAGACCTCCGATATCATCGAGTCCAACCTATGACCAAAAACCACTTTGTCAACTGACCGCGGCACTGAGTGCCACATCCCATCTTTTCTCAAACACCTCCAGGAGTGACTCCACCACCTCTCTGGGAAGCCCAATCACCCTTTCTGTGAAGAATTTCTTCCTGATGTCAAGCCTAATACTCCCCTGGTGCAGCTTAAGTTCATGTCCTCTTGTCCTGTCACTGGTTGCCTGGGAGAAGAGCCTGACCCCCACCTGGCTAAGCTGCCTTTCAGGGGGCTGCAGAGAATGAGAAGGTCCTCCTGAGCAGCCTCTTCTCCAGGCTGAACAACCCCAGCCCCCTCAGCCACTCCCTACAGACTGCTGCAGACCCTTCCCCGGCCTTGCTGTCCTTATCTGGACATGTTTGAGCATGTGCAGAACCTGCTTGTACTGTCCATAACACCTCAGTACTCATAAGAATTTGTCCATAACACCTCAGTACTCATAAGAATTGCTGCAAACTACTCTGTCAATTCAAAAACATTTTACTGCTGTTGGGTTTTAATGTCACAGTTCTTATATTAAGTACTCAAAATGCATTCACAACTTTTTGCCCATTCTTTGACCTTGAACAGCCTATCAAAACCTCCAGATTTTCAATAGGAACTATAAAAGCTCAGATATCTCTCAAATCCATGTTCCACCTGTGCAAGACCCACTCAGTATTACAATGTTTGAATGGTGTGAAACAGAGTTAATAGCCATTATCCAGTTTTGATTTAAATATCTTTGGAATTTGCTATGAATTCTAAAGAGAACAATTTAATACCAGCTAAAATACCCTAGGAGAGCTCCAAAAGAGAAGGAAGCCACTCTGACAAAGCAATTATATTGGCCTTATTCTAACACATTGTGATTTTAAAACTAGCAATGAACCACATCTAATTCTTCCCCCAGAAGCTATCATTATTTATCAAACATGTTTTGTGAACCATTTCAAAGATCAGACCAGTAAGCTATAAAAGACTTTTCATTCTTAGGTAGCAGAGTAGAACAACAGATGTCCTACAATTCAGCTTTTCAGCAGAAAAAAATCCAGCAAACGAATATTTCTTTGAAGACTAAGTTTTGATTAACTATTTATTCAAGAAGGTTGGGATTTTTTTTTCTTTTTCTGCAGTTGAAAATTCACTGAGAAAAAAAGAGGATGGGAAAATGTAAAACTCTAATACTGATGTAATGCTAAAAATATATCTTCTGAGTATTCTACTAATTATTTTTAAAAAATCAACATATGTATGACATACCTCTTTCTCTTGCACTTGTTTCTCCTCCAAGAAACAAAATCCCCTCTCTTTTATCTAAGTGATAAAAGCCATTGTTTCTCTTAAAGAATGCTATTTATTGATGTCACATAAAAATATGAAGAATGTCAATAAAGGAAAATGCATGCAGTTCAATATAAAAGGTGGGAAGTGTCCCTTAATTATTAAAAACAAACACAAATCTCACAGAATGGGGGGGTTTATTAACACTATATTTATAACAGAGCACATCTCAGACTTCCTGTCAAGGCTGAAAACCACTCATGATCTTGTTTAATTCCCACTCAGATCAGCCAAAAGAAATCCTGGTACTTTGTAGGTTAGCTTCTGGCGGTATATCTTCTCATGTATCTGCTTTGATATGACACTCACAGAATTGCTGGGGCTGGAAGGCACTTATGGAGATCTTCTAGTCCAATCCCCTGATGAGCGTCAACTAGAGCCAGTTACCCAGGGTTCTGTACTGTCAAGATCTGAACATTTCCAGGGATGGCTGCTCCACTGGGCTCTGCTCCCACTCCACTCTGGGAAATATGCTCCAGTGTTTCATCACTCTTCACAGTAAACCGGATTTTTTTAATGTTTAAATCCAGTTTCACCTATTTAGTATCTGACTAAAGCCCAAACAAAACTGCTGCTAGTAATTGTTGTTAGGTATAGATACAGGACGATAAAACATGATGTAAAAATGCATAAGAGAAGAGATTCACTGCTTGTCAAAAAGATATTATACAGCTAATATAAAGATTTAAAAGTCATCTCTTAAATAGTGCTTTTAAGTGTAGTGCCTGTTCTTTTTTTTCTTTCTGTAAAGTAGAATGCCTGTCTTTTTCATCTCTATTCACTACCCATGAAGAATTGAAAATACCAATAAATGCCATGGATACAACTGTAAGATCTCCGTGGTGATATTAGTTGTTCTGTTGCCTTCAGCCTGAGTGCTGAGGCTGCACATCTTGGTCCCAGCCTGCACTGACCCTGGGGGAATTTGGTATGTACCATCTCTGGGTCTTTTACAAGGAGAAAGAGGCTTGAAGAAATATGACGTGCTCTGTTAACAAGACAAGAGGGAATGGTCTCAAGGTGTACCAGGGGATAACTGGTTTGGCTATTAGGAAAAATTTCTTCACTTAAAGTGTAGTCAAGCATTGTAACAGGCTGTCCAGGGAAGTGGTGGAATCACCACATTTGGAAGTGTTCAAGAGGCATGTGAATGTGACCTAGGGATTTGGTTTAAAGGTGCACATGGTGGTGCTGCGTTAATGGTTGCGAACCAATGATTTTAGAGTGTTTTCCAACTTCAATTATTCTGTGATTTTTTTTGATTAAATCTCTTTATGAGAGGCTGACTGTGACATTGGGACAGATCTCATTATTCCCAGACAATTTTTTTCCCACAGTTTAACCACAGCCGTAGAAACCCATATTGAAAGATAAAACTAAGTAATAAGCTTCTTGTCCAAGGGCTGTCAGTAACCATGATAACAAGCTAGTCAAGAGTCAACCTCTTGCTGGAGAAGGAGACTGAATGATGATTTCCCTTTCTCTGCATTCACACCAGAAGAAGAAGGGTCTTCATTACTCAGACCCTCTTTGGAGAACTGATGGCACCTGAAATGTCTGTAATGAGTGATGTGCCTATGCAACATGGGCTGAAAGGCATCTAATAAACCATTCAACAAGTAGCAAACAGTATCAATGGATCATCAAGAAAGATATAACAGTGCACAGTGTCATAAGACACTCTGAAATTTCCTTCCCCTTTCCCTCTTTGCAGCATGAACTACAAGCACACAATGCAGGACCCATTATATTTTAAAAATTAATGCACCACATGTCCTCGAATTTTCAAGGGTTTCAAGGGGCAATTAGGAGAAGCCTAAGGCAGAAATACTCAAAAAGTCATTCAGGAAAGTTGTAAAGGGAGACAACTATTAAAAATGAGAGAACTTAGATGTTACTTCTCCCATTGTCTCCTTTTCAGACTTCTTTTATGACAATAACAAAGCTCTAATAACCTTTAAAATATTTTTTTTCAATAATACATCCTCAGACAAAGAGGGATGCCATCAAAACCAGTAATAATTCTCTGTCACAAAATTAGGTTTGTTAAGAGAAAATGCAGCCCACCTCCTGTCTTATTTTAACCTGAGAGTTTTACACCTAGCATTTGCACTTTTGCACTGAATGTTCTGACCTAAAAGTACCAAATGAGAAATGTACTTTTTGGTAGAGACAGCTCCCATCTTAGGGACTGCTCCTAAGAACATGAGACTGGAAGGACCCTCTTTAATATCAGCACTGAGTCAACACTGGCCATGCAGTAGATAATGCTTTCATAAAGTAATCTTCTAGCTTTGTCCCATGAATTACCTGTCTCATTTACTCCTTCAGATCTAGCTGGAAGCTAGTTCTAGAACAGCATTGACCTAATAGTAGGAGACCTACTATTTCCTGTCTAAATTTATTCAGAGCCAGTTATTGTGCTCAAAGAGCTTTTCTTCTTCCCAAAGGGGAAACTTATTCCGTGCTCTTTGTTCCCTTATTTACTCAAAAATTATTCAGAGGAAATTATCTCTCCTCCAAGTCTGTCCTGGCTGGCTTTAATAACCAAGATCTTTCTGTTGCCTCTTTTTTGCCTTTTTCAATCTCAGTAGAAATGACTGAAACTGCAGTTCATAAATACCAACAATCAGCCTTTGATAGTTTCTTTAAAGCAAAATTGGGATGTGTCCGGCAGTGGTTAGGATCTATTGAATGAGATACCAGAGTCCTTGTGACTTCCTCTAATGGATGAAGAGAATTCATGTATATTTTTTAATACATCTGTACTATTTTTTTCATGAAATATTGTTCCTGGAATTCTGCCTGACCCAGATGCTTCTTTGTAGGTGATCGCATTATGGTCTCAGGGATGAGAACAAGAAAAACTCTCAGAAGATGAAACTACATCATACATCAGGTAAAAGTTATAAAGCTGTAGGAGGGAGTCTCAAAAATACATCTGCCAGAGCTTTCATTTAAAGGGTGGACCTCTGTGTCCCTGCCCAAGGTAAGGGGCTCACCCTGAAGTAATATCAAGGGGAATATACGAGAAGGGAAATCTGCAACCATGGGAATTAAAAAGGAACATTTACATGAAAAAAAAGGAAAAATATTACAGATTCCTGCTCCACAGACCACCAGTGAATGCTCTAGTTGCTGTTGTCTCTATATCAGAGACATGAAAATAAATTTTTGCTTTTATTTTAGTGAGGAAGAAAAGAGATAAATTTTCCTTGGGAAGATAGTTTAAACTGTATTATAACACTTCTCAGTTTGTTGATGTCCAGTTGAAAAAGAAACAGAATCACTTCTAGCGATTGTTGCACAGCTCTGCACCCACATGACCTCCATGGGAATTGTGATCACCAGCAGGAGCACACAGAAAGACATTATGCACTTTTCCCTGCTCATGAGTTTCTGTGCTGTTTTAATTTGCTCTGTTCTGCTTTTATATTCTTTTAATAAATCTGAAAGCCTTTCATCACTAATGCAGCACTAGACAAAACAAGCGGGAAGGATTATATGAAATTTGATCAGCAGCAACAAAAAACCAATTTAACTGGGGGGTTATTGCTCTGCTTGTGATGTTTTAACTTTTGTGAGAGTCAGAGGCTTAGTTTACACTAGGATTTCCTGCATGATTTACAAAGCAGGAGTGAAACCCCTCACATCCATTCTGATAGATCTCTCCCTTCATCCATCAGTGCTGACAGTGCTAATCTGTGAAGAATTAGTGAGCTAGAAGTTCAAGTCATCTCTTCTCTTCATCTGGCTATAACACCATTCATGGAAACTGCATATAAAAGGTACCAATAAATGTCAGTGTGCAATGGAAACAGAAATGATTGATTGTACATTTTTGAATGAGAAAGTGTTTTATAACAAAAAGACCGATTATCAAATCATTGACATAAAAATGGTAATGGAGACAAAGGAGTCTTCTGTGAAGAACTTGATTTTTGCTAGATAAATTGTTTCTTTCCTCTTTCCAAAAGGCATAATTTGATCAGAATTAAGTGGCAGCACTGACATAGCACCATAGTGTCTATCCGTAAATTAACTTCTAGTTTCATGTGAGACACCTGATTTGTCAGTGGACTAAGAGCATAGATAGTGTGGAGCTGGGCAGGATCATTTATGTCTAATTTATAAATGAAATGGTTTGGTGGCACAGCACAGAGGAAGTCACAGTGACTTTAAAGACCCAAAATGCCTGTTATTGGCTCCCATCTGATTGAACCTGGGACTGTCTGCTGCCTCTAGCTGACCATTTTCAAAGGCTTCTAACTGATGTAGCTATTGAAGCCATGAGCTGGAATTGATGTGCACAGTTCAAAGTCAAGACATATAAATCTTTGGTCTTTCCATGAAGAACAGCAGCATATTTTCTCAGCAGGAAAACATATGAGGTACAGTTACTGTGCTGCTACAGAAGAGATCAGAAACACAGGGTTTACTTCTTTCCTCCATGGCTGCAAAATATGCAGACTGAAAAAAAGAAACTTTTCCAGGAACAAGAAGGCCAATAGTTCCTCACAATTTTTGTCCTCCTGCAGTTTTATAAAAAAAAACAGTAAGAGAGTCACAACAAAATAATGAGGGTATTGACTAGACCTCACAGTCATTCAATGTTTTTCCCAATAAATTAGTTGACTAATACAACTGAGAGATGAGAGGTAAAAGAATTATAGGTAGCAGCAATTAGGGAATCCAGTATGGCAGTTCTCCTTTATTAACATTTGCTCTCTAGAGTCTGCCTAAGGCAAGCCAGGCTAACCCTAGGCAGGGGCAAGTAGTGTGCTTGCTCTGGGGTACTGCATTTTTCAGGAGATTCTCTGTAATCTCTTGGCTGCATTTCAGCCAACAACTCTTCCTCTACAGACTTGTGGTTTTTCTCTCTTTTCTGTGAAAGGTGGTGCCAAGCAGAATGGGTTTGACTTTTATAGGTCAGTGCAGGCCTCTCCAGCAGATACCTCTTCAAAACCCTGTCTGGATTAGAGATGGGAGAAATTGTTCCTGAATGCAATTTAAATGTCAGTTTAAAGAGTTCAGAGCTTGACAAGGGGAAATACTTCACAGTGTCATAGAGCTCCTGCAATGCTGGGCAGATGGTCATGACGATTTCTTTGGGGTGGTTATAGAAAAGTACTTAAGCATGTCTCTTATACTGAGGTGTTCTTGGGCTTGCAGGGTGGGGCAACCTCTTGTCATAGCACCAAATTTCACACATATCCTTTGGAGGAAGTGAATTGCTTCAGATTGAAAGAGTCACTTGGGAATTCTGCTGTGAACAGCTGCTTTCTTGTTCCCTCCAGTACTACCTTGAATTATGTCTTGAATTACCATAAGATTTTGGCTATCTGGAAGATCGTAACACTTCAGTACTCATTTTCATAGTCTCCTGCAAATGATAAAGCATTTCATGATGGAGTAGAAAGATTGCAGAAAAATAAGTGTCAAAGGAGTGCTGAAAATGAGCTTGAGAAGAGCAGATGCATTTCACATGAAGAAAGGCTGTGAGGGTTTGAGGTCCTTGAAAGACAGGAGAGAGATTTTAGATGATATTCAGTAGGTTTGTCATATTTCTCTTTTGATGCAAGATACATCACAAGCCCCAGAAAACTGTGTTTTAAAGGCAACAGGACAAGCCTTTTCCTTCCCTACAAATCCCAACTTGGAACAAGGCAGAAGATAGGAAATCATCATCTACTGAGAGAAAATGGTGTGACCAGCATATCCCCAGGCAATGCTCACACATCAAAAGAAGAGAAGTCTTTAATGTGTTCACATATTGACCACCACTGTAAGGAGAAGCTCAAAGCAGACAGTGTCAGAGAGTAGCACTTTTCTGCAATGCATCTTGAGTGTGTGCCTTGATAGCTTCGGCTGCAGGGAAAAGAGGATTGCTGCCTGCCTGAAAGGTAAAAAGGGACAGTGAAAGGTAAAAAAAAAGTCTTCTTATTTCTTAGACATTAATGTACACTTTGATTTAGGCTTTATTTCTGCAATAACTTCAAAAACTGTTTTTAAATATATGGGGGGAATTGGAGAGATAGTAGAATGAAACACAACAGAATATATTTGTAATGCCTAACGTAAAGTTAGTCCCACAAGAATTACTGTGCGGTTTTGGCTCAGCCTGGAAAGATTATTTGTGAACATGAAGACTCCAAATTCAGCAATTAGTAGGTTTATGTATAATCAAATGCATTCTCATACATTGCCTTACCCAACACATAGCTCCTATTTCACAGGTCAACAGTTTGGGATCTGCAGCAATGATTTTATTTACCATGATTTTGAAATCAGGGCCTGTAAAATGAAATTTGCATTCTCTTAACTGGAACAGCATAGGAACATAGGAACAAGTATTCAAACATTCTTATAAGCATTTGTCTTTTAAGCTCTAAGCAGTTAGTGTTATTGGATTGTATAGAAATTTCAAAATGTTGGATAGGAAAGTCATATAGAAAGCATCAATACAAATTATGACAGGGAAACTAGTCTGTAATATTTCCTTCAGTCATAAGAGCTATGAGAAAATGGGATGAAAAGACATTTTTGCTGCAATCATAACCTTTGGGGGAAAAGGGTACTTGAAAAACATTACTGTCTTGGAGAAATATATAAACTACAGTTATGCCTTAAAAAACAACTGATGTCAATTCCCTCGTCTCTCTGCAACTTAAATTGAAGTTCCCAAGTGACCAAACTGTATTGGCTGATATGATAGGCATATTCTTGTCACCTAAGGATAATTTGTAGAATGCCCATACAAGCTTTTCTGCTGCAATTTGTTTGATTTGGTAGTAAGACACAGAATTTTCCTGCATTTACAATTCCCTGCATGACCATATCTTTTAGGTGACTATGTCACTGACAGTGTCTCTAGCTTGTTTCTAATCAATACTAAAGTCAGAAGTTATTTATTTAAGAATAATATTATGCACAGAAAATATGTCATGTTTTTACTAACATTGACAGAAAAGCTATTTGAATAGTAAGGGAAGGTGGTATGAACCCACAACTGCTGTTCAAAGGGGCTGTCTAGTTCCTAACTGAACATATGTGAGTGAATGTTTATGGTGAGAAACATATCTTACCTAGTGTTCTATATTATTGCTGGAAACAAAAGACTGACACATTTCAGTTGTACTTCCTTCTGGAAAAGTGTTCTAGAATTTTTGTACAACATCTAATTATTTCATTCATGCAAATTCTCAAAGGTGGCATTGAAAATCTCAAGAAACACTGCTTACATCACCATAGTTTCAGAACAGGATGTTATTGGCAATTTTTTTTTCATGTACAGCAAAGAAACTGCCACAATGAAGTGTATGTCTTTAAACTTTATCCATTGTCTGTCCATAATCACTTTCTAATCAGGTTGTTTCTTTTTTTTTTTTCATATTTTTTCATTGAAACATTGACACAGGCAACGAATAAAGCATACAAGAGAAAGCACTTCTGCTTACATAGCAAACATTTAAATGCTGTATTTGCTTTTTTAGCTTCTAGTAATGGGAATCCCATTTCTCTCTCTACATAGAACTGGCATACACACATGCAATACATATAAACATGGAACAAATTTTCTTTTAATTGTCTTTTTCTCTCTTTCTCCTTATATATAGGTATAGGCATGTGTATAAAATCATAATTTCATATATATGTTCAAGATCAGAAGTAGATTTATTTTTTTTGCCAGATTCCTTGTGATCTAAACTGAAATGAATTGATTTCTAAAAAGAGATTTCAGAGGAGTCACAATCTAATTATATAGGCTCATAGTAGGAAACACAGCCTGAGATATATATCTATAATGTACCCTTTCACCTTAAATGGAAATTTTGAGAGAAAAAATTGCCATTTCAAGCAAAGTAACAAACTGTTAGTGTTATTTCTTATGAAGGAAGATACATTTATTGAGTAGCTATACTTAAATGATGACAAGGAACAAGAGCTGGCACAATCTGTCAAGAGAACTTTAAAAATCTGAGTCAGTTTAATTAGAGTGAGCTATGGTATGGTGCAATAATTTTCTGATCTTTTAGTGTGTCAGCAGATAAGTTTTGCATTGAAGTTCCCTGGTATTTTTACAGCAGGAAAATCAGTCTGGAATATAGTGTTTATGTCTACAAAAGCTTAAATAAAATTCCCAGGAGTACTATGGAACACTTGCAGCCGTGTCATTCATAACAGGACTCGCCTGTTTTCCTTTATTGTACAATAAATTAAGAGCCACTGGAGAGTGGATTCTCTGACTTGCTCAGTTTGGAGGTTTTCAATACCTCTTGATTAGATGAGTTCCTTTAGATCCCAAGTCAACAGAGGACACTTATACTACCCCCTGGAGAGGTCAACTACTTTGGACACAAATAAGGAACAACATGATGCATTTTCAGACTGTTCTGTAGCAGCTTTTTCAAGAGACATATTGGAACATTTTGAAATATAGCTGAAGCAAGACCTCTTGTTTGGGACTATACTGCTCTTTCTCCAGGGTATGCGTGTGCTTAATTTGGAGTGGAAATCCAGAATGCATTCGTCTGTAGACAATGATTGGCAGGAGATATGCAAGTCAGAAGCCTTGGTGCTACTTATGTTTACAGAATTAAAATAAAAAATGGAGGTTTATAGACAAAAGAGATACTATTTCTATGAATAACTTAAACAGTATGATTACTTTGGTTGCTGTAAAGGTTAAGGTCTTCTGCAACACTGGTAGACTACAAGGGAAAGACCTAGAAAAATTTCTTCCATGAAAGTGGGACAGATTTTTCCATATTTTTATTTGATTGATTCTTTTACAATTTCAGCTAAGACTTGACATTACTGAAGTTTGTGGGACCTTTAATTTTGATTTCACTGGGCTCCTCACTGGCAACAACCACTGAAAGTCATTGCTCTGAAGGACAAGAGGAAATTGCACTGTAAGTGCTTCCCAGTCAAGTTTGAGACTTTCAAAAGTTGCTTTTGAGGAGTAATTCATATATCCCTATTACTTTGAAACTAGAAATTCTTGAATTGCAGACCTGAAAAATACTGAAATGATACCCATTGTACAACTTTGAAAGAATTTGTTCCTTCAGAAAGCTTAGCCCTTCCTCTATGTTAGATCTACAAAGCTAGGGAGATAGTTACTATTTATCATTAAGAAATATGCCCAGATGGTGTAACTTATTTGTCATTCAAACCAAAGAAGTGAGAAAGTCTAGACATCAGGCTACTTGACAGTTGAATTATTGTACTATTAGCAACATCTAAATAAATAATACATGATGTGGAAATGATATTGGCAAGGGACTATTGACAAACATTTCAAATTGTGGTATTTGGTGAAGAAATGAAAACATTACAGAAATAATAAAAAGGGAAAAGCAATAACTCAGGGGGAAGTACTGAAAGTAAATACAGAGCCTTAACATATCCAAGGCAACCCCTTATGTACTCAAAGCATCCTCACTTATGGAAAGGACCATTCATTTAAATATTTCTTGATTTTACCAGATGGGCAACTGGGTCAAGAGAAGGTTTTTATGAGCTTTCACTTCAGATGTATGTGTATACATAAATTCTGTGTCTATGTCAAAATGTAACAATTAATTGCACTGGTTAATGGTCAATTCCACATATTCCTGATAAATTTCACTGTCACTCCATAACTACTCATGTCATTGTAAATTACATGATATTTCACTGTGAAACTGTGAATTTTAGGGAGGCTTGTCTTCCCATTTTCTTATTTCCATCCTTAATAGTGCCCTAGGTGAATATTACAGACAGTTGCTCCTTCTGTCCAGCCAGCAGACAAAAGCAATAGAACAATCCCCCTGCAGACAGTGCTTAGAGTAACCTCATGAGATGAATGAGGATCTCAGTTGGCAAAGAAACCAAATTACAGCTCATCCTGGGAACTAAGGTAGAGGTTGCCAGTGGGGCAAAGTGATTACTGTGACATAATAGCAATAGTGAAAGATAAATTGATCTATTTTGTTTCAAGTGATAAGAAAACCTTACTTTTTGTATCTACAAACAAATATACACAAAATTCAGTCAGAGGAAGGAGTGGAAAAAGAGAATGTATTGTTAGAAGGCAATTGCATTTATAGATGTTTCACAGATAGGGTCTAATTAAATGACTCAGGGAAAATTTTGTCACAGCTTTGCAAATTTGACCAAGAAATGTCCTGCTTTGGATATAAGTCTGTATTCAGCTGGAAGAATGCATTTGCTGTGAAATGAATTGCATTTAAAAAAACCCCAAAAGTCTCTGTTTAAGTGGGATGGGATAAATGTCATAAGAGACCATAATCTCTAAGGCAGTGTTTGGTTATCAGTGGAAAAAATTACTCCCACTAAAGCATCTTAAGTCAATCTTGAAAAAGGGGGAAAATCATGCTAATTCCACCCTCACTAATATTTCTGCATTTCTGCTTGCTCAAATCAATGCTATCTTAAAACCTAATGAAATAGTTTGATGTGTTTAGGAAAAAATCAATCAGAAAAGACCTTAATATGGTGTATTTTTCTTTAATGATAATGACAGGAGGACAACCTTCAAGTTTAAATAGCCACATTTTTTACTTATTTTACCAATCACCATAACCCAGTGAAATGGGCACAGTGAGAAACAAGGTGTCAAAATAAGATGTATCCTTCAAAACATCCTTCACTCTAGAACTAAATGTGACCGTCATTCATTATCAGTAGCCAACCACTGGAAGAACAGCTCCCTGGTGTCCATTCCCAGAGAGTACTTTTATGTATCAGTAAATATTCTGTACCAGTAAATATTCTGTGTCAGTGAATATCACAGACGTGCTGTGCTGGTGGGATGTGTGTCTCTCTGTTTCTCTCTCTCTGTTCCCAGCAGACAAAAGCATGCTGACCCTGGAGAATCCATGCTTGAGTGTGTGAGAGCCTGAAGAGCAACAGGTCAAGCGCCAGTTTCCCCTCATACCGTGACTGCCATAGCCAGAGAAAGGTTGTGAAAAGATAATTTAAGGGAGAAAGTAAATCGGAAAAAGCAGGAGGGAGACAGAGACATCTAGGAATGAAAACAGAAAGGGTTCAAGGTATGGGAACTTGGGTAAGGACCGTGTGACAAACAAGGGGAAGAGAATATCAAAACATGGGAAAAGAGAGGAAAAAAATGAACTTACAGATGTAAAAAGAATAGTAAGAAAACAGTGTGAGAGGTGTAATTTGAAACAATAAAAATTTTGCTGAATTTATCTTGAAAAATTATTGGGTATTAGCTTACCTGCCAACTGCAAAATCCAGACAAAAGGGTGGAAGTCAGAGGGACCACAAGGAAATGAACACCATCTCACACACAGTAACTGATGGGAGGAAGAAAGAGGAAGAAAAAACATCTCCAGGACTGTTATCTTGGTTTGGAAATAGGAAGGAGAGATTCCTACAGGCAGGAAAGGCTCTTTTAAGCTTTAGATGAGATCCACACTGACCACATACCATAATTCACTACTCCTCATAAATCAAGCTAAGACAAATTCCTCTTTAGTACCTGAAGACAGCATTGCCTTCAAGGCTCAACACTGTTTAGTTGCCCATCTGCTGATAAAACAAGGCTTGACACCTTATACACAGAGTCCCTTCAAAGTCAGTTGCATCTCCAATGCCTGTCAGCATTTTTAAAGGGCTGGCTAGAACATAAATCTGCCTACACACAGTTATACCTCATGTTTAGAGCAGTTTTCCTGTTGGTAACTCTGAAAATGAAAAGTAGGGTCTGTCATACATGTATGTACAAACAGAACTAGAGCTTTTACTCTCACAGTGTTTTGTTTTCTTCCTTGCCATTCTAGAAAACACATTTTTTGCTGTTACCGGTATCTGCCTTTTTTTTCCTTCAATCTACTTAACCATTCCATTGCCATTCTGGGTATTTGACACCTGGTGAATTTGTCAGCATAATACACTGGTCCATTAATTTTAAATTGACCACCAGAAACATGCAGAAGAAAACAATTTTCCTATATTTGAAATAACCAATTATGTTAGTATCACAATCATTGTAATATAGCATTAGTATTGCTCTTTGCCTCCACTGCTCACTAACTATGGAACCAAACATAGGTAATCCTCAAACCTCAGAAATTTTTTGGGTAATAATTGGCATTTTCACTCTGATAGTGGCATGAATATTTTAAAAAAGTGAGAAGACCCTTCACCACACACAGAAGTGGACCCTGAACCACATCTGAATGCTGGTCAAAATAGGATATTTAACGATTTAATTAGAAAATTTTCAGCTTCTTTAGGAACTGCATTCCAGCTTTCTTATACCAGGTCTTATACAATCCCTACTGTGTATGCTCTACATTTGTGAAAACACCTATTTGCTTGCTCCAAAATCAAGATATTGTAAAAAGAGCCAAACAGGTCATCAGTAGCTGTGTGTGTAGTGGTGGACATGCAGGCATATGGATGAATATAAACATCTGTTGGGACACACAAGTGTGAAAAAGATTTGGGAATTATGTATTTAGGAGGTTAAATCTCTTATGGATTTAGGTGTAAAAACTCTGTCAATATTAGCAACAGCCTGGATGACTCCTTATTTTGCCATAGACTGTATCTGTGAGATGCTGAGGGCTGCTTATCCTGACTTTAGTAAGTGCTGTGTATTTTTGGCATGCCCCAGGAACAGACCCGCAATAATTTGACTCTAACTGCACAATAGCTTGTGTACTCACAGCTGTCTGATCCCTCTAATATGTCCATTCCTTTCTCTGTTCCCAGGGAAAGTCTGCAAGAAAATTAGAGATACAGATAATGGCAAAGAAATTTCAGTGAAAAGAGCAGAAGTGTAAGGACCTTTTCTCCAGATGAACAGGGTTCAAGTTAGACAGCTACTGTCTTTCATTGGCTTGTGTGTACACTCAGCCTTCCCATTCTTTACCTCATTCATATGAACATATCTCAAAGCACAGCCAGTATGCCATGGCATTTAAAAAATAGCCTATTTACCCAAAATGTCACTGCCTGAATGGAATCCTGTGCCCATTCTTAAAGACCCAGCAGACACTGTGGCACCTGCCAGCACAGGGCAACTTAAAGAACTGGTGTTTTAACTTTACATCTTGCAACAGTTTGCTAAATCACATCACTCACAGGAATGGGCCTACGGACCCCTCTGGACCACTCACCTGAATAATGAGTTAAGTCTGAACGTCTTTTAGAAAAGTCCAACAGCCCTGAACTTTGCAAACTCTTTTAATAATGTTTTACTGGGAAAGAGGAAAAACTTTCAGAACAACCAGAAATATCTCTACTCTCTCCCCATTCCCATTTTATCTCATTTTTCTTTATAAAGGCAGAGTGTTTAGTTTCCTTGAAATTGTTCTCTTTAGAACTGCAGCATATTTCTTGGGAAATAAAAAAAATAAGGTTAGCTAAAGGAATAGCAATTTGTCTGTGGTGTTTCAGCAAATGTGGCAGTTTTCTCCTGTGCCACTGGTTTATTTCAGTTATGGGAATACAACCAACCAATATGTTTCTGAAGCATGAGTGAAAAAAAAGCCCATAAAACAAAATCCATCTGTAAGCACAGAATCAATCAGCATTGCTGTAGTCAAAAAGAAAGATTTTCCTCATAGTTAAAAAAAGTCTGTCATATTATTACAGACACAGAAGTTAAGTGTGCTAAAGGCAAAATCCAAGATCAACGGAAATATTTCTATGGGAATTTAACACATAGTGTGAGAAAAGCTTTGAATTAAAAAGATTAACACTGGATGAAACTCAGATACATACATGACACTCTCATGCTAGTGGATGAGAGATTCTTTCCCTTCAGCTGGTGTTGTGCTGAAGGGTGATGATAGCTGAGTGAGCCATCACCTCTTGTGAACAACTGCAAATCATGTGGTGGTTTCATAGGTCATCTAGACCATGCTATCTCTGAACAGAGATGTGCCTGATGTTTGTTTAGGTGGTGTAAGGCTGAGGATGGGTAGCCACTGAATGTGTCTGCCATTAACCTGGGAAATTATTTCATTGTAAAGAGGTGTTTGCCTTGCTAAAGGTGCTTCTATTGAGTCTAAAACACTGAAGGTGTGAGATTCAGGTACCTAAACACAGTTTTCTTCCACCATGTGAGGCACTCTGCTGTGTGATCTAGCATCTTCCCAACAGGTGACCGACCTATCTTCCTCCTCCCATTTAATCCTTCTTATGTGCAGTGTCCTCTACAGGAGTGGCCCCAAGCCCTCTTTCTAAAAACATAGTACAGATGACACCTAAATTAAGTTTAAAAATACCCCCAAAAATTGCTGTAGCCACACTAAATGTGCTTTAGCTACTGTTTTCATTTTTGTTCTCTTCCATCTCTAAGTTGTCTAATTAATCTGCAGTTTGTCCCTACTGTAAACATGATTATGATGATAATTACTATCAATTGTGTGCTGGCTCTTTGTTCAGACATAATGTCTCAGTGACCTGAATTAGTTAAAATTTCTCAAAAAGGGAAGGTATTTTTATTGTGTAACTTCAGTAGAGCTATTGAATGTGGAAACAAATTCCCTTGGTTTTCCTGACTTTACTCTAACCTCCTTCTGAGGCCCCTAGGAATAAACAAAAAAGGACAAACTATTGACTTCATTGGGAAATGTCATCATTAACATTCAAGTAGAATTTTTATAAGTAATGACTAGGCTTTTCTCATGTCCTGAACTGCAATGATGATTTCCAAGACTAAATATCTGGAAGCACGGTGTCAAGAGGATGGAGCCAGGGTCTTGGCTGTGCCAAACAGTAGGACAAGTGGCAATGGATGGACACCGATGCACAGGAATTTCCATCTGAACATGAGGAAAAGCTTCTTTATGATTTAAGTGATTGAGCACTGGGAGAGGTTGCCCAGAGAGGTTGTGAAGTCTCCCCAACTGGAGGTATTCAAGAACAGTCTGGACAAAATTCCTGTGCAATGTGCTCTAGGGTACGCTTGAGCATGGAGGCTGGCCCAGATGGCCACTGTGGTCCGTTCAGACCTTGCCCATTCTGCTGTTCTGTGACCAAACATTTGGAGTGTGCTGTTGATGAGCCAGCCTTGATATCTGGATAATAAAGACCAGAATGTCATGAGTCCTCCCTCTACTTCTTCACAGGTTCTGAACAGGTCTGGATGTCTCCCATAGCAAGATAATTATTCCACTGTTCAGGAAACCAGAATTTTCCTCTGAAAGAACTCATCTCACAGCATTTTTATCAAATGTTTCTGAGTAATACCTTGATGTTCCACAAAAGGTTAAAAAAATGGTGATCCCTAAAATCACCTATTAATACACCATGATGTAATAGCAGAGCCATATCCTTGATCAGCTTTCTCACTTGAAAATTGACACCATGTTCAAGCTGGGTGCAAATTGCTAAACAGTGTTGATGCTTATATTGAGTGCAAGATAGCAAAGAATCTAGTCCAATCTGCCTTAGGTAAAAGACACAAAATAATAAAACTGAAAATGACTCTATAGGTCTTGAAATCATACAATTTTTGTTATATAATCAACAGCACACAGAAGATAGCATTGCAATCAATCATGGTAGCTGATATTCCTAAAGTTTTGCTCACATGGACAATTCTCCAACATTTCCACTGTTTAGTCAAAACTGATGGGATGGTTTGGCTGAGCAAGAGCTGGCAGGAGCAGGTCTCTGGTTTTCATTTGGATTTTCTCCTGGGATGAAAATACAAGCAAAATGAACAAACAAACAAAAAAAAAGCCTCATTAAAAAACATTCATTCTTTTGGGTTTACACTTAGTACTGCTTAAAATGCCTTTCATTGGCTTGGTGAACAGCTTGATGCTTCCATAACAACTGTATGATAACAAGTAAGTGCATCTAAAACTGATGTTACATACATAAAGATGAAATAATTAATATCTGCTAGGTCTTTCTTTTTTGTTCTTCTTTTCTTCAAAATATCTTTATCTACTTTCTTTTGAAGCACATTAAATTACTCCATTGGGCAATAAACACTGGAGAGATAGACTCAAGATGCATTCTGCATTGAGAAAATTACTTTTGTAAATACAGAATCTAGTAAAGGCTTACTAAACTCAAGATAAAACAATTTTATAACACTGGATTTTGATCACTCTAAACAGATGATTGGAGTGTAACACATTGTATCATCTGATAAATAATGCTTGATCTCATGACCAAGTTAATGTTTCGACCCACCAAGATGTGTTACAAAGTGGTTACAGCAATAGTGCCAACAGCTTCTTTCTGGCTCCAAAGTTTAAAGGGAAAACTCATGGTCATTGTTAATAGCAGACTAGTGTTTTCCTTGCAGGGAGTACATGAAAAGTTTGGTCAGTAATGACAGAACTGTACGTCTCAGTTTAGAGATGTCTTGATACAGCTGTCCTTTGAGAGCTGCCTCCCTTTGGGCTGAGTCACCCAATTCCACACTCTTCCTTTCAGCAAGACCTCCAGATATTAGTCACTGCTGACATTAGAGCAGCATGCATGTTGTTTGTTCTGGGTGCCATTCAAAAGTCCCCATCTAAAATGGAGACCGGGGGTTGCCCGCCTTGCCCGGGTGGCCTGCCTGGGTGGCAGTCAGACCCCGGTGCCGCTTTAGATTGTCCGGATAGCGAGGGGTCCCGGTCTCTGTCTCAGGAGCGGCTCCGTCCAGCTCCGGCAGACGCCCTAGCCACGAACTATCCTGGCAAGCTCAGCCTGATTCTTATCAGGCGGTTCAGCTCTTTTAGTGATTTCAGCTCTCAGTGATATTCAGCTCGCTGCTTGCCAGGTAGTCGCTCTGCTAGCTCAGGGGTGAAGAGACAAGAACTGGCCGGAGTATTTCATGAGGTCTTTATTGGGGGTTCCGTGAAGGGGTCCAGGAACGGCGTCTTCTGCCGAAGTGGGCAGAAGTAGGGGTTTTTATAGGATTAGGTAGGATTGGGATAACTAGCCAATAGTCTGAGGTCTTGGTGATTTGACCTATAGTCTTAGGACATCTGGAATGTAGCCAATAGTGTTACAGGGAGATAACAGAGGGTCTTAGGAAGTAGGGTTTAGTACATGACTAAGCATTTTCTCTCCACGGAGGCCTTGCTAGATTCTCAAAGATTGCAACACCCATCAGCATCAAGACCCATTTTGGCTAATACCTATAGGGAAAATGTGAAAATGCCACAGGTTTAAGAGGCCAACTTCCTACATGGACCCTTCCCATACTACTGCACTGAATCCTAATTTGCTAAACTTGTGCAGTACAAAAGGCAGTACAGACACATCCAGAACACATAGGCTGCTGCAGGCAATCAGTTTTTCCTTTCCTGTGTGGTTGCTTATCCTGAAGCAAAATCCTGCCCTGTCTTTCCTCAGTGGACTTACTTGAAAAATGTTAATCAGAAGATTTAGACTCTGGAACTTGAATTTGGCTTTCTGAAATCCTTACTTTATGTCTTGCTGCACCTCTGGAGGTGCTGAGCACCCAGCAGATCCCCCCATATTCCTTCCTATGCCCACCTAGCATTGAAGGGTATTATTCTTATTATTTCTTCAATACTCTGGGCTTTATAGAGAAGGAGGAAAGTCTCCAGCATAAATGATATTAAAAAATTACAACATATTCAATTATGTTTATGAGGATTTATCACTGTTTTCTAACTGCTATTATTATCTGATCTTTCTATGCCTTTTGTTCCTCTGTGGACTCATGTCTGGCAAAAACAACAACCCTGCATGTGAATATTTTGAACTAAAATATAAACTCATAGTTAAATGCATAGCAACATGGTGAATTTAAACCAAATCTTTGCAGAAATGCCTGGAACATGTACAGGCAATATTGGGTGAATTAACTGAAAACAAAAGGAGCAAACTGATTCAGCAGTATGTCATTCCTCTGTTACACTTGTCTCAAGTTCGTAGATGCTCTACTGGTATAAACTGTACTAATTACATTTTTGCTATCTTAGCTAAAGGTCTACTCCAACTATTTTGGCTGCAGTGTATGGTCCCTTCATATAAGGAGCAACTTTGCACGACTTTACCTAGGATAGAGTAAGAAATAAAAGAGGTTATTTTCTACAATGCCCTATTTGTGTAGCTAGGGTAATTGCAAGTCTTCTCTGGCTTTCAAGGTTTTCAGACACCAAGTAGAATGTATTTAGATTTGTACATATTCAGAAATCAAAACCCCCTCAAGTACTAATGGCTTGATTTATATTTTATAGAATAAGAAATGTTCGAGTAGGATTTTCTGAGCTGAGTAAACCTTTATCTGCTGTTCTTATGCTTTTGGCATTCTTTGTTCTCATCTCTCTCCCTCAGGGATACAATAAAAATAGCTAATGTTCATTTTTTTCCCCAGTTTTTGCATCCACTGTTTCTGTTCGACTTTTATCTGACAATCCGGCTTCCATGGTAGTCAGCACAAGATTTTGATTCCTGCTACCTGTTTTTCTGGAGCTTGCTGATCATACTTTCTCCCTTGCTGTAGATGTCATCACATGGCCTTGTGCCACCACTGGCTGTGTCCTGACTAACAATACAAGGCTTCAAAGGGTTCAAAGACAAAGGCTTCTCTTCCATCGGGACACTTATTTACCAAGGCATGGCAAGGTGCAACTACCACTCCACTGGTACTGAGACAGAGCCTGACTCCCTCAGGTACCCCTCACCTCCTCCTCATATTCCCTCCCTTAGGCTCCTTGCAGTGTGCCAGGGTGCAGAGGCAATGCAGCTGAGCAGTATGGCCCTGAAAAGTTTTTTTCAGCAGCCTGGACTTATGTCCTGCAAGAAAGTCAGGCTGGGATGTCAGATTAACTATAGGAAATTTATTTGTACTTTGCCTAAAAAGAACAGTTTTTGTTTTATATGACCCTGATCTTATCTGTGTTGTCTCATGTTTTCAACCATCATTTCCTCAGCTAGAGTACATTCATGTAGGCTGTGTTGGCTCCTTCTGTGTCTGGGAGCATGACTGTGTTTCTGGGCACAGGGACAAATCCAGACAACATCAGGGCAGGACTCCCCTTCCTCCATGCTCTCCTGTCTGCCCAAAGGTGGGGATCTGGACAGAAGCTGCAGCATGGCCTAAGTGGTTGATGACCTCTGCTTCCAAGCACAACCACTGCATGAACAGACCAATTACCCTTCCAACTCCCACATTACACATGCTCTGCTCTCCTAGGTTTAATCACCTCCACCTGGATGGTATGATGGGCAATGCCCCGTGTGTAATCCAGGTCTTTGTGTTTTCATGTTAGTTTAGGCTCAGATTGAAGTGAGGGCTTCTGTCCATTTTCCCTTTTCATGTTATCTTCTTCCCTGCTTCTTGCTGTTAACCCCATTATCTCTGACAAGACCTGGGTTAATCAGTAACCCCTCACATAAAAGTGTCGTCAGTGAAATCCTGTTTTTCCTTTTTCTAGGAAACAAAAAAATTAACAATTAGAAGGTTATAATTTTTTTTTTCTCTCTGATAGTCTAAAAGAATAGCCCTGGGATGTTTCAAATCTTGTAATCTGGTTTCCTGTAGAGGTGCTTAATTTTCTGACGGTGCAGTACATTGTTCCTTGCTGATTAATCTGCATAGGACAACATTTAATGTAAAACCAATCTTAAAGGAATCTGTGACTGCAGAGAGTTGCAATGCAGTACACTACCTCAGAGGTATGCTCCTGTATGATTTTATGATAGGCTGTGCTCTCTATTGCTGAAAAGGAAATCTGACACCCTCTGCTCCTCCCTTACCCTGTCGTGTGCTGTTACTCTGTTTTACTTGGAGCAAGCCCATTCTGATCACCACCACAGAGACCTATCACCTACTTTTATACACTGGGTGAATTTTCTGCCTTTTAAATGCATTGAACCTCTTGTTATGCACTCAGATGAGAGCCGGCTCTGGCTCAAGATATACCACAAAAAAATCACAGCTAGGATGAAGAGCTGGAAGGGGATAATAAGACTGCCCCTTTTGACAGAGGCAAGCTGATAATTAATCTCATGCTGTATCATGAAACCATGCACTATTAGGCACATCCCAGACACTGTAGTGATTTCCCCACAGTTATGGCACTCAGGTCTGGAAGATATCAGCACAATGACACATTTCAACTCTTTCAAAGCAAATGGTACAATCCCTGTTTTGCAGGATTCTTTTCCTGTTGTGCTTATGTGATTCTTCTTCATCAAGCACAGCAGCAGCAGCACACACACATGCCACTACCACAGTCATCCAGAGTCAGGAGAAGTAAACAAGGTCCTTTAGATCACTTAGGGGTTACTGGAAGAGCACCTTGATGGGGATGGAGAGGCAGCCTAAAGAGACCTGCAGCAGGATTAGTTAACTTGAGTGCCAGTACAAATGCTCTAATGGCAGGGACTGAAGAAAAATAATACATTCAAAATGCAGAGAGTGATAAAGAAAGCCATGCTCCGTGATGACTCCCTGCCAGATCAAAGCATGGGGAGTTAATAAGTTGCTGGAAAAACACTGGACTCAGCAGCAACCACTTTTACACCCACCTCACTTGTTTGTGCTGCTGTTTCTGCATGTTTCACAAAGATGGTCTGCTAGCTGTCACCTTCCCAGGACAATTGTGCCCCTGGTATTAGTTTCCTAAAGTCCTTCTTTTCTACTTTTCAGATGTTTTAATATGCCACACAATGGCAATTACTATGCAAACTCCTTCTTTGTTTCCTCAGTTTCTATAGGTGGTGAGGGTCATTAATAAAAGCGTGGAAATGCCGTTTAAGGTTACTTTCAGTTACTGGTGAGCTACCAGTTGGGTTGCCCTAACTTAGCTTTGTGTCTTTGTAGCAGACACCAGCAGTTTTGCATATGCTGAGGGCTTATCCAATGCTGAACTTCCACTCTTTCTATGAGGGTAGAAAATGCAGGGATAGAAGCCCACCACGACAGGACAGTGAGTGAGACTGAGGTTCTGCATGGATCTACCTAGAACCTTCCTTACTACAAACACCCCAAACAAAACCACAATAGAACATAATTTCAACTCAATAGCCCAGGTTTTATTGAAGTACATAAAAAATAATTTATTTATTTTCTTCTAAAAACAGAAAAAAACAATCACAAAGGTTTCACAATGAGTTTTCTTCCCAGCTCGTCCTGGATTACGAAACATTATGTAATCCTAATTAGTTAATAAACATTACTGTGAATTACCTTTCTCTTCAGCTGGCAGAAGCAATGCATTATTGCTGATACACAATTCCAAAGAATTGCCACACGCTGCCAACTTCTTCCGTTTAAGGAGAAACAGCCTCCTCAGAATAATGAATTCAAAATTCCAGTGGCCTAGAAACCTTGAGGGTTTTACAGCTTGACCTTGAGGGTTGGGTCCTGTAATCACATTGCAGAAGCTCCTGCTGATTCTCTGTAACTTTATAAAAGCCACATATCAGTATTCACAGCTGCAAAAATCTCTGTGTCAGATAGAATCTCTATCTCAGAATCTGTGGGTTTTTTACATGCTATACTAGATTTAACAACACTATCTTGATTAATATTGTGTTGCAGATCACTGTTAGTAGTGATGCAAAACACTGAAATTAGGTTTACCTGGATGTAAATGAGAACAGAATATAAGCTTTATCATAGAAATTCCACTCCTCCCTTTCATGAATTTTCCATGAATCAAGGAATTGATTCCTTTAATCAATGGGGTAAAATCTTGCACCTGTGACATTAAGATGTACATGCTTAATTCTGGCAATCTAGCACACATAAAAATCACTGTCTGAAGACAAGCTGTGTCTGTATTTTTGCACTGTAAAATGATTAGAGTTTTGTGAGAAAGGAGTGAAAGGGGATAGTTATGTCTTCAGAAATCAGTTTCATCTATGCTAGTGTGGTGTCACTCATGAGGCAAAGGCTGCATGCATGAATGATTTATATGCTTCCATATATCAGATCATCCAGATTTCTTTTCATTGTAAAACTGAAATTGATTCTCCTGTATTAGTAATACTGACACTGGGATAATTCTGACATCATTATAAAGCATGCAGTAATACCTCCTTCATTAGTAAAACCCTTCTGCTCAATAAATCATAGAAGAGTTAGAAGAAGAGACAGAGGAAAAAACATTATTAGGACTTGCTAGAACCAGCCAGTGCCCAGTCCGCATTGACTGCCAAAGGATACCATGTGCTGTATTAGGTAAGTCTATTATTTTCAGACAGTAAGCAAGATATCAGTGTAAAATTTGTAGTTGATAGAGAGCAGAATCCATGCAAGAAATAAAACAAACTTTCGTATCACCCTCATCCTCCTGCATATTAAATACTCATTTTAGTGTAGAGGTGTATTTCAAGCAAAATGTTGCATATCTCAGAGAAAATGAGAGGTGTTTCTTTAAGAACCTGCTTCTACTGGAAGTCAATGGCTTTAGTATTACTCATTAAAAATTAAGGATAGTTATTGACAAGCAAACCACAGAAATTGGTTTGTGTCAAAGAAGAATGGCAAATAGATACATGGATCAGTGAAAGAGCCCTGGAGGAAACGTTCTTTGCACAATAAAATTAGATTCACAGGTCACAGATGATTTGTTAGTTCTTTCCAAGTTGTAGAGCCGTAATTTATGGAAGAACTCTTCCAGATTCCTTACTGGCACTACAAAAAAAGAATCTTTTTTACTGAAGTGTAAGTTTCATCTACTCACTAGTGACAACCCAGAGATCTAACTGAATTAATATAATCCCCTAAGAACAGAGCCTTCCTATCATTCTGAAGGTAAGAGGTGTTCTTTGAACTCTGTTTACATTCTTCTCTGTGAAGTTTCTTTTTAGCAAACCCAGATGGAGGAAAAGCTAAAGGGCTGGATAGTGTTTTTATAATGTAGAAAGATCTTAGATGTCAGCTATTCAGGTTGCCCTCACGAAGTAAACACACTGCCACTGCTTACTTGTAATTTCTAGGAACAAGCTTTTCAAAACCTGCAGCTTCAGCCAGTACAGCTCCCAAGGTAGGGAAGCTCTGCCTACAGCAGCTACTTGCAGCTCTTGCCCAAAGCCATGCTCTACCCTGCTGTTGGATGTGCCAGCCATGGGAGTGTAGTGAGGTCTCAGACCCTGAATGTCCTGCAGTTAGGGGGTTTGTGATGGGAGAGTGGGTGCTGATGGGAATTCCCAATAGTATTGGCAAAACACCACTGACCTTGGGAGAAGTTCTCTGCTATTTTGAGCATCACAGCTTGCCAATTTCCTGACTAACCTCTCCAGAGGATGAATAGAGAGATGAAGGATGTATTTTGTGAGGGTGAACTTCCACAGCAAATGAGCAACAGTGGGATGCTGCAACATATGCTCTATAGGCCACCATGAGTCCCTGCTTTTCATACCAAGAAAAACAAGGTGTAGAAAGTCATGGCTGCCTCCTACTGTGCCAGGAGTGGCTCCACATGCCTTTGTGGCCATCTGCATTTGGGATTCTTTAGGACCAAGAGACAGTGTTGGTCTGCAGTTTAAACACAAGGTTTTGTTTACCACCTACTGCCTAATCCACTCTGAGCAGGAGGGAGGCAGGAGCAACAAAGCACACAAATTTTTGTGTTTTCATCTTCTTCTGCTACTGAGACAAGTCAAAGTCTTGGAAGAAGCTTCTCTCTGTACACTTCATGATTTATGATTTCCTAATAAACTTACCAGGCCCTAAAATTATTTGTCTTTGATTTAAAGTAATTAAAAATTAAGTTCATGTTTTGGAGATTAACAATCAGGCAGCTGTGTTGAAAACATCCTCTGCAAAATGTTAGCAGGTTGAACAAGGCTTTCATGGCACGTTGCAGCCCACTAACATGTTTTAGATAGAACTATCAGTAAGGCAACTCTCAGTTGTGACTGAATTTTTTTTTAACAGGCTTCTGTCAATTATTTTCTCTTCTGTTCTTCCCATTTCCATCCTTATTACAAGGTCCCCTCACACCTCTGAATGGTGATTCAAACCAGCTAACAGTCCTAAAAGTCATTGTCGCACTGAGGCTCTGCCAAGCTGGCTCCCTGGTGCACCCTGTGCTCTCATGGGGACAAAGTCAGATTCTTACATCCTGCTTATTTTTTTTCACCATTTTTTTTCATCTGCTTTATGGATGACCCTGTGGTTATTGGAGTTGTACCAAGATCTGGATAAAGCCGCTGCTTTCTGTGGAATGAGGCTGCTGGTAAATTGAAGGAGATGTATGATTGCCCCTCCCTGCTTTCTCCCCTCTCCAGATTTTACATTTGCTATTGTGTTGTGCATGTGAGTAGGTGAGTGTATGGGTGATCATGTGGGAGAAAGAGAGATTGATTGATGGCGGGAAATATTCCAGAACACTTCCCTATTTTACTTAGGAAGAAGATATATTTTACCTCATTTTTATCAAAGGTGACATCAGAAGTAATGACAGGGTAAATAATTTTAAGGCTTCAGAGAACAAGGATTCTAAAGAGTAGGATTCTGAAGAATTATAAAGAAAGGATCTGTCTTGGAGATTAAGCTTTTTTAAGTCCTTCAGATTCCTTTGCCAAATGCAATAATACTTCATTATAAATTCTTCTATGAATTTACATGTAGTATTGCATTTTTCCTTTAATGGTGTATGCAAGTACAAAAAAGCAGAAAAGCAGCAGTGTGCATTTACTAAACTGTTTCCTTTTCAGTTAGTGAATTGCTTAGCCTGGATGCATTTTTTTCATAAATACAGTCATTAAATGCATGAAATTATTGATCTAAACTGCTTTCCTGGGAGACTGTTCCTCATAAAGAGCAAAGTCAGGTCTCTTTTTTGACTGCAAACTCGACTAGATTTCACAATAAAACTTCCATCATAAAAAAAGAAAAATATAAAACTCTGATCAACAATAACCTCTCTATGATACATTAATGACTAAATCTCTAAGAGAGCCAGCTTTAATTTTTCTTACAGTGAGAGTAGGAAGGATGCAATTTTTTGCAAGGGACTCCTTTTTGAAGAGATCATGCTGAAAAGGCTGCTGAAGGGATCTCCTGCTGCCACAATTTGTAGAAAGGAGCTCTCATAATTATAGTCAGAGTTTATTGTGCCTCTCCCTGCCTCCCCCCCTTCCCACTCCCCCCACCCCCCACCCCGTGCGTGTGTATGCAGAGAGCTAGAGAAAGCTGGCAGCACTACCTGGATAGCTACCGAAAGAGTGAGACTTCTCAGTTCCTGCTTCATTACTGGGTAGCAGCTATTCCAGTGTGTGCGAGCTCCTAACTGCTTCCTCCCATCGAAAAGCCCTCGGTAAGTCCCCTTAGCCGGCAGAGCTGCGGATTAACTCAGGAAAAGGCAGGGGGCGGGGGGGTGGCACGGAGCTCTGGGGATGCTCAGAATCCGTGTGCAGCTTAAGATCTATTAGATTTCAAGGATTTTCTGTAATAAATGTGCAAAATCTTCTGTGGATTGCTGGGATGCGAAGGCAATCATGAGGAATGTTTTGCGTGCTCAAGAGCAATGCTAAGTACATTCAAGAATGCCTAAAACAGAGCAGAATTTTTCTATAGAAGACAAGATTAGTAAATGCTTCTCAGAACTGCAAGAAAAGTGGTTGTGTGTTCCTTTGTTTTGTTTACCCTACCAGTTTTCTCTTTTTGTCCTTTCCCCTCATCTTGTCTTTATTGTGTTGCATGTGTTAATAGGCTCAGAAAGAAGAAACTGTATCTTCCTGCAGACTGATGACATTTGAAATGTAGAACTTTTATCAGAAGAGGGATGAGAGCTTAAGATAAAGAGGAGATAACATGTGCTTTTTATTTGCATTTATATTCTTGTGCATGTTTCTGGTATTGATTGTAGAGACTTGCTATGCTCACAAAAAGTTCAAAAAGCTGGGAGATGCACATTTACTGCTCAAGATGCTGATGTTTGCACTTGTATCACATGTTTTATTAGTCATCCACATGAAAAGTGGCACTCTTCAGGTAGGTCCTTTCAGTACATGTAGCAAAAAAGCATTCCCCGACTCTCTTCTTCTTTGCCTTGATCCTATGAGTCAAGCTCATTGAACTCCACAGAAAATTATAGAGGCTGCTGGAGAGGTCAGGTCACAACTCTTCTTGCCCCAGTTGAGCAGTGGCATTTGAAACAAGAGGCTGAAATAATGCTGTTATCTGAGGGTCCCAGTAACTTGGACCTGGCTGTGTTTTGGTTTGAAAAGTAGGAATGAGTTAAGCAGGGACAGGCCAAGGTTTTCATCTGGCAGTACAGAGCATTAACNTTGCAAGGGACTCCTTTTTGAAGAGATCGTGCTGAAAAGGCTGCTGAAGGGATCTCCTGCTGCCACAATTTGTAGAAAGGAGCTCTCATAATTATAGTCAGAGTTTATTGTGCCTCTCCCTGCCTCCCCCCCTTCCCACTCCCCCCACCCCCCACCCCGTGCGTGTGTATGCAGAGAGCTAGAGAAAGCTGGCAGCACTACCTGGATAGCTACCGAAAGAGTGAGACTTCTCAGTTCCTGCTTCATTACTGGGTAGCAGCTATTCCAGTGTGTGCGAGCTCCTAACTGCTTCCTCCCATCGAAAAGCCCTCGGTAAGTCCCCTTAGCCGGCAGAGCTGCGGATTAACTCAGGAAAAGGCAGGGGGCGGGGGGGTGGCACGGAGCTCTGGGGATGCTCAGAATCCGTGTGCAGCTTAAGATCTATTAGATTTCAAGGATTTTCTGTAATAAATGTGCAAAATCTTCTGTGGATTGCTGGGATGCGAAGGCAATCATGAGGAATGTTTTGCGTGCTCAAGAGCAATGCTAAGTACATTCAAGAATGCCTAAAACAGAGCAGAATTTTTCTATAGAAGACAAGATTAGTAAATGCTTCTAAGAACTGCAAGAAAAGTGGTTGTGTGTTCCTTTGTTTTGTTTACCCTACCAGTTTTCTCTTTTTGTCCTTTCCCCTCATCTTGTCTTTATTGTGTTGCATGTGTTAATAGGCTCAGAAAGAAGAAACTGTATCTTCCTGCAGACTGATGACATTTGAAATGTAGAACTTTTATCAGAAGAGGGATGAGAGCTTAAGATAAAGAGGAGATAACATGTGCTTTTTATTTGCATTTATATTCTTGTGCATGTTTCTGGTATTGATTGTAGAGACTTGCTATGCTCACAAAAAGTTCAAAAAGCTGGGAGATGCACATTTACTGCTCAAGATGCTGATGTTTGCACTTGTATCACATGTTTTATTAGTCATCCACATGAAAAGTGGCACTCTTCAGGTAGGTCCTTTCAGTACATGTAGCAAAAAAGCATTCCCCGACTCTCTTCTTCTTTGCCTTGATCCTATGAGTCAAGCTCATTGAACTCCACAGAAAATTATAGAGGCTGCTGGAGAGGTCAGGTCACAACTCTTCTTGCCCCAGTTGAGCAGTGGCATTTGAAACAAGAGGCTGAAATAATGCTGTTATCTGAGGGTCCCAGTAACTTGGACCTGGCTGTGTTTTGGTTTGAAAAGTAGGAATGAGTTAAGCAGGGACAGGCCAAGGTTTTCATCTGGCAGTACAGAGCATTAACAGAATGACTGCCTCTGAACCAAACCCACAGCTACTCCACTGACAGATAAACCCAGTCTAGAAGAGATGGAAGCTTGACTAGCTGGGTATGGGGCCACTGGCTCATATGTGACTGTCTGTCCAGTCCACATCTCTGTTGGCTACGGCTGTTATCGGATCATACCCAGGTGACACGGCTGTATTTATAAATATGGGGGTTAGCTGCTCCTTGTATTTAGAAAACAATACCTGTGAGGTGAAACTTCTGCTCAGTGTCCCTAGACATCATTTCCTTTGCTACTGAGCAAACATGATAGCTCAAAGGATTAGATTTTATGTTTGTAGTGGTGTCTTTCCAGCTTGTATGAGTAAATTTACATCTCTTCTACAGGTCAAAAGAGTGATACTGACATATTTTTTCCCTTCTCAAAAGACTTCAATGTTTATTAAGGGAAAACTTTCAAGCAAACATTAAAACAGAGATTAGCCAAGCACAGAATAGATATTGCTTTCTGAAACTCAGTCATTTTAGGTTATGGTGACAGGGGATTCATGGTAAGGGGTGTGGAGGACTAGGGGATTAATAAGTGAATTTATGTAACACGTAGCAGTGGAAATTGCAAGTAGGAGTATGCCTCATGTTCCAGGGTGTCAGAGCCAACATTAGTTCACCAATAAATTAAAATGTTGTCAAAATTGCATCATTACCTCGGCTGTTTAGTACATTTAGTATAATACTGGAGTGGAATATAGAGAATAATAATTTCCAGGGGGAGGAAAAGTGATAAGTAAAGAAGATGTTTGGAGGGCTGTTGTTTGGGTTCTTTTGTATTTTCATCCATTAACTACATAAGTCTTTGCTGGAATACTCTTGAGTAGAACTGAGTGTTGTCCTTTCTAAGTTTATTTTGCTTTCAACATCTGCTTGGATGTATGAAAGAGGAGAAACAGGTCAATGAGAAGAATTCCAGTCTGAAGAGGAGCAGGAACAGGTAGCTCTCCAGCTTGGTGCCACATCCTTGTATTAAATTCAGCCCTGACTACATTCATTTTAGTAAGGGAACTCTGCTGTCATCTGTTTGCTATCAGTATGGCAGGATGTTCTCAAAACATCTTAATATCAGGTCAGAATGGAAAAGAAATGCCAGGGGCCATATGCCATGACCTTCCTGCCTGTTGGAAATTTGCTCTGTGAGGATGATGCAATTCAGCACAAGAAAGAAAAAAAAACAACTAGAAAAGCAACTTTGCTGATGGGGAAAATCTGTGTTTATCATGGCCAATATGTGCTCTGCAGAGCCTCACCCATGTCACAAGAAATCAGCCTCCCATCCTTTCTCACAATATTGTGGGAAGGCAGGAACTATTTGTGTCTTCCTGTAGAAGGGATTACCTGCCTCACAGATGAGACCAGTCTACTTGTGGCTGTGTACCCACACGTCCATTTAGGGGTAGATACCCTTGCAAAGGGTGGGCAGGAAGTGTTGCCTGTTGCCTGTGCTCAGGCTGATCTGACTGTGTCAGCCTGCAGTCAGCATGTGTCACCAGCCAGTGGCTCACTCCATCCTCCCTAGCAGCCCTAAGGGAGTTGTTTCTACAGGATGACCAGGCATGGTCCAAAGATCTTGCTGATAAAAAAAATCTTCAGACCCTGCCAGTATGAGCCAGGGAGATCGAAATATATCTTCAAGCCAACCTGGGTTTTCATCAGAAATTCTCTCTGTTTCTTCTCTGACTGGAAATGAGCTCTCCTCCCTGCCCCCATTAAAGATTACAATTCATGAAGCAGAAAATGCCAGACACTCAAGCACTCACAGAGTTCTTTTAAATTATATTCCTGGTTTATCATCCTTTTATATGTCAAATTTTTTTATTTCCCCTATTTATTTTTATATATAGTAAAATATATCAATCCAGTCATTTCAATACCCATCACTAAAGCATAAAGATCTATATATATGTATCTTTGTTGACTGAACAAACAGTGATTTTCAAAGAATATTCCCTGTGCCAGCAGTAGCTTTTGTTTGCGTTACTTGACTACAGTTCTGCTTATAAGAATTGTAAAGTCAAACCAAGAAAGCAGAGACTGGTGTAATCCATGGTTTATCACTCTCAAAGCCCTCAGTCTTATACTCAGACATCTTCCTTCTTTCTCCTTTTCCTGGGAAATTTCCCTGGTTATGACTTAGGCCAAAGCTCTTTGAAACAGGTATCTCATCTCCACTCATTGTACACCTTTGTGTGTATCAGGCTACGTGGAAATATGAAATATTAAGCACAGCTAGAGTAATCAGAGTAAAAGCCTAGTGCAATCTCCTGATCATAACTGTTCTTTTTTGTGTAATTCCTTGTACTTTGGCAGGGTCAAAAGGAGAAAAAACTATTTAAAAGTTCTGTCATTGCCTTTTAGTTTCTGGAGGAACAACTCAGAATCCAAACAACTGCTACGTCTTTCTACTGCTGGACGTTGGGAAGGGTGAAAGGACCTTGAAAAGCCATAATCTTGCAGTTATGAGGGGAATTATGAAGGGACAATAAAGAGATTTTTCAGTGTGGTATTCTCGTGATTAGAATGAATTACAAATTGTTTTTGTCATTGCTAGGAAAAGAGTGGAAATGACATTTAATAGTATATGAATTCCCCAGTAACTGGTGCCTTGTAATATAAATTAGATTAGAGGCAGTTTACCAAGTCCCAGTACAGCAAGTTTTTCTTTTGCTATTCTCTCAAAGGAAGATAATCTATAATGTATATTTTAGAAGACAACTGCAGCAAAGGAAAGCTACCATCCTAAAGGAAAAAAAAATACTTCAACAGGACTTTGCAGTCAAAATTCCTTGCTGGTTTAAGGAAGACTGTCTATATCCAGAAATAAGCGTTTCCTTTACTGCATTTCTGTATTAACTCTGCTAAATAATTAAAGAAAGTAAGAAGAGCAGAACAGATAACTAGGTAATAGCAGGCACATCCCATTCTTTTAAACCTGGATCTGAGTTCTTTGACTTCTCAGTGGTTTTTTCACTGAGAATCTGTGGCAGGATACGTTCCTAGCACTATAACAGATGCTATTAAAGCAGCTTTGTTTCATTATGAAAACAAAGCTGAAGCACTATAACATATGTTGTATTGATTCATGTCTCAGAAAATATAATTCCATGGAGATATATTTTATAAATGCAATAAGAAAGCAGCTGATTCCTTGGAAAAATGCATTTGACTGCAGCATTAGCCACTTGCAATTTGTACTTGACAAGCACTTAAATGCACTGTGTTTTAATACGTTGCCACAACACCTAAGAATTTTCATTCAAATGCAACACTATTCCTTTCTCTTTGTCAATGGCTTAAAATGATGCTACTGGAAAATGTAAAACATTGGGAATCTGACCCTGATGTTCAGTTGCTAGTATTCAGACCTTCACACTGGATATCTTCTCATCTGCAAAAAAGAGAAAATGTTTCTGCCTCCCCTTCCACCTATGTACCCTTCATCTGTGTTCTGTGCTTATGCAGCATACTGAGGAGAGAGGCTGTGCCTTACATGCACAATACCTACACAGACAGCACCTACACAGTCCTTGCCTGCAGCCTTTAGGTGCTCCTGTGAAAGGATTTTCCCCACATACCACTGACTGATATTCTTAGTATCAGCCTCAGACAACTGGATGGTGCCAGTGATACTGGGCAGCATTTCCCTCAGAGTGCTGAGCATAGAAGCACCTGCAGGCTCCAGATGCTTTCCAGGACTGGTGCAGTGGTCTCAGAGAACTTCTGTTCCCCCATCTACTGTTGATCCTCTCAATACACACTATAATCTCTCCATCCAAGTGTTTGAAAAAAAGACTCGGCATACCATTTCTGGAATCAGTGTCTGGGAATGTATGCGGCAATTATATCAAGAAAACTGAGAAATACCAATTTCTTTGGCAGTTCTATCAGCTGCACACAACTGACTGCAGTAAGTGTTTGTTTTTGACAGTTGATTTGATAAGGTGAATCTGTGGTGATCTGGCAAGTGCCCTAACAAGGTATATTCTTGCAGAATTGTCTTTCTGTCCAGAAACCCACTCACATCACTGACAGCTGACACCTTCAGCATAAAATGATCAAAACAGTCTACACTACTGCTGTGTTTGGGTCCCAAACCAAAGCTGGTGCATTTGGCTGGAACAGGCTGTGTGAAACAGGAGCAGATTTTGGTGTACTGCATGCTCTTATCTTCTTATTTAGTATATTCTATATTAAAATTTATTTCAACAAGATTTAAAGGGTGTACTGTGCCCCCTTTAAAGAGCCAGAAACTGTCTCTCAGCTGAAGTAAAAACATTTAGTCAACTGATCTATGATTAAATTCATCCACCTGAGGGGCTTTAAACCTGGTTGTCGGGACAAAACAGAGTAAACAAGGGCTGTTTCAGGGGACAGGGAGCCTGCACAGAACAGCTGTTCTACATCCTTTCTTACTCTTGTTCTCCACTGGGAACACTGAGGGGAGAATACAAGTTACAATAGTCCAACAAAGGACAGGGAGAAGAGTCAAAATATTAGTCTGAAAAAAACAACTCAAACTTTACTGATTTTTTTTATGCTGAGAAATACAGAGTAAAACTGACCACCTCTCCAGCTCAATTAAAAGCCTAATTTATGATGACATTCTTAAAAAGAAAAATCAAATAGTTAGGTGCAAAAAGGTCTCCCTCAGTTAGTTCTAATGGAATTGTTGTAAAATGCCTCAAGATAAATCCAGATCCCCTGATCTCATAACTCCTATTGTCTTTTAGATGCATTCAATCAGAGGTCAATAAGGTGTCTCAAGCCAAGGCTTAGCACAGAACTCCCAAGAGGTTTTTTCGAAGCTGCTGTCTTCTTGCTAGAGATTCAAACAGCTCCCTAGAGCTTACCATTAGAGGAAGCACCCTGATTCTGGCATGTTACAAAACTTATGCCTTTTCCCTAAATACAGGAAATCTGGCAGTCCCATTTGTTGAAATTGCTGCTTCAGTCCTCTTTCAGAGGCATGTCTAGTGTCAAGTTGCTTCCTTTTGCAGGGTCCAAATGTCCCTGTTGAGTGCTTCTGGGATCAGATCCCAGGAGGCAGTGGTTCTTACCTCCAAGGTTACCCACAAACCCACTGATGAAACTCCAGGAAAACAATTATAACCCGTCATTGTCCTTTCCTTTTGTTTTGAGACAGCAAATTTCCTTTTCTCATGAGTGACATAGTATAGCTGGCCACTTTCACAGCATTAAACAAAGTCATTGGATGGTGAAAATGCTCAGCAGCAGAAGAGAGCTTATTTATTGATTGAACTCCCCACAGATGTTACTTGATGTTGCTGACACTTATAGGATCAGTATTTTTCTGCTACCAAATTGTAGAACATAGCTTTAGAAGTTGTAAGTAGATGTAATGTTATATTTTAAAATGACAATTTTATTTCTTTATGAGAATGGTGTGCAAAGCAGGCAAACATTTATTCTGCAATGCTCATTGGGAACTGCCACTGAAATATGCCTTCCAAGGCACTAGAGATGGAGTACAGATACAATGTACTGCTTTACTTTCACCAAAGATCCCCTTTGAATTTCCTGTGCATATTTTTCTAGCTCAATATTCCTTTGCCAAGTGTGTTTGAGGAAAAAATTAAGGACCGTCATATTTCCAGATAATGTTTCTTAAGAGCTGATCTCATAATGCAAAGGTCAGATGAAATCAAAATACTATTTGCAGCAGTGTTCTTTCTTTTCAGCTCTAGAGTTATTAAAGGCATTTAGACTGAATTAATTAAAAAAAAAAAAAAGGAAACTGTTCTTGACTAGCTTAAGGAGTAACATGTGGCATGTAATTTGGATTGCTGAGTGATTTAGACAAGTAAGCTGCATTACTCATCCATCTCATTTAAGATATGTAGATTTTGTAATCTTCCATCTGGATTTTCAGACAAACTTTGAGTTGCTTCTTGGTGGTTTGAAGAAGCTGGAGAAGATGGCTCATCTTAGAATGAACAAAGAAGGGTGAAAGCTGTCCAACTGGAAAAAGAGCATATGACAGAAAGCAAAGCTAGTTACAGCAATACATTTTCAATGTATTTTGAATATATGTTCAAGTTATTTGCAGCGAGAGAATGATTCTTTCACTTTGTTTTCAACAGGATTTTTTGCTGTATTTAATGCTTTAATGTATTTAATGGTAGATTTCGAACCAGAGTGGCACATTGGTATCCAGTACTCACAAGCTTTGTCTACTCCTGTTGTTCCAGCTACAATATCATCATACGAACACTTCTGAGATCATGAAAAAGATCCATTAGCAAGCAAATCTGAGCCTTCTACTCTTGGGGCGGGGGAAGGAGAGAAGTTGGGAAGTGTTTTTAAGGGACTTTAGGAGCAAAACCCACACTAACTCATCATCCTGCAGTGCTAGCACCATTCATTTAAATATGCTTGCAAAACAAATGGTACTAGTAGTTCAAATCCCTATGTTTTCATTCATTGAGTAGTGCATGGAGGCTATTTCCAGGCACTCACTATCCCATACACAACGGAGGCCAACCTGTCTAACCAACCAATCGACAAAGAAAACATTAGATCTGCCTATCTCAGTAGCGGTGAGAAAAAGCTTCCTATGATAAGGCTGCAGCTAACAAGGTTTGAACAATTATGAAATGAAATGGAATGAAATGAAATCAAATTAAATGAGGGATTGAAGAAACCAACCCAAACCCAAAACCCAAACAAAACCAAAGAGCCCTAACTTCAAAAAGATACTTACAAACTCCTGACCAAATATATCTGAGGCTCGTGTAAAATTTATTAGAGGGAAAGGACCAAAGTCTCATTTGTTAATTTTGGTTTTGGAAAACAACTGCAAGAAATCCTTAGCCAAAAGAATCTTGGAGAATAGATGCTCCACAGAGATAAAGAGAAGTGCCGCAAACCCCATTTCTCTCCCCTTACCTCAAATGAAATAACAGCAAATAGAAGTGGTAGCTTCTTGGAGCTCATTTTTTCCCTTGACAAATTTCTCTGGCAGTGGAAGCCCAGAAAGGTTCATTGAAGCATCCCGATAGACCTCTTAGGAAGGCTAGGAATACCTGCTCCTTGAAAATGGAGCTCAGTGTGGATAATCGAGACAGATTATAATGAAGGGTGCCTAGAAGGAGATCATTAAAGGCTCCATGGTAGGTACAGTTCAATAAAGCTCCACGATTGCTTTATAATTCAAAAGCTCAAGGGGACAAGCTTGAGCATTAAAACTAAATAAAAATAATGAGGTACTTTTGGTTCTAATTGCTTGTTTGGCAGACTGATTCCAAGTGAGGTGAGATGAACTTTGTTCAGTTGAACCATCAGCCTAATGTCTTGCCAAGTCCCGAGTACTGTTTTAAACATATCAGGCACCTGGAGGCTGCTGAAGCCAGAGAGTCTGTGGGGGCTGGGTGTGTGGGACTGCACACCCCCACCAAGAGCCAGGGGCAGTGCCTCACTGAGGTCCAGTGACTTCACAGGGGCAGAGGTCTGGCCACACAGCAGTGATGGTAACACAGGCTGCTTTGGGACAGAAGACCTCAGTTCTGTGGCCCAGTGAGACACCTATCTGAGCCACAGGAATGCTGAAGGCAACATCAAACTACACCTCTTTGCCTCGATTTTAGCTTTTCCATTTTTCTTGTTGCCTTAAGGAGGGTCTGAAGTGCTGTATGTTCCCCATGGATGGTGGTAGGGTCCCACTCCATATTCAGGCTCCCTTTTGCAGCAGCAGAATCTGGGAGTTCCGTGGAGCCAAGAGCACTCTATAGTGCAAAGCAAGTGTCAAGTGTCTGTCTCCCACCTTCCCCAGTGGGGCTTGGCAGTGTGGGTGAAACAAGGCACTGCTTTTCACAGGCTGGGATTTGCATTAGATGTAAGGTGAGAGCTGTGGCATTAGCTTCCATGACAGACATGCCTCCAGAGATGCAGAAACCAAGATGTTTGATTCCAGTGGGAGTACCAGACCTGCTAAAACACACAGAAGTTTGCACCAGAAGAGGGTGAGAAATGAAGATCATAGAGGTGATTTTGCTTGCCATGCCTGCCCTGAGCCATCAGGCTGCAATAGAAATCAAGACATGCAGTGCTTTGGGCCAGGCAAATAGGGAGCTAGAATTTTTGTAGAAAGCATGAAAGCTGTACATATGAAAAAGTGGTATGGTGGAGTTAACACTACTAACAAAGAAAGACCTTATTTAACAAAGAAAGAGCTGCCATCAGGAACCATTTTCCTTGTGGTGTCCCTGGTGACATTTTGGTGTGCAATACCTAGAGTCCAGGCAGCAGCAAGGCAGAGCCAGAAGCAAGAAGAGGGACTTTACTCACTGCACAGTTTCTCAAGCCAAGTAGTTCAGAAATCAGTGGCCCTGTACATGCAATAAGCACAGAACAAATTCAGAGCTCTTATTTCACAGTTCCAGAGCAAACAAACAAAGAAACAACAACAAAAAGGAGTTAACCAGTGTGAACACAGCGTAATTTGTGTTTGACTTGGCCCCAAAATCATGCTGTGAGATTCTTAACCTGACAGCATCAGTTGTGATTTTTTATTGAGAAGATTTATGAAAGTGAGGATCTGGCAATTAACAGGAACAAGATTGTCGACTGTGCTGCATTGTTTAGACCTTGTAGAAAATTATGTAGACATCATGTGAAAAAAAAAAATTATGCCGCTAATGGCAAGAGGGCACTCAGAAGATGTCATCATTTAGGTTGTTTCTATGAAATTTTTAGTTCTAGGGCTGACATTTTTATTCCTAGGAAAGTACAAACTTTGAATAAGCACGGAAGAATGAGATGCAGCAAGAAGTGTGAAGCAGCTCCATGCATAAGAATTTAGACAACATTTCACTTTCACTTTAATTTATTACAGTTGCCTCGTGTTTTTGTAGAGTATTCCCTCCCCTTTTTATATAGGATGTAATCTGTTTGAAAACACTGAGTTGCTTGATGCCTTGCATATTTACAAGACTAAGCCTATTTTAACATATTTAGATATGTTGACTGGTATTCAATGTTTGGTGCAAAACCTTTCAGTCAAGGTTTTTAAAAACAGGAATCCAAATGCAGGCTTCTGAGACACATCCATATTGGGTGTATATAAGTAAAATTACTAAATTCTAAACACAGTTTTCTAGATTTTGCTATAAGGTGCAATATTGAGTTGCTGCAAGTAACATAGCTGTATTAGGAGGGTATGTTCACCTCGATGGAGACTTTCTGAACAACACCATGCTGCTCCCAGGGTCCACACTAGCCTGGGTAACCTCACAAAGCCCTGTGTTATGACATGCAAATGCATCGAAAAAGATCTCTGCTCGAAAATGTGACATCTGAGTAAGATCATGTTCGGTTTTACCATTTGTGTTTCAGGACAGTCCCATTTCTTATTGTCCTGCATTTGGCTGGGACAGAGTTACTTTAATCGGTAGTGGCTGGGACAGAGTTACTTTAAACTGTAGTAGCTGGTACAGTGCTGTGTTTTGGATTCAGTGTGAAGATAATGCTGATAACACACTGATGTTTTGATAGTTCTTAAGTAGTGCTTACTCTTAGTCAAAGATTTTTCAGCGTCTCATGCTCTGTCAAATGAGGAGCTGCACAAAAAGCCAGGAGAGAGCATAGTATGTACTGCTGACCCAAACTGGGCAAAGAAGTATTTCATATCATAGAACATCATGTCCACTACCTAAACTGGGGGAATTACCCTGAAGGATCTCTGCTTAGGGATGAGATGGGTATTAGTCAGAGGATGGTGAGCAATTGTATTGTGACATCGCTTTTGTCTCTTGGGTCCTGTTATTCTTTCTCCATTTCCTTATAATTACAATTATTAATATTATCAGGATCCTTATAATTATACTTTGTTTCAATTATTAAGTTATTTTTATATCATCTCATGAGGTTTACCTTTCCGTTCCAGTTCTCCTTTCCTCTGGGGGAAGGGAGGAGGTTGTAATGTGCAGTAATGTGGTGCTTTGCTGCCAGCTGGGATTAAACCACAACACTTATCGTCGCTACAGTGGAAATTTAGGACACACAAGTGTTTTGTTCTTCAAGGCTTGGCTCATAAGACTACTTTTTGACAAGCTGTGACACTGTTAATGCCCATGAAAGTGCTTACACTATGAGTAACAGCTAGTAGGAATAGTGTGGATAACAGTTAACTGCAGAAGCAGCACCCTCTTTATTTAGTCCCTTGTCTGGGCTATTTTTGAACAACTGCTGTTTATTGCCATTATTGGGTTCAAAAACTTACTTTCTTTGTTCTCTTTCCAAAAAGCAGAGTAAATCAGGTCTGGTATTTGATGCAGTGTATTTACAGCAGCACGAAGCATGTGTCTCTGGAGCGTGGTTGTAACAAAAAAAAAAAAAAAAAAGAACAGCAAAAGCCCTGGTTATGTTTGTCACCCAGGGGAACAGGAGAGCAGGATGGCTTCCTCATCCTCCCATGTTTCCTGCTTTTTTTTTGGTAAAAACATTTTGAAATGGAATATTAAAACAGGTTGCTCCTCTTTCAGATTTCAGCTTAAGGAATTTCACATGGAGGTATTAGTAACTGAATATTGCTTCCACATTGGATGTGTTTTGTCCCTGTCTCCCCAGGAAGGGAAAAAGCAACAGTTGTCACTGCTTCATTAATTGCTCAATTTCTCCCAGTGGTAAAGGGACAAAATTCTAAATTCCAACTGGCAGAGTTTGCAGGGGTGTATAATTTATGGACCATGAGAAACTGGAAAGATAACTACAATCAGTATGAGCATGAAAAAACATCCAGCTTGCAATCTCTGGCACACAGCACAGCTGCCCATGCTTAGTTATCACACTGCACACATTTTTTACTTTCCCAAAACCTAATTCTCAAGGTTTTGTTGTTTGGGTTTTTTTTTTTCTTTTCTTAAGGACTACATTTGTTTTTTTTAGACTGGAAGGCTTCTCAAGGGAAAGAGGGGCAGTCTGCAGAAAACAAGATGAAAATGTATAAAACAAAAATTATATCTTGCCAAAACCATATCAACATTATTGACTATTGTGGAAGGTGGAGGATATGTAAAAGCAGAGGTAGGATTCTCACACTAGACAGCTCCTTACTGGAAATGGAACAGATCTGAAGAAAGGTGGGTGAGGCAGGCAGCCTTTTGCAAACAAGCAGAGAGAGGAAAGGAAAGCAGAAATGTAGGGATTGTGAGTACACTGAATTATTGTTACTAGTTTTTAACTTTTCTAACTAAGCTATCTGCATTACTGGCAATATCACCAGAACACAAGCCAGGTGTCTGCAGATTTGCACAGATCTACATATGTTTAGTGATATGTGAACCATTGTGCAAGAGCAGATCAGATAATACACACAGGGCAAATAGATATACAGAAATACTTCAGGATTTAAAATAATTTCTTATCCACATGTACCCTCCTTCATTCTGCCTGTCAGTTCTATTTCCTCCCTCCATGCAGGAGATTGTCACTCTAGTGTCACACCACCCTGAAAAAGTTTCACTTGATGAAAAACCTCACAGCCACATCTCCTCCCTAAGTAAATTCTAGTCCTCCAACTTCACTTACTATCTCCTTCAGAAAATCAGGAATTCCAGCCCACTCCTAAAGCAAACCAGCCTTGAGTTCTGTACAGCTTGGCCAGATATGAATACAGATAACATTAGTTTCTTAGTTGTGTTATATGTTTCCAATGGCTTTCTTTAATAAGAAGCACAAAGCATGGGTGCCAGCATTGCTAGGAGGGCTTTGGCAGAAACCATGGTCTCTGTTCTTGGAGGTGTTGTGGGCTGCAGACGAGAATTTATGTTGTCATGTAAAGAGCTCTAGCCTGGAACACAGACTGTTTGTGCAATTATCTGTTACATACTTTCATTTATTCAGAACCTTTTTCTGGAGTTGAAGAACTGTGCCAAAGATGCAGCAGACTTCAGCTCAGCATCTCCAGTGTGTGCTGATAACTGAGAGGTGATACCTTAACCTATGCAATACCTTAACCTATGCAGCCACATGTCCTCTGAGCTAACTTCACCTGAGATGATCCCCTTCCCCAATCAATGTGGGCTGGTTGGGTGAAAATGCTGTTGAAGGGGCCACAGGGCCAAAGTTTAGGGTAGACCTCACTCACCATCATCAGAGTTGAAGCACTCTCACAGACAATGAAGATTTTATTTCATCTCCACCAGCTCTTGTGGAATAATATGAAAATTCATTTAGCTTGTCTTAATAAATTTTTTATGTGTGTCTGAATTTCACCCTTAAGTAAGAAAAATGTTCATGAGTCTTTCCCATTAAACCTATACACATATCTCTAGAACATAAAATATGCACTCAGAAGGGAGTCTGACGCTAGATTTGTTAGACTATCAAACAGCTCCTACTGGAACTACTTCTAATATGTGTGGCAGGCTTAGGTTTCTAGATTGAAGTCCATGCATTATTACTCTGTACTGTGCTGGAGTAGCAGTCAGGGTGGTAGCACACAGAATTTTTTATTGGGATGAATATAATCAAGTCCTGAAGTGAAAAGTGCAAGAAAGGAAAATAAATATCTAATAGACCAATATGGACTAAGATTGTAATTTACTGAAAAGATATGAGAATTTACATATGAAAAAGCCTGAAAGAAAAAAATTGTCTTTTCCCAGCACAAGTAATAGTTTTAGCTGATCTGCTGTCAGAAAATGTTTCCTAAACTAGTTTTATTTAAAGCACCTCAGAAATGGTAAACTGTCTAGCAATCAAGAAATTTTATTAGTTAATTTATCTTGATTAGCGCAGTACTTTTTTTAACTTCTAGTAAACTGGAAACACCACATAAACTGCTAGTACAGTCTTAAACTGCTGATCAGTTCTAAAAATCTAAATCAATGTGCATTTTTATACTATTCTCTTTCAGTCCTTGTCTGGAATGTCTTTCTTGACCTTGAACTATGAGAGAAGAATTTCCATGTAAAATGGGGAAAAAGATGCCACACTTAAGGACTGCATTTTTTAGTTAAAATATGAATATGTAAGAGACATGAAGAGCAAAAATGCTTTTAGTAAGTAAGGTGCTCCTAAGGTGACTTTTTTCCCATCCAAAGTGCATTCTTACATGTTAGGATACAATGCTCTTGAAGTGTGCAGTGCAAATTGCTGGGTATATTACACTAATAGGTTTACTGAAAAGTTGTGGCCAAAAAAATTCTCACTCTGCAATCCTCATATTTTGTAAGCATAGAAATATCCAAAGAACACCATGAAATAATTGATAGTACAACCACATATTTGTTTTCTATGCAGCTCTTTCATCTTTCACATTGTCACAAATAAGCCAATCATAGGTCTTTAGGAGTATAACTCTGCCTGAAAATGATGAATTTGCAAATGTTAAAGGATAGACACTTTTTAGCAGCCATCTGGATATTCTTCCACTTAGACATATATTAGAAGAATAGAGAGACCTGTAAAGAAGAAATGTCCCACTCCTAAATTCATTGATACATTCTGTTGTACTATACCTACACATACTTTTTTCCCCTGCTTGTTTCTAAAAGAAACATATAAAACAAGCTAGCAGAAGGCAGACCATCACAGATATTGATTTGGCAAAAAAAAAATATCCTTTATACTGGAAAGAAAATGTCACGAGATAGACCAATTTCTGTGAAAACATGGCATGGCAAACAGTCTGGTGCAGTGTGCAACAAGCAGCAGAGCAGTGCTGGCTTTCCCCAAAAGACACTGGTACATGACAATATCTTCTGATTTATGAAGCAGCAAGTCAAGTAGGGCAGCCAGTGTCCAGAAACATGTGCCAAATCTTCCCTACATGGCACCCAGCAAGGAATAGACTGTGTTTAAACTGCTTGTAGTTCTATGGATGCCTACACCGACCGGTGTATAAGTTTTCCTGTTCTTCCTAGACAACCCATGTTAAAATTCAGAATATCCTTTTTAGGCTGTACTGCTTTTTTATCAGGAGCAACCTTCATTTGACTGCATGTAGAGCCCAGAAAATCACCTCAGATAGGAGCTTTTACTTATGTGATGTGCAGACTTTTCCCCTGAATGGTCGGCCCAATGTTGTTTGAGCACCATTTGGATCCTTGCTTGGATCTGTCTTGGTCTGTGGCCCTATATGCCAGTGTTGCACATTTGGGACCTGTATACTGGGGAGCATTTCCCAGATATTCCCATTGCTCCCAGCTGTTGTGTCCCAGCAAAGCATGTCCAACTTCCTGTCCTCAGATACTGGTTCATATGTAACCCACCTGACATGAATTAATCCGGGGCCTGTGGCCTGCTTTTCTCTTGGTTCTGCCATTCCTATATACACATGTGATTTTCCCAATAACCTTACTCACAAAAGAAATTCATATTAATTTCTGTTTGGCTGGCCAGGGAGACCCTGAGCTGTCTGCCACTGTGTCACTTCTATTTACTGGAGATATATACAGCCTAAGAAAATGTAAACTGAAAAGCTTTCTTCTGATGCTATTTTTGTTGCTCTTTTCCTTCCAGTCATGTGTTATTTTCCTTTCACAATCTGGATCGTCAAGTTGAGCTCCATTGTAGCTTGGACAGTAGAAGGCATAAGAACTTGTGGATCCTTCACCTCAATCAAAACACAAAAGAAATTATGTGTCCTTCATTTGTTAAAAGCAATGTGATTTTCAACTTCCCAGACATTGATAAAGGCTGAGAAAATGTAGTTTAGAAGACAATGCATTTGTGTCCCAGAATAATCATCATTAGGAGAACTCAATTTTTTGTCAGTAACTGGTATACTAGATGTGCAAAAAGTGTTGGTAATACAAATATCAGAATGCTGTTAGTAAACATTTGATGCTCAGAAATTGAATGTAAACATGCTAATAAGTTTTCTTGCAGAGGATGATATGCTTCTATCAGACAAATGCTGGGGCCCATTGATGCTTTGGGACCTGAAAGGACAATAATGAAGGGAACCACACAGTCTCAGTGGTGATCCTAATGGCTCAAAATGTTGCTGCAGGATGTTCCATTTCATGAGAAAAATCGGGTGGAATCAGGTTGGTCTTTGATCTGAGCCCATGTATTTTGCTCACAAAGTCCGGTTTCCTTCAGAAAAGCAGAGGTAGAACACACAGAAACGTAACCAAACTCCCAAGATTTTCTCATCTGCCATGCAGTCCAAAGTGCCTCCTCCTCATGACTGTCCCTTAGGCCACGATCTCAGTGCCTGCCCTGGCTGCGTCTTGTGCATCCTTCCAATTTCTCATTGCCTCCTACCATTAACATGCAAAACTGTCACCAGTCAAAATCGGCTAATTCACCATGGGCCTTGCACATCCCTTCATTTTGAATAGTTGTTGAATGCCTACATAGAGCGTGAGGGTCATCTTTCTTCATAAAAGACAGTTCTTGAGTTTTATGCTTAGCTCAAGCCAAGGGCATCAGCTTCCTCGTCCCATTCCATTTCATGGATAGGTGGGATTCATCTTGCTTCTCTCTGAGCTCAGAACACTTTTAGGCTGCAAATCACCTGAGTACTCGGATGTCTAAATTGGGATGAGATGACTTACCGGCTAAAATTTTTCCCGGGAACCTCGGGTGACCTGCTTAGATATAAAGAGCTATGCTCTAAGCATCTGAATTTGGCCAGAATAACTCACTCAGTGACAGTATGAGGAGACTGCCTCAGAGACAGTATGAGGTAAAACTGAGAGGTAACACAGGGTAACCCAGGCTATAGGCAAGTCATCAGCTCCAAGGAAATATTGAACTTGGAAGATATACCATCACTGTTATACCAAGCAATTGGAGGCTTGAAGAGATGCCCTGGAAGTTGATTAACATGGGTTTTGTCAGGAAGTGGATGTGTGGAGAAATACATGCCTGGGACACGCATTGACTCCTGAAATGCTCTGATTTGCTTATAGGACAGTGATTATGATACTCAGTGCATTCACTTCTCTCAACAGCATGATGAAAATTACATCCAATGGTGTAAAAATAAATCCAAGTTAATCATCATTAGGCTATTGGTCATAGCAGCAAAAATATAAGCATTGTGTGCATTTGAAAGATGGACTAGAGGAAAAGAAAATAGAAGTGAGAAATTAAACTGAACTGAGGAAAGTTGAAAAAGGAGACAATTTACAGAAGACTGAACGGGAGCAGACAAGACAGGAATTCAAGGAAATGGACAGTAAAGTAGCAAGAAGGCACAACCAATATAAAAATTGTCATACCTGTTTCTGCTAGAAACTAGGATGAGGTGTGTCATAGGATGGTGCATGAAATCTGTCTATTGAAAACCTGAGATGTAATCAGCCTATCAAGGAGGCGTCCTCTTAAAAGAGATTATTTGAAGACTTGAAGCATGAAAGATGAGTGAAAATTGAGATGCAAATAAAACTATAAGATGGAGATAATTGAGGGAGTGAGGAAAAGAACAACCTGGGATATAAAAGGAGCCCAGAAGATCATAATTTATTTTCTCCTGCTGCTGTGCTCAAGAGATGATCCAGCTCAAAGTCTTCATGCTCAGCTCCTGTACAATATACAGAAGAGCACATTACCTTATATGAGAATGTTTTATATAGTTTGATGTGTTGCTTGTCAATGTTGTAGGATTTCCAAGTTACTAGGTTTGGTCTTCCTTGTAATTTGATTAAAAANTTTGAACCTAAATGACTCTATGATTCACTCCTTAATCCTCAACAGATTTTTGAAAAATTGTCCCTCTCCCTTCCTTATATCTTCTCTGCTTATTAAAACTAATCTGAAACACATTGACTTGACTATACTGAAATTTCTCATTGCCCTTTAAAGCTCTTATTTCAAATCTGTAATTTGCACAATTTATATTACATACTTACTCTGGTATCTGCTGTCAGGGGAGGAAACTTTCTTGACTGATATGCATTCTGTATAGACAGCTGTCAAGCAACCACACCATGAGCAGCACTTGCCCCAAGGCAGTTCCAGGAGGAGTCTCAGCCTGGGCAACCCCAAGCTTCCCTAGCGCTTTTTCATAGAGAGGGAGTCTGTTCAGACTACACCTCTCCAGAGAGCAAAGCAGATGCTGCACTTCGTGCTTACTTAGCCAGCACTGCTCATGGTACCTGAAATAAGATACACGGCGCTCAGAGAGACCACAGGAACAGCATTATCCAAGTATTTTTGCCTTAGCAATTCAAAACAATGCAAAACACAGCAGCCCCTGAAGAGTAATTTCTTCCAGATGAGTTCCTCTCATGATGGCCCTAGCACCAGGATATAAGAAGTGACAACCAGACCAGGCCTTATGCACCTCTGCATGCCAGATATTTCTTGAGGAGGAGGGGGACTGGGGAAGAGAAGCTGCTGCCTAACAGCATCCAGCTTGTGCAGAGAGAAGGGAACATATTTGAATGGTTTAGTAAAAATACATCAGCTCCTGGCAGGATATTGAAAGTGCTCAGTGGGCCCTGTGATCAGCATATCAGAGCTGACTGATGTGCCAGTAGTGTCAGCCTGTTGTCAGGGATAATTTTTTTTTGTTTGTTTATGGTTGTCACTTCAGCTGGAGATTAGATATCAGACCTACTAAGTCTGCAGCATTGTTATCTTGCTGTGGACATAAGCTTTGAAACATGCTTTGGACAAAAAATATTATTACTCTGGAGGAAATAGTTCCTCTATACATCCTATATGGCCCAGACTGCTTCCATTTCTGTACTATAATTTGCTTATCCTTTAGAACAAACTTTACTTTCAGGGAAGTAACTGGAATACTATCATATCAAGGAATCCTATTCAAGAAAGCATGCAATTTCCTTTTATTCAGATAAACAAAACCCTTTAAAGACAAAGTGAAAGAGAGAGCTAGAAAAAATTCCCATGTTACCATGGCAGACTGCCCCTTTACATTGTTGATTTAAATGGCATTCCTCTTTTCATATTGTGTTAGTGTTTCAATATCTGCCCCTCCTTGAGTTTGGCTTCTGGGATTTTGCCATTTATAATCCAGCATTCTGCTTCTCTGTTGCTAGTCCCTTCCTAGTGTTGCTTCCTTTGCCCAAGACTCTAAAACAAGATGTCCATCTTGCCATGACAAATTTGCTCAGGGTCAGCAGGATAAAAAGTCTGAGAGAGGAATCATTAAGAAAAAACAAATGCACAAAGACATAAACATAGTTTCTCCTCAAGCACAGCTAAGTCAGGTCTAGGCTCAGTCTGTGTTCAAGACATAGCTCCCACTGTTTGTGCTTTGTGGAGAGAAGTGAAGTAGTACTGGAAGAATCTGAATATGCTGAACAAAAAACACACTCGTTTGTCATGCACCTGATAGATCCCCTCATCACGTGAATGTCCGGAAAGAACAGATTGCTTTTTGTCTGAAATTCGGATTAGAAATTCTTGGCAAATGAAATAAAGGAATGAGTATTTTCTAAAAATAGTCTATTTGTTCTTTTTTTGTGTGATAAACAGAGTTATGTGGACCCAAGTTAACAGCAATATGTTTCATATTTTCAGTTCTGACTGTTACGTGCATCTCATCAATTGATACCTTTATTCATAGGACACAAAAAATTAAAGTGCAAGAGTAGCAGAGGATGAAAAATAGAGGATGATGTTTCTAGAAAATAGGTTTGTCCATTGTACAAAGAAATGGAAGAGCTGGGGGACAGAATGAAGGATGCTGTGAAACAACTCTCTTCCCCCTAAAGTGAGTTGTGAACATTTGTGTCTGGTTTAAGGCAAACACTAGCCTCTCATAAACTGGAGAAGAAAGCTGCTTTTGTAGAACAAGTGATAAGCTAGGATAAAATTTCCTGCGGTCAGTCCTTGACAGGTTTCCTGTGTGATACTGAACATGTAGCTTTGAGACTCATCCCAGCTGCCTTCAGCCTCACAAGGTTAGTCTCCCTTAAACTACTTAAAAGTAGAGAAATGGGCATGTCCAGTAAGTAATTAATTCCACTGATCTGAGAAACCCCCTAAAGTCAGGATGATCTGGCCAGCAGACAATTTGGCAGCTGCAGCCTGGCGTCCAGCCCCCCGCTCTGTGCTCTGTCTGCTCGGGTGGGCAGCTGTCCAGCGCTCCGTCCTGCCTGGGACAGGGCAATCTGCTCGGGCTGGCAGCTCCTCAGGACAGGCTCTGCCTCATGCAGCCTGCTCACACAGTGTCGAGGGTGACAGTGCCCTGGATGTGCTGTGAGACTGCTTAGCGATTCCGGAGTAATAAGTGAATAATAGCAGCAGAGTGTTGCTTCAGGCTGAGTAAAATTCAAGTTTTATAGCAGGAGGCATCTCAATGCAGAGAACTGCAGAGGGTGAACAGCCATTTAAACAGTTCATCCTCTGTTGTTCTGTGTCTCAGCTTCTGACATTTACAAATCCAGTGATAATAAAATGAGGAAAACTGGCCCCACCAAGTGAAATATGCATTGCCCTCTGTCTTTTTTACTTTTCATGGTTGGAAGCTCAGTGTAATGAATCTGACAAGGTAAAGCTTTCCAAATCTCTGTTATGCTGGTTTCTCTGTAATCCTGATAGCATCCATGAAAGTGCACCAGGAGTACCATGTGCCCGAGCACACCCAGAGGGCTTTAATGGTTTGTTCAATCACACTGAAAAGTCTCACAAGAGTGGTTTAATTAAACAGAAATCTAAAATCTATCTTTTCATTTAAACATTTCTGATCCCCACATGCACTTTACCCCTACTTCTGAACCTTGTGGTTATTCAAGCCAGGAAAAGTTGGTTTGAGACAAGAGGTGTGTTCCCAGGAGTGTGGCTAACCCACAGCACTCGATCTGAGGGACCATGGTCAGTGGAGGCTGCCACATGTCACCTGTACTCTCGTACTTTTAACCACATGCACATTCCCTGCTTGTCACAGGAGCACAGAAAATCCTGCTCGTAGTGAACACCGTGGTAGTGGCTTCAGCCAATGTCACTCAGCAGCTAGGTGAGAGAGGAGCACTGGCATGGCAGTGTAAAGGCTCAGCTGGCAAGTGGAGTGGACAAACTACTCCTGCTTGAGAGAACATCTCCAAGGACACCAGGGTGATGCTCAGAGCACAGCCTTAGCCTCTGCCCAGTCTTCCTCTGTGTCCGTAGATAAATTTCACCCCATATCCCCACCTGCAAATGAGGATGACATCATTTTCTTTCTTCATTCCTGCTTCTGTTCTCTGTATGCCTCAGTGGCCCATCCTCTTGTCGTGGTACCGTGCAGCAGTGGAGTGGAGTGATTGCTGAAATGGAGAGAATTATGGTTTGTTACAGCCCTTGTGATTTAACCTGGCTGTTTCCCTGCGTGCAGGGGTCAGAATCACCAAAACCCTATTCCTATCTCTGCTACAGGCTGATGTAGAGCAAGTGCAGCTCTCTTTCTGATCTGACACAGATTACAAGGCAGGTGGCTTTGTCAGGCTCAGCCTAATCCCTCATGGGATCTTCTCTCAGGAAAGTCACAACAGCACACAGTTTGGCTCTACCTGTACTAATGGTACTCGACACTTAGAAAACCCAAGGCACCAGAGCAGCACTAGGTTTTCAGATCAGGCTGCTCCAGTGGCATACTGAGGGGAAATTCTCTCTGCTTCTCTATGCCTAATTCCTGTTAGAAACTGCCCCTTCTCACAGACAAAACTGAAGCACACAAACTGGGCCGAGAAGAAGTGTTTGCCACTATCACAAAAGAAGATTTCTGATCCAAATCATTATTCTTGAGCTGGCCTTGAAATTTTGAAACCCTTTTCATGTAAGTTGAAATTCACCCCATTAATTTCCTGCCTCCATTCTTAAGAAATTAAATTTTACAGAAATAAAAGAAGCACATTGAGAATGGATGCACGTTTCATTTACTCTAATTATGCATAGTGAAAAGTTTCCATTTCAACAAACCTCATTGATATTCTGCTGTGAACTTGACTGGGGAAAAAAAAAAGCACTAAAGGAGATTTTACCAGTCAATTAACTTTGACTAAAAAAAAAACCCTTTTGTGGATTTAAGAATATTTCATTCTTCACTTTAATTTCATTCCCCTCTTGCTATGACTGCTGTAATGATAAAACATCTCCCTGGATCACCCTGAGATTCTGCAAGGGTTGTAGTACCTAATACTCTGATACAGGAGCTGGTGTTATTTTATGGATTAATTCCAAATAGCAGGATATCGTGTGTCAATATTGCACTGGGCCTTGTGTTATATGTGAACAGGCCACCTCTTAGGCCTTTGGGAGAAATACTTTTTTTCTCTCACATATGTGGTTAAATCTTTCAATATTTTATGACCTCTGTCACTAATGCACTTAGACTCTTCATGATCTTTACAAATAGTGTTCACAAAACTTACATATACTGGGATTTAATAGATCTGAGAGCAAGCTCAAGAATCATAATGTGAAACAATGAATAATTTATTAGAAAATATAGAAAACCTCAAAGAGAAAATGATACAAGAATATTTTTTACTCACAAACCATATGACCATTGTTCTCTTAGAGGTAGAAACTTAAATTCTGCTATGATTTTCTTTATCATATTAATGCATAAATTGAAAATAATTAAAGTATATTTTTGCAAGTATTATTATCCTTGCTTCCTTCTCAAACAAAGAAGAACAAAGCCTGAACTAAGCCTACTGTAGTAATTCTCTGTGCCGTGACAAACATAGCATTGCCAACGCCTTCTGCTTTCTCAAATATGAAAAATTCTTGATTTAAAATTTTAAATTTGCATCAGTGGCTTAAAGAGCATAAACACTAATAGTATTTTATTACTTAAGAGCCTAAACATTACAAATACAAAATTAAAATGACAGCAGAAAACATGGTAATCACTGTAAAATAGAGAGAATAATGCAATGAATTGAACTTGATCCCTGTATATAATCATCATCTTCTGATTAGTATTTTATCTGCAATCCTGATTAAGAAACTGGACAGAACTTCCCTCAAAATATATGACAAAGACATATCCTTGAATCATGCAAGTACAAATCTGAGATGAGTTTGGGAAACTCTATAATATGAGTAGATGTTCGTCTTGGGTCTTTTGAGTTACAGATTGCTGTAAGACTCCTCTTTCTGTTCAGCACAGGTTCAAGGCAGCCTCCCCAGCATGCTCTGAGCCAGCAATGAGTTCACACCATCCTCACCTGTCCTGCAAGAAGCAGAACTCCATGGTGTGCTCCATATTGAATTTGAATACCTTCATCTGCATTCCCGTGTGTCTGTGTTGTCACAATGTTAATTTTTTTACAAGTTGCATAGACTAAGAATCACTTTTTTTTTTTAATTTTGTTTTTGAAAGTATTTTTTTTCCTTCTGTTTCTGATATAGGGTAACAACTGACCCATTTCAACCCTGGTATCAAAATACTAGATAAGATGATCTGGTACATCAGCCAAGGTTTCCCCTGACAGCCAGCTTTAGATGTGGGTTGCTTTATGTCTATTCCTTTCTTGTAGGAATACAAGTTGCCCAAAATCCCCACAGAACCAGCTCTTCCTTCAGCAGGCCACTGACTCCAAGGAGGCATCTACAGAGATTTTGCTGCAGATTTCAGAGGTCAATATTACAATATTCAAAGCATGACCCTTGCAAACTCAGAAAATACATGTTTACACGCTTTACATGCTTTCCAAAGGGGACACCACTATCTAGTCTTGCCTTGAATCCAGAATTGTTTCCCAGCCATCCCCTTTTCCTGATACTATTAGCAAGACTGAGTTAATAGATTTAAACAGATTTACTAACTTGAAGTTATTGGAAGAGTTTAGGAGAAAATTTGAAATTGTATCATATTGATATCCCTTTTGGGTTTTGGGGTTTTTTATGTATTTTTTTGTGCTGGAATGAAATACTACAGTACTTTAAATTGCCACTAACAGTTACTGATGCAGCTACTAAAACATTCCACACTGAATTCCATATGAATTTGTCATTACATATCCCCTCATATATAACAAAGGATGGAGATAGTCCTTGGCTCTCCTTTTGTTGCTGATGTGTTTGTTAATGAATGAGAAAAAGTGTTAAGAAACAGGTGTGACAGAGTTTAAAAAAGCAAAAAAAAAAAGATCAGCTGATGGAAAACCTTAAGTGAAATAGGGAAAGTCATTACAGCCAAGGGTAGGAAAGGAGACACCTTTTATGAACCTCTGTACTATTTCTTTGTGCTAAACAAAGAACTACCCTGCTGTTCTGGGTGTTGCATAGAAAAGTGTGGCATTTGAAGCAAGAGAAGTTTCATATGGTAAAGCTGTGTGACATTTGACGGTTAAATTTTTTTGAGGGCCAGAAATGCAGATTTGTTTTTTCTGAAAGTTTTAATCAATTCATTTGCCTTTCATTGAAATACTCTTTTTCACTAAGAGAAAATTAGAGAAAAAATATATGTTCTGTTGTGACATTTTCCAAGTGAAATTATTCAATTTTTCAATCAAGATTTTCAATTTGAATTTCCCTTTTTCTTTGCTCTTTTTGGGAGGATGAAGGAAAGTACATATATTTCAAAATTATTGCAACTGAAAAAAGATATTTCAAGTAAAGTTGAATACATTACTTTAGTAATTGAAAAAGTAAATGAGAAACTGTTATCTAATTTGGCACACTTTTTTAACACAGATTTGATTTTGATTTTTTCCGAGTTTATTTTTATTTCTCTCTGAAACTGCCAACAACACTGTCAAGAAGACTGTATGTTATTAATATACTACAAAATGCCCTTGGAACAGAACTCCAGAGATTTTGTGTGAACTTTCTGCATATGGCAAACAAGAGTGAACAAAAACATTTACAATGACAATGCCCCAAATTATTTTGACTCCACAGTCGCTAAAACCTAATAACATGTTTAGGATTAAAGAAAACATCCAGTTTTGCTGCACCTCGGGAATAGCAACACAAACCACTTGCTGCCATGCAGCTAAGTATTTTTCCTTGTGTTTCATTCCTGCAAAAGGGAGAAATGAGCCCCTGGACTTTATGAGATTTTTTTCTTTCTCAGATGAGAAATATAATTCTATGACTGGTGGTCATGTTGTGTTCAAACTGTAAAGCTTGCCATCTTTGTTACATGAGAGCAGTCATCTAAGCAGTATCTCAAATTCTGAATATGTGACCAAAGAATAATTATAGCAACATGCTGTGCACTGCAACAGTAAGGGTGTGTCAGTGTTTAAGTGTAAAATCTGTGGACTGAATTCTCAATGCTTTTGTCCTCAATGAAATGCTGTCTCTGAATTTTATACCCTTCACTTCCTTGATCAGAAATTAAGGAATGAT
>VXBU01001484.1:58245-157398 GCA_013400315.1 Bombycilla garrulus
GGAAAAATTTGGCTTGTGGTAGCATGTGAAGATGCCTGATCCATAATGCAAACAATTTTTTACAAGACCATTGCAGGGACAGATTCTGGATGAATTCTAAAGAACAACATGAAAATCATGGTTGTGTCTAAATGGGTTCCCCAATAATGTGTTGTAGAATCAATAAATCCCAGTGTTAACCATAATCCTATATAATAAAAACGAGGTTTATATGATTGTAAGTACAATAGGAAACCTAAAGGAGGGAGATCTGGAAGATCAAGAAAATAACAAAACCCAAGGAATTAAAATAATACAAGGTTTGATTTCTATCCATACAAACTGGGAAAATTCACAGTTAAACCTGGATTTCCTTTCTTAAGTCATCCTATTTATCTTCAGAACTTCAGAAGTCTTTCAAAGTTAATAGCTTAACTTGCAATTACTGCCTGACACTTCATTCAGCCAGGTAAGGTAATAGAGCACCATACAGAGGTTTACTTGTGGGCAGAGATCAAGTCAGACCTTTGGCAGCACTCTAACCCAATTTTCCAGGGGTTTTTGACATGCAAGTAATTAGTTTGTGTAGAGAGACGGCAGTACAGCCATGTAAATTGGCATTTCCTAGAGAATGGCAGGATCAAAGTGAAGAGTTATCTTTTGACTTGGTACAATTGTTCTCAATATTGAGAGATCATTTGAACTGAAGGTTTGAGCCATATCAAACCCTCATTTCCAAAGGCCAGTTTCAACTGAACACGGCCTTAGTAGCCTTAACTAGCACACTAGATCACTAGTAAGGCAGTGGCAAATTAATTCTACTGTGCACAAGTGCTTCAGTTTCTAACAGACAACTTTCCTATTCTCTATTGGGTTATGACCTGCTTTGGAAAAAATAACGTATTCATAAAATGTCAGGGGAAATACAATTACTGGATGAGGGACCTACCAGGGAGTGTGTCTCTGCTAAGTGCATTCATGCCCAAGACAAGATTAGGTGAATCTTATGAGGTGGAGATTTAAATATTTTTTGAGATAATTTTTTCTTTTTTTTTTCTTGTCTAAACTCAAGCTACTCAATTGAAAGCTATTGACCTCTTCCTGCAGGTTTAAACTTGTGGAGAGCTCTTGTCTGATAGAATTTTTGCTGGCAAGAATCTATGGAGGACATTCTCCAGGACATAATTATATTATACAATTTTTCACTGAGAAATGTTCCTGGCAAATATACTGACCCAAAAGGTCTGTGTTGTGTTTTCAGGCATTTAAAAGAACACCTAAATGAGTTCAGTAGAATAAATGCTATTTCTACAGTTGATGGAAGATCATTCTTGAGATGCCACTGGGGCTGCTCTTGGAGAAGAAGCATGTGCTGCTTCTGGTTTTTTTGGCTATAAGCAAATTGTATACTCAAAAAGCCCAGTAAAAATCAAAGGAGATCAGTACTTCCAGAAAAGGATGTAAAAGGGAAAATACATTATTATAATAATGTGGAAAACGGGTATAAAAAAATTAGAGAGGAAAATAGCAAGTATTTGGTGGTAAGGTGAAGAGAAAGAGCTATGGAGCTATGTGAGGTATGAGCACGAAAGAGGGAGGATAGATGAAACTAGAAATTGTGGATCAGGGAGAAAAAAGTAATGGAGGAGAGAATAGGAACTGATTCAAAATAGCATGTGGGAAAGTAAAAGAAACAAGAGAAGTCCTTATATAAGGTACGTTTACTTGAGAAGAGCTGATAAACAAAAGAAATCATGTGAGACTGGAGACATGCAATTACCAAGACCTTCAAAAGGCAGGTACTTTGCATCTTTGTATAAATAAAAGATGCTTTGATGTTGAAACTCCTTTTTGTTTCTCTCCTTTTTTTTTTTAATTTCATTTTGAAAGTACAGGATATTATCCATTAAATCATGTATTTTCTTAACTGTCAGAACAAAATACAAGCACAAGACTACACAGACCAAGAAATGCAGTACAGAGCAAACCAGTGTCCCATAGTAGTTTTTGTGGATAATTTCTTTTATTTACCTACGTGAGATTAGCTGCCTGTGAAAATGTTTATCTCCATTAAAATGCAGATATATTCACCACTACAGTTAGTATAGAAGTAGCCCATAAACATATATTCATGCAGCCATGCATAAGCTTTATCAATTCACTGGCAAATACTTGCTGGAGTTGTCATATCACTGTTCAACCTGTTACTTCTGCCATTCCCATAACTAAGTTTTGGAACACTTAGGTATCTGCCTGCTTGATGACAATGGATTAATTAGCTCCTCAGAGAGTAAAAACAAACAAACAAACAAAAAAGAAAGAAAGCAAGAAAGCAGAAAAAAGCACGAAAACAAGAAAGAGAAACAAGTATTTGATTTAGTGTGCTAGCAACAACTAAGCAATTAAAGGAAGACAATTAATTTTCAGTAATTAGCTTAACTGTATTCTGTGTGGTGAATCTAACTGGACATACCTGAATAAATATTGCACACTCCAGATGTGAGGAAACATTTAAATTTTTATTTTCTCCTAATGTAGCATGCTTTTTCATTTCCATATTAGGTGTGACAGTTTTAATCACTATAACTCTTTGAAAAACATAGTGGAATTTTCTTAGTTATCACTAGAATAAACCATTAATGGGCTTTGTTTACCTACAGAAATAAGGATACTCTTGCACTGGATTTATAATTTGATATATGGAATCCTTAATCACTACTCTCATTGTCTCAATGATGACAAGATGCATGTTTTAGGGTTTTTTTAATCTGTTGCTGCAATCAGTTAGAGTTTGAGACAGGGTTTTAATTTTGATTGTGTTGGTGTATTTCTTAAAACAGCAGGATTACTTTAGAAATGCTAAAGTACATTAAACTATTGCTATGTAGCACTATTTTAGGAGACTGACAAATCAGGAAGTGACATTTTAAAAAGCATTTCTCAATGTCACTCTCAGTTGAATGTTAAGAATTAAAAAGGAACTTGCCATTATTTCCTTGATACATGGCTAGTGACGGGTTACTGAAGCTGGTTCTTGTTTACAAACGTGTATTTTCACATAGCAGCTTTTCTGAAAATATTTTGTGATTTGGAATTATGATGACAGTTGAAGCACAAAGGTAGAATCCAGGTCTCCTTCAAAAACTTAACATTTACTTGGAGATTTTCACAAAGATGCAGAGAGAGCTGAGTCTTTGAAGTACTGTTCAAAATCTTCAGGGTCTTACCATGGTTACCTACGTCATCCCCATTGAGATTAAATTCCCCTGTAGACCTGCAGGGGGTTTTGTCTCTGCTCCCTTTGGCTTCTCTTTACTTCTACTGTCAGTTTAAGAGTCTGCAGTTCTTTTCTATCTTGAGATGCTTCTAATTCTCCATTCCATGCCAACACTTATAATGCAAAGCACTGCTGATATTATAAAGATCAACATCTAATTCTAGTGATAACTCCTCACTGAGAGAAGTGGGAGATGGAGAATTATTTCAGATGCTTTATATCTGACTTGAAGCATAACGTTAGCTTCCATTTGGAAGAGTGGCTTTTCCATTTCTTACTTATATTTTGGATGGGTAAATGAATGGACTCCACTCCTAAAAGAAGATAAATACAAACCACTTATATCCCTTGAGTGGCACAGATACCAATCAATGTGATCTTAGTAGAAACTTGAGACAATGCAGAAGCTTTCTTCTTTTTTAAATTTTCCTAAAGAATAGGTAAAATTACAGTGCAGGATATCTTGAATGGAATTCATCTTAACAACATACTTTACCCAAGGTGAGATCAAAAATTAAGAAAAGTATTACTTGCTGAGAAGAGAGACCTTTTTCCTACTCATTTGTCAAATATGTTCCCAGAACTTGAGGACCAACCTGAGGACAGATAATAAGCCTGAACACTCATATCTTCTCATGTGGATTTGAGAACAGGGCCTTCATTGTGCTAACATACAAGTACCATGACATCATTTGGGATTTTGAACAAAAACATGAAGTACATTCTACTTTGTGTACAAATCAGCTGTCAAGATCTGAAGTTTTGTCCCCAAGTATCCCTTGACCCTGCAATAAAGAATGATCCCTGTGAAGACAGTTTGATGAACTATATAATTCTGCAAAACTTAATAACAAGAAGTGAAAACAAATTATCGTCATTGTCACGGAATTAAAAAAATTAGTCCTCTTTTAGGTCTTAATAGTGCCAATAATCGGAATTATAAGTCTTGATCTCTATTGTGATAAAAATCAGATTGGTTTTGTTGTCATCTTAAAATCAATTATCACATAACTTCAGTAATTTCAAATAAATAAACACAAGAAATAAATGACTGCCTTAACTGCTGATCTAAGCACGAGTCTGATTTTTCTTTCACTTCAATGCACAGAGATCAGACAATGCTCTGCATGCTCATTACCAGGAGAGAGCATGAGGACTGATAAGACTGATGCAGTGGAAAGGAAGGATTAATGGGACCTAGAGGAACAGCAATATGCAGTCTATGTAGATTTTCTGTAACATGACTAGAGAAGGAAAAACATTGAGATTTATATATTAAATTTCAGAACAGGCAATCCCTTCAGTGTACCTAGAGAGGCAATGTGACCTTTCCATTCTTGATTAATATTCTTCTGTTTACACATGGAAGAACAGCATTAATCCTTTCAGCTCTCTTCTTTCTGTGTTTAATGTGTTTTACATGAGCTACTTCCTTAGCAGGGTGTTCAGGGTCATCAAACTACCAAAAAATTGTATTCATCTGATTAGATTTAGATGATCTAAAACGTTTTTATAGCACCTCTGCTTCCCAGAACTAACCAGCTGTTTTTCTTTATCCATGTATCTTTTACATGCCTACATATATATACATACATNAATACATCGGAGTATTTACCAATAATTTAACCAATCATTTTAATTTTTCAATTACTCCTAGCTTCTTAGCTTCTTGTTGGACAGAAACTTTCTCCAGCAGTAATTCTGTGTTTGTTTCTAAGTGTGTTGTTACGAGTTGTACTAGAATCAACCTACACTTGGCTACTTCAGAGCCATTCTCATCTGTCCTTGCACTCAGATGTTAGTGAATTCATCCATTTTAGGCCTCTTACCATGGCCCACATCAAGTTTGCATTTGAGGGACTGCCTTCAATCCACTCATCAACCAGTTTATCTACAAATGCCTTTACTTGTGCCAAGGTTTTTTCCTATCACTTACTGGTGTATGACTGGGAAGATGTTTAAAGCCAAAGGATGGTCATGGTAGGGGAAAGAAACAAAAAGACTGAATGAGCTCAGGCCCGGTGTGATAGTCAGTATCCTGGAGAAAGAAGCTGAGAAGCCTGGCTGATGCTGAACGGCCAAAATAGGTGTCTGGGCCTCAGCAGTAACCTGGTGGTGAGAGGAAAGACTCCAATAGGTGCTGGGAAAGGAAAAATGTTATTGGAAGATACCTGTGCATAAAGCATCATGATACAAGCAAGAACTATCAGAGCAGGATTAAATGAAGGGCTACAAGGGGAAGATTTTTTTAGTATGTCAGGGAAATTAAAAAATATTTTTGACCATTGTTGGGAACCGACCTTGTTGGTCCAGGTGTTCACTAAAGCTGCTCTGTCCCTTCCTTCCTCAGCAGGACAAGGGACATAAAACACAACAAAAGGCTTTTGGGTCAGGATATGCACAGGGAATGATCACTTGACAGTTACTATAATGGAAAATAGACTTGATTTGTGGAATCTAGTTTAAATAATTACCAATCACATTAGAGTAGTATAATGAGAAATAAAGCCAAATCTTAAAAACACCATCCCCTCACCCCTTCCTTCTTTTCAGACTTAATTTTATTCAAAATTCTCTGCTTCCTTCTGCCAAGAGGTACAGGGGGACAGGGAATGGGGGCTGTGGGCATTTCATCACGTTATCTCTGCCACTCCTTCCTCCTCAGAGGGAGGACTCTACACATTCTTCTGCTCCAGTGTGGGTCCCTTCCATGGGAGATAGTTCTCCAACATGGGCCCTTCCCAACAGCTGCAGTTCTTCACAAACTGCTCCAGCATGGGTCCCTTTCCTGAGGGGTGAAGTCTTTCAGGAACAGCCTGCCACAGTGTGGGTCTGCCACAGAGACTGCAGCATGGGCTCCTCTCCCCAGGGGTCCACAGGTCCTTCCAGATGCTGTGTGAGCTTCCCACAGAGTCACAGCCTCCTTCAGGCCACCACCAGCCCCAGCACAGGGCCCTCCATGGGCTGCAGGCGGATCTGTGCTCCACCATGGCCTTCCCTGGGCTGCAGGGACACAGCTGCCTCACCATGGGCTGCACCACAGGCTGCAGGGGAACCCTCCTCCCCTTCCTTCCTCATGACCTTGGTGTCTGCAGCACTGCTGCTTTCATGTATTCTCACTCCTCTCTCTGGCTGCTGTGCTGCTGTGCAGCAACTTTCCCACTTGTTAAATTTCTTGTCCCAGAGGTGCCAACACTGTCATTGAGGAGCTTGGCCTTGGCCAGTGGATCCATCTGTAAGCCAGCTGGCAGTTGCTCTGAGGGACATGAAAGAAGCTTCTGGCAGCTTCTTACAGAAGCCACCCCTATAGTTCCCCCTGTTGCCAGAACGTGGCCATGTAAACCCAGTACAATCATGCAGTCTAAGTAGTGAGAAAAGGGAGCAGATATCAGCTGTCATGCCTGAATCTTTTTGTTTTAGTAATTTAATATATTGACAATACAAACTTCTGATTATTTATTCAGGTACTGAGACAAGAAAAAAAAAAGGTAACATAGACACTTAGTGCTTCTCATTCAATTTCCTCAACTTCTCCTATTTTCACCGTAGGTTGTACTCACTTTGTCTCAGCTCTTCCTATGCGACATAGGAAGTTTGTGGTTGTGGGCATGATGACTTCTGTCTGTTACTCCATGTGCTTTGGGAGTCTTTTGTCTGCTGATATTTGCTTCTTGCTGGTTTTCCTCTGCTGCTCTTTGTTTTGGGTTGTCCCAGCCTCAGCATGGTCACCCATGGCCGCAGTGTCTTTGCTGGTGTCCCTGCTCTGTCCCTGCTCAGTCCTGGGCCTTCTCCCACAATGACACACCTCCAGTCCCCACTGTGGCCAGCTCAGATTCGAGGGTCACCCTGAGCAAGTCCTTGGGCACAGCCTGGAGTGATGCAGCCTGCAGATCCTGGCTGTCTGCCAGCAAGCTCAGTGGGAGGCATTGCACCGTACCTGTGCTGCCTCGAGCTGCTCTGCTGCCTCCTTGTCTCTGCACCGCTCTCTTCTGCACCATGCAAGCACGCCCAGGCTTGTAAAACCCTGTCAGAATAACCCTCTTAATCCTCAGAGGAAGGATTTAATTAAGTTATTCTACTCTGGCATACATGCTGCATGCTGGACTGCGTGTTGGATGACCTCATCGATGGTTTCTGAGTGTCAGTATTTCATTGAAGCACATTAACATTTCATTGAGAAAACCACGTTAAACAAAGCAGCAGGCACAAATACAGAATCCGTTTGCTGAAAGCTAAAGAGGTTTATCAATGTAATTATAAATAGTTCCTCCTACTGTTGCCAGCTTTGTAGAACTGTATAGATTAGGAGCAGCCATATCTGGAGATGAGCTTGTGGTGAAGTATTGAGGTGACATCTATTACTGAATAACACAGAATGCTGCCAAGATAAACTGACACACCATTGTTTAAAAAAAAAAAAAAAAAGTTTTGCTATGCAGCTCAGATATTTGCTGGTCCACAGAGTGAACAGACATAACAATATCCCCTGCAGATCCTTTAAAATCCTTACATATAAAGATTCTTTTTAATGCAGCTAAATGTGTTGACAGGATTTATTTACAATTTCCCATTGTTTCCCTGACACAGATCTGTATAAAAACAAAAGGGCTAAAGGCCACTAAGTCATTAACTGGAGCACTGAAGTCATAAAATTTATGATGGCTTTTCCCTAAACCTTAATGATAGCACTTGCAAATATAATTATACCTAATCCATGTTCCAATAACCTATATGGTGCAATGGTATATTTTTTCCACACATAATTTAAATGTGTTTTTTTGAGTCCTGCGTCCTGAGAATGTGCAGGCTGTGGTCCATCTGGTAATGTGGCAATGGCTGGACACCTCCATGCTTCAGCACTGAGACAGAGCAGGGACTCTGCTTTTTGCTTGGTCCCTGTCCTGTCCTGATAATTTCTTTGCCTCATATAAAGGTTTTGGAAAGCCTTCATTAGCATGTTTTGGAGGGTTAAACAAACAACTTCCCAATAACACCACTCCTAGATCTTTAGTTTTTGCAATCTTTTGTGTGGATGTCAGCCCTAAGCCTACAAAATATGAATAAATGACTCATTTGCAGGAAAGAAAAGCAATGCCTGCATTTTATCAGCTCAGGTGAAAGTAGCACAGCCTACAGACATATGCTAAATTCCATTACCTGTAAAGAGAGCATTGATTTAAATTTTTACTGTTTTTAAAATCATGACATGAGAAATTATAGGCTTCCATTTTATTTTTATTAATTGTATACACACAAGGAAGCTGATAGGATAAGATTGACTTTAATTGAGCCATAAATTTAGCATTGAGAAATGCCATCCATTTAGCTGGACAGTTCTGTGATGGAATGCATTTCTAAAGCAAGGATTGCTGACAGAGTGACTGAGATAACAAATGATAAGTGCTTTATACCTATAGCTACAACGAGACAGTCCTCAATAAAAAGCGGGTAACTTCTCAAAGAGCTACCATAAGTTATTTTTCCCTTGATTTTGCACCACAAGAAGTTTTTTCATAGAAATACTGTTTAATATGATAGTCCTTTTATTTGATTAAAAATTGTAGAAGATACAATCTGAAATCTAAAATACTGGGTAACCTATCATTGCTTGATGTGTCACTAACCCTCTGCTCCACAAACAAAATCCTTTACATTCAATCTGATTGAATAAAACTCTTCACATCTGTACACACATGAAAGGTAAGCTCATGAATACTCACACACACATCACCAGATATTGCAGGCTGCTGTACTGCTATCTAAGTCAATAGAGCTTGAACCATTTACTCCAGACCTGCTCCAAAGGATGTGCTTCAAAGTGTGTAAAAACCTACCTACAAGCAAATCCCAACACGAGTTATGACATGTCTTAGAGGTGACTATGAAAAGTTATCCCCCATGTATTTCTGTTATTTTTCCCTATACTGAATTTCATGAGGAAAACATCCTACTGTTTTGATTCCAAGATCTCTATATCCTCTATAAGAGGATGATTTCTATATCAGAAAGATATAAGTTGTCCCATGTGGATAAATGTGATTTTTTTTAATTTTCAGCCATATAATCAAAATCCTATTCCTGAGTTAAACATTTTTTTCCTAACTAAAATCAACCTCATCAGTCAGATGCCTGAGTGTCTTTTTAAGTCAGATAGTTCTGTTTTCCTTTGGAAATGAGATTATTTGGCTTTGGGATGGATAAATTGTAAATGGTCTTGTGAAAATGAATGTCAGAAAATAAAATGGTTATAATTAAATGTGAAAACAGTGTAATGGCTGGCCTGGCTTAAACTGTCATGGATCTATGAACGCCTCTGCCTTCTACTGACTTAGTTATTTTTCTTATTGATCATTGGTACTTTTTTGTTCATGCAATAAAGATTTTAGAGGTGATGATAGCAAGCAAACAGTAGTTAACCAGACAGAGAGCTCCTATTCAATATTGAGTTTTCTTGTGTAGAATGATGCACATAACAAAAATATTTTAATACATCTCCACCAAGCATGAGAGAGGTACTTAAAGGTCTGTCTTCCTACTTCCTTTGAAGACATTCACTTACCATGTGGGTCAGCAGAGAGAAACAGCAGTGCTGAAACAAGATCACCTGGATCCTCCCTCCAGTTCCCATCTATCATTACAGCCTCAGTGATGGAGACATACAGGGCTGCTATTCCTAGTGATTCCTGATATTCCAACTAGCAGGAAAACAACAGATCTTATATACATATATATATGAACAACTTGTAAGAGAATATAAACAATAATTTATTTGCAGCGTAACCATTCATAATATGCCTGAAAGCAAAAGAATACAGTGTTTTGAACAGGAGTCAAGTATATAGTTGAATCAGTATTTCAGGTCTTAATGTCTAAATGCTTATTTTGAGTCCATAACAATAATTTACTTTCTTTTATCACTGCTTTATTTGAAGCCCATAAAAAAGAAGTTGTCTGAGGCAACAAAACAGCTTTATCCCTATGAAAACAGAAAAGAATGATAATCTGGTTTAGGTGACAGAGGGCTAGAATAGAACCAAGGAATTTCACTGCTAAAGTGATACTACCTCATGTAATGATAAGCGATCTTCATTCCAGAAAAACTGTCCAAAACTTGACCATTGATTTTTTTTTTTCCTTTAGGAAAAATATCCCCTAGAGGTGTTAGAAACTTTTGTCATTATTATGACAACTTTCTTGGAAGATACTCAAGTTTACATTTAGAAAGAAACCAAAAAACAGAGCTCCCAAAATAAAAGGTGCAATGTGTTGGAAATTCTGATGGAAACAAAACAAATAATTTCTTTTTATTCTTTCAAAAATGTAACAGAAAAATATTAAGTACATGTCCACCAAAGCTCTCTCTCTCTGGAGTTAAGCTCTCTCTCTCTGCAGTTAAACCCCAAAAAACCAAAAACCACCCCCAACAAACAAACAAGCAAACAAAGACACCTAACAAAAATCCCCAAACAAACAAACAGAAAAAAACCTGCAAAAAGCCCCCAACGAAACCCATAAAATCTCTGTGTCTTGGGTTCAACTAAAAAGCAAATAACGTTGGAGAATTTATCTTATTCATTATCCATCCTGAGCAACATGGTTTAGGAACTGGCTTTGTGCAGATGCAAGGAGGTGCTCACCGGCACAAACATTCTGCTCACATAAGATGCATACAGACCCAGCATTGTGGTTTACTCCTGACACCTAGAATAATAGCTCACATCTTCTGCCAGAGATGAATGACTGCAAATGAGTGTTTAAGACACTTCATCATTGATTCCGCAGGCTTTTTTTGCCACTCAGTCTCCTCCGCCAAACTCAAACTCCTCTCAGATTTCTGCCCCTTTTCATTTTGTTTTGCAACAGAAATACATCATCCAGTGCATGCTTTTGAATTTATAAAATAGACAATAGATAGTCAGGTTTTCAGCACTGGAATAACTCCAGGAAGTTCTGAAACACTAACATTTCTGCGGTAGTACAACATGTTGTGGATTTGGAAAAGTTACCATTTTGTTTTCTTTTGTAATCATAATATTAGTCAAAATCAGCAACACACTAATGCAGGAGATTATGAGAGTGATTAAATAGAGGAATCTAGGAGATGGATAGTGGGATGTGACCTGGTAACAAGAAGCCCATTCTGCTTGTCATTTGGCATTTGTACATAACTGTTATACCTTGGACTTCAATGGTGTTTAGATTTCCCAGTACTTTCCCCCTTCACCTCAGCTGTGTGTCCTTCTGGATTTTTCACCAGCTGGGTTGGGAGCACATTTGGGGATGTGTATGTTTGTTGTCCAGATGACAAAATGGTGTGTGTTACATCTCTCAGCACACGAGTACTGTCAGCAATCTAAGGAAAAGAGATCTCTGGTCCTCCTGTGCTTCCTTTAGTGTCTCTCCTTCTCCTGTAACATTGTGAATGTGACACATGACTCTTGTGCAGGTGGGATAGCTTTGACTTTGGCAGGTGGTCAGTCACTTTCCTTCATGTCTTTATGGAAGAGTTTGGCTTTCTTTTCTGAATTATTTAATCTATTTTTGCCTCTGAGTTGGTGGCCCTGTGAAGTGCAGGAGTTTCGTTATATTCTTTTCCCACTTATTACATGGTTTTTCTGCTTGTGAAAACAACATAGGAACCAGAGGGCTTGTAGACAGACTCCTAGTAAATCATATTTCCATGCTCTTTTACTTATTGCAAACTCAGTCACTGTTTCACAGGCTACACAAATAAGTCTAAAAGCTAATTTACAGTACTAAAGTAGGGACACCTCTGTTTTAAAGCATCTTGTCTGAAGAATCCCCTATGAACAGAAAAGGTTTATGAAGTCGTCTATGGAAAGGGGAACTATGAAGGTCATAGATGTGAAAGCTCTTTTCTTACTCATCAATTCAGTATTCTACTTGGACATGTTTCTCTTCAGCAACTGTTCCTTCTTTACTCTTTCTATTTTTGTTTCATAGTTCATAAGTTCATCCTTTTTTTCTTGGGCATCAGAGCATCCTGTTTCATGTCTCTGTTCTGGTGTGCTGCAAAAAGAGAACTCAATATAAATGAGAACCGGGCAGCTCTCACTCAGAAAATGGGGGCAGAGAAGATCTGGATCTAGAAAATTAATATAAATGGTCTTAGAAATTATTATTACTAATTGTTTTGATAATCTGTCCTGCTGCTGCCTGCTAAATAGAATGAAAATGGTGGATGTTCACAGGTATTTTGACAGAACAGGCCACTGAGGTTGTAAGAATACACATACTTCTAAAAATTTGCAAGGCATGAGATGCTGAATTCTTTCCCAATTTTGTCAAAACTTCCTTGACTGCACCAAGGTCAGGCTTCTATTCTAAATATCAGCATACTCTTTCGAAATTATGTGCACTGGATCATCCCTAATCAATCTCTGTAATTCTGGGCACAGAGTTCTAGAGATACCACTTGTAATGAATAGGGTGTACATTCAATTTCACTCAAGGTACAAGCCTTGAAAGAAGGGTTTTTGGTATTACTGTATTTTTTTTCTTATTATTATAGTATTTTTTTTTGAATGCCAATTTTTATTGATGAATACAGCCTGTTTAACAGAACATTTACAGGATGCATTTCTGGAGGTAGAATTTCAGAATTTCAGGTTGTTGGACTTGAGTTTGCTCTGACTTATGGGAGGATTGTTTCTGATTGCTGCGTGTTGAAGATTTGAGACTTGGCATCCAAAGCCTGTCATTTTCTTTATGAATATTAATTCATAATTAGCTCCCAGTCTCTGCTATTTACAAAAGACAGTTTTGGTTTATTTTACTCCTTAAGCTTTTTTCCTCTCCAGCTGGAAAAAAACCAAACTGGCTGGATAACTACTTTTCACCAAGATTTTCTTTTTTATTATAAGAAGAAGAAGATAAATGGTCATCTGTGTTTCTTGGGCATTCTCTGGTCTTACACAAGCTTTCAATCTCCAGATTCTAGAAAAGGCCTGCAGTGGAACGATTAGAGCAAATTCCAGATGGTGTCTGTACACATGACAAATATACTTATGTGTCTTTATTTCAACTATTATCCCAAACAGCACAAGGGATGGCAAATCTCTGCACTAATGGACAACTTTCAAAGCCTCTCATGGCAGGATTGTCTTGGCAGGGGAAAGGTCACGGTGATGGGTTTTGACAAAGAGATCCTGAGAGTCTCTCTTTTCTTACAAGAGTCTGGATTTTCCTTTCATCTTGTATCACTGTTCAAATACACTAATGATCATTGCTGTTCTGAAAAAATTCCTGAATAGGAGATGTGTCCAAATGGAGTAGTTTTCATTCATTCAAGTCCATGACACAGCAAGTTCTGCAAACCAGAGGAGTTTGATAAATTCATTGTGCACAGCTAGCCAGGAAATGAAATTGCCATTTCCTTGCAAATGATGACAATTCTATGAGGAAAATGAGATTCATAATAAAAAAAGGCACTAACAATATGAATTCTGCTCTAAAATGAAAACAGTTTGAAAGCATACTTACAGAATCAAAACATTTTAATTTGGTAGAGTTCAGAAGTTTTTTATTTGAACTAAATACTTCTAGATGTTTCAGTTCCTTATTTCATGAAAACTTTAAATGTAAGCAAAAAACATGAACACAAGAATGGTATTGAAATGAAAATCTAAAACGGTGACCGGGGGTTGCCCGCCTTGCCCGGGTGGCCTGCCTGGGTGGCAGTCAGACCCCCGGTACCGCTTTAGATTGCCCGGACAGCGAGGTCCCGGTCTCGGTCCCAGGAGCGGCTCTCGTCCTGAAGATCCGGCATACGCCCTAGCCGCGAACTATCCTGGCAAGCTCAGCCTGAAGCTATCAGGCGGTTCAGCTCTTTTAGTGATTTCAGCTCTCAGTGATATTCAGCTCACAGCTTGCCAGGTAGTTGCTTTGCTAGCCCAGGGGTGAAGAGACAAGAAGAGCCGGGCGGCGCATTCCACGAAGTCTTTATTGGGGGTTCCGCGAAGGGGTCCAGGAACGGCGTCTTCTGGCGAATTGGGCAGAAGTAGGGGTTTTTATAGGGTTAGATAGGATTGGGATAACTAGCCAATAGTCTGAGGTCTTGGTGATTTGACCTATAGTCTTAGGACATCTGGAATGTAGCCAATAGTGTTACAGGGAGATAACAGAGGGTCTTAGGAAGTAGGGTTTAGTACATGACTATGCATTTTCTCTCCATGGGAGCCTTGCTAGAGGCTCAAAGATTGCAACAAAAATCTATACACATAATACACAACACATACAAAATAAATAGTATAGATACATAAATACATAGTTATATACAGTGTGCATGTCATTGTGCTTTCTGAAACGCTGCCGCCCATGCCACTGTATTTTTAATATTACCATAGAACTGTAGAATCATAGAATGGTTTGGGTTGGAAGAGACCATAAAGATCATCTAGTTCCAGCTCTGTTGTGTAGCCAGACATGACCCTCTAGACCAGGTTGCTCATAGGATTATCCATGTCCTTGAACATTTCCAGGGATGGGGAAGCCACAAGTTCCCTGAGCAACCTGTTCCAGTGCCTCACCACCCTCACAATACAATAAGAATTTGTTCCTTATATTGAATGGAAACCTACCCTTTTTCAATTTAAAATAGCTGTCCTTGTAAAAATATCCCGTCCCTTTTTTCTTGTAGGTCTCGCCGGAACCATTTTTTCTCCAGGCGAAACAGCCCTGACTTATTCAGCCTGTCTTCATAGGACAGGTGCTCCATCCTTCTAATCATCTTCATCTTCATGGCCCTCATCTGGACAGGTCCATGCCTTTTCTGTGCTGAGGGCCCCAGAGCTGGACACAGTATTCCAGGCAAAGAGAGAGAGTCACAGAAACACAGAATGGGTGAGATTGGAGGGGACCATTGTGGACCATCTGATTCAACCTCCCCGCTCAAACAGGGTCATCCCAGAGCACATTGCACAGAATTGCACGCAGATGGTTCTTGAGTATCTGCAGTCTCTCTGGGTAGTCTCTCTCTTCCAGTGCACAGTTACCTGTACACCAAGGTTCTTCTTCATGTTCAGGCGGAACTTCTGTGCATCAGTTTCTACCTGTTGCCTCTTGTCCCATTTCTTGTCACCACTGAGAAGAGCCTGGATCCATCCTCATAACACCCTTCCTTCAGATATTTCTAGACATTGATGGAGTCCCCTCTCAGCTGTCTCTTCTTGAGTCTGGACAGTCTTGGTTCCCTCAACGTTTTCTCGTAAGAGAGCTCCCATCCCCTCACCATTTTGTCACCCTCTGCTGGACCTGCTCTAGGCGCTCCATCTCTCTCTTGCACTAAGGAGCCCAGCACTGGACACAGCACTCCAGATGTGATCTCAAAGGGCTGGATCACCTCCCTCGACCTGTTGGCAATGTTCTTCCTAATGCTCCCCAGGACTCCATTGGTCTTCTTGGCCCCCAGGGCAAACTGCTGGCTCATGGACAGTTTTTGTCCAACAGGACCTCCAGGTCCTTCTCCTCAGAGCTGCTNTCTGGACAGTCTTGGTTCCCTCAACCTTTTCTCGTAAGAGAGATCCCATCCCCTCACCATTTTGTCACCCTCTGCTGGACCTGCTCTAGGCGCTCCATCTCTCTCTTGCACTAAGGAGCCCAGCACTGGACACAGCACTCCAGATGTGATCTCAAAGGGCTGGATCACCTCCCTCGACCTGTTGGCAATGTTCTTCCTAATGCTCCCCAGGACTCCATTGGTCTTCTTGGCCCCCAGGGCAAACTGCTGGCTCATGGACAGTTTTTGTCCAACAGGACCTCCAGGTCCTTCTCCTCAGAGCTGCTTCCCAGCAGACCAGTCCTAGCCTGTACATGGGGTTAATGCTCTCCAGGTGTAGGACCCTCCACTTGCCTTTGTTGAATTTCAGGCAGTTCTCTACCCATCTATCCAACCTGCTGATGTCCTTCTGAAGGGCAACACAGCATTCTGGTGGACCAGCCACACCTCCCAGCTTTGTGTTGTCAAATAAATTCCCTTGACCTTCTGACCATGTTTCATTTAATGCAGCCTGGGATGCAGCGGGCCTTCTGGGCTGTAGGAGTGCATTGCTGGCCCATATTCAGTATTTTATCCACCAGTACACTTCAATCCTTCTCTCCAGTGGCATGCCACTGGGTAAGAATAAATGAGCTGGAAATTGGGATGAAAAGATTTCAGACTCTAAGTGGTGTAGCACAACTTGGGGGCATTGCAATCACTGCTCTTTCCCTTCCATAACTGGGAAACCCCATGCAAACAGACAGCCTTTGGCTTCCAACCATGCTTTCTGAGCCACCCCAAAAGTGTTCCTACAGCTTTACCAGACATCCAGCACCAGGGACAGTTGAAGAACACTACTTTGTTCTATGCTTCCATTCTTTTTAGCTTGCTCGTGCAAATGTGGTCATAAGATGCTATTTCAGGAGAGAAAGGCCCAAGTCTCCTTCATGAGGATTTGATTTTGGAAAGAGCAAGCATATAATGCAGCAGAAAAGCTGGGGAAGAAACAGAAGAAATCCCTCTAGAAGAGACGTGTGGAAGGCCAGTGAAGCCTCAAGGCCTGATCTGAGCTTATCCGCATAACTCAGGAAAAATATTAACAAAATTCTTTAGATTGATTTGACAATAAAGAAGTGTGAGATAGCCACAGACAGCACCTGGACAGGGAATACAGAATTAGATTCCAAGCCAAAACACTGGAAGGAAAAAAGTAGCCTTCAGACTACCTGCATATTCATCAATCTTTCAGACTTTAAGTCAATTTCTGTAAAATTTATTCCTTCAGCAATGTTTAATCCTGCAGCAGTCTTATTCTTTTCAGACCACAAGGGTATGTATTAAAGCTACATGATTGGGGTTTTAGCTACATTGTAATAATATATACATAAATATTTAACATACCCATTATCACACGTATACAGCACTCAAAGAGTGATGATATATGACTCTCACTGCTGCTGTCAATCAGTTATGACAAGTGTCCTTCCTTTACTCTTCAGGTTTATAGCATAGCAACCATGCTGAAAAACTCCTGTTGATGATGGTAGGGAAGAATGCACCAGCTGTATCCTATCTGATGGAAACTCTTATAGAAATGCTGCCCTGACATTGTCAAAACCACTGTAATTCTTCAAAGCAGCAGCCTTATTTACTTCCTAAACCAGAGCAGAATTGATTGAAGAATAGACACTGCTGAAGTCTCAAATGTATGTAGAGATGCTAGTAGTGTAGATTTTCTTTAAAAAAATCCTACAGAAACTCAAATAACCTGAATGTGCTTTTAGGGTTGATGTATATATAGTAGAGCTCATAAGGTATTCAGTGACAGATCAGATTTACCCTTAAAATAGCTTGTATGGAAATCAACACATGATTAATTATCATTAAGTGCAAAACTTCTGTTAATGCAGTATTATGACTGAAAGAGCATGGGTAGAAATATCACTCTTCATTTCTACATCATCTTTTCTTTCATTTGCATTCACAGCTGGGCTTCCTCCTCATTTGTAGCAGCATGTCTCTGGGTTTCATCCAGTGATGAGACAGTCCAAAATAGATGTACAACAGTGATAGATATCCTTGTCACATTTTTTCCCAGGTAGTTAATTGCTGACATCAGAGTATTTGTCCATATGTAGAAACTGTTATGGGAAGTGAAGCTTGCCCAGCTGACAAAGAGGGCAGATAAGAGTGTGGGATTTTGACAGAATATGAAAATATTGCTGGTACATATTTATCTGGTGAAAGATATTTCTTACATGGCACAGAAGGCAGATGTAGATCAAGTATCAGGCATAAATAAATTGATAGAATGAAAAGAAAAGGAGAAAAGAGAAAGATGAAGAGAGCAGAAATTAGAACAGCTAAGAAAGGGTCTGGGATTATATTTTGTATCCTCTTACATGAGTATTATTATGAAATACTAACATTCAAATTCTTTTATTCTGCTTTCCTCATTAAAGATCTCTAAGATCCAAAGTTCAGAGCGTAGTTACTTTCAATTCTGTGTACAGTCATAGCTACTTTAGCCTAGTACCATTCAACAAGATGATCCTCCCTTTCTCTGTCAGGACTATACAGATTAGTTAGTGCTTAAAGTTACAGGTGTGAGGAAACAAACTCCTGAGTATCACTCTGAGGCTGGAGAATATATGCTGTGCAGCATTTTGCTTTTTCATTTTGAAGCAGAGGACATTCAGCACCTTAGGGAAGGAGCTACTTTGAAAACACAGCAGTGGGTTACATATATTTCATACTCATCCACACCAACATTGTCTAGAGTTCTTCCTCGCCTTGAGGATCCCCTGTGTGAGTTTAGTAAGGTGTAAGTATAATTATATTCTGATAATTATGTTTCTTTGACATCTATTGTCCTTTCAAAAATAGCTTTTAAATGGAAGTTAATACAGTGGTTTGATTTTTGTGTCAATTATTATTGCAATGTAACCCTGCTGAAATAGAAAGCCACTCCAGTGCAGCCAGCGAATTGAAGGTGACCTGCTGGAAAAGCATTGCTTCCTAGGGTTTAGAGAGGATCCAGGCTAGTGGTGCATGCATAAAACCACACAAATATCTGCACAGAACTAGTGCACCAGACACAAGGAATTTCTAGCACACATCAGTAGTAAAGATATTTTGAAATGTGGAGAAATGGAAAATGTAGCTGAGAGAGAAAGAGACCTTCCAGCAGTGTACTAGCAATCAGAGACATGTTGCGAACTCTACAGAAGAAACATACCCGCCACAGGTTCAGTTTACAACCAACAGCTTAGGCACAAACATTGATGGGGTAGAAGAAAGGATTTGCCAGACCTGTATTTGACAGTATTTGCAAGATCAGCCATCAGGCTTGATCATGAAGAAAGAATTGTTCAAAGAGTTTATCTGAATCTTCTTCTGGTTTAGCCTGAACCTATATTTCTGGGGGTGCAGGAGGATAAGGAGAAGAGGGAAGAAAAAAAATCTGTCTTGATTTTAGAATCTTGGGTCTTTGTCAAAATTGCTCGGTTGTCTCAAATTTATCATCACAATTTGAAATGTGCACCCTGCTTGTGTTCTGAGTTTGTTGAACTTCAGCTTCCAGCCTTAGGCTGCTCTCCACCTTCTCCTAGGTTGCAATCAAGGCCTCTTAAAGCTTCTTTTTTGACAAATGAAATAGATTTTTTTCCTGACATGTTTCACTCCACAGGACAATTTCCAATTATTTGATCGTGCTGGCTGTCTTCTCTAACAACTACTGTTTCTGCCTTTGAACTCCAAGTCTTGCAACCACCTGCAATGTGCTACAAGCCATTTCCCCGCTATAGTTCAAAGCAGCAGAAATAAAACCTCCCTGCTTCCCCTCCACATCCCTCAGTTTACAGTCTTCAGTCTAAATCACCTTTGCTTCCTGTGTTGTTCTAACGTCCCAACCTGACTGCTAACCAAATCTTTTCTAGAGTCCTTATCCCCAGAAGTAAAGCCTGTATTCACTCTTTGAAAGATATTTAATTTAATGTTTTGTCTTAGATGTACCAGTTCGACTTCTGCTGTGATTAGAGAGATCCTGTTACATTTCCCCATTGTAGCTGGAGACATTTGTTCTACCTCAATAAGCAGCAGCTCTTATGAGCCATGACAAATTAATTTTCTGGGCTCTCTAGGTTTTTTCAGAGAAAAAAGAAGGTCATGGAGGCAGTCCAGCCTCCCACAAAAGTCGAGAGCAGAGCAGTGTAACCACACAATGATTTCAACTTTTTAAGTATATATACTAAAGAGGACCATTCTTCTGAGAAGGTTTGGGAAAGTGGCTGCAAATTTTTTATCTCCTTCCTCATCTCCCTCTTCGCCCATCACCCAGATTCTCTTTAAAGTCACCATACTCAGAGCTCTGGTCTGTTCCAATAATGTTGAGAATGCATAAGCTATATTCCTTAGTCTATCATTAGCAAAGGACTTCCAAACTTCCTTAAAAAAAAAAAAAAAAAGGAACAGAAAGCTGATAAGCTGATTACACTTTGACTATTAATAATTTCCACCCCTATTCTGTATGTTTCTTTCTCTGAAAGCAAAGAAATCTGTGCAAGTATATGCGTGCATAATGATTTCTTATTAAATGCCATTATCTGGCAGATCAGCTCTGTCTCTTGTACAGCCAACTGGTGTGTGAGCAGCAGCTGATGAGCAAAGGGGTCTTAGACCACAGTCACTCCTTCAGCTCTCCAGGGGTCCTGTAAACCCTGGTTTTCTGGAAACAGATTTTGAGCCCATTGTATTCTTTGTCAGAGTAGGGAAGACAGAACAAATTTGAGAAGGTGTATTTAAGTCATGCTGAGAAACACTGCCTGGAACATTTAAAGCGTGCTATTTTCATGTCCACCCAAGGCTTTTTTTCTCCTAGTCCAGGAAGTCACACGTTCCTTACTGAAGCAAACACAGGGCTCTATCTCAGGAAGAGAGCACCAAAATTGCATTGACAGCAGTTAACTTCCTTGATTTAGCCCATCTGGAGATTTCATCCATTTCCATTTCACAGAGAGTGGGTTGTATTTGGGCACGTGGGCATCCATTAGAGGGTATAGATGTGTATAGGCATCCCAAAAGTGAGTAGGGTAAAATATGTTACAATCATATGTGGATAACTGAACTAGTTAAGTAGATTTCCTTCAAACTTATGTTGCCAAATTATATATGAGCAAAAACCACAAGTACTAAAACTGTCAGCACAAAGGTAATTTAGACAAGAGAAAGTTATAAGTTACTGCAAATAAAAGCATTGAAGGAGAGTAGCTCTTCTGTGAGAGAAGTTCAATTTCACCTGGTTATTGGCATTGAATTTCTCAGGGAGAAATTATCCTTAGAACTGACTTCAAATATTAAGAAAAGAAAAAGAAGAAGTGCACAAATGCTGATAATAATTGAAATGAGAAAGAACATCAATAATTTAGATTCTAATAATTTTAAATGTAGAATCTGTCAAAGAAACATCTGGGAAGAATGTTAAATAGAAGACAGATTTACAAGGATGGCCTTTAGTCACTAATTACATTGAATCAATTAGTGTTATATTTAACTACATATTTGTAAATTCAGAGGCAATTTTGGTTCATGGATTGCACCCCATGAATAAGATGCCTTCATCTTTATTTTATATATTTGAAATACACCAGAACCATCACCTATGTCATGAGGTCTGGTGCTTTTGCTTAATGTACCAGCATCTGAATACAATAATTTTTTACAAAAGTGCACTGAATATTAATGCTCTGTTTAAATATAATCCATGAATTGTAAGCAGTACTGATGTTTCTTAGTAAAAAATTACTATAAAGGAAAATGAATTTGTTTGATAATTTTCTGCTTCTTATTTATGTTTTGTCACTCCTACTGTTGCCAAAACACAGTTTTGTTATTTTTATTTTGACAATGAATGTGTGTGTTAATAATCCATGATAATAATGCAGCAGACAAGACAGGAAATATGTTGTTGTTTTAACACTGCTTTTAAATAGTGAAATAGCCTAGTGTGCTAAACTGCAGTGCTGGGACCCTGTAAAATTGGGGATAGAGCACATTACATGTGTGTTACTTTACTTCTTTAATTAAAGGTTTATTGAAATCTGTGCAATCTTTTACCCTGATTTCACTGAATTTTGATTCATGGTTACATTGCTAGTAAAGGTCTAACATCAGATCTTTCAGAACCCATGGGGAATGTCATTTATAGAACACATAAAGAACAGCCACAATTTAGGCCTTCCTGCCCAGTCATCTGACCTTCCACAGCTAATAACGGAAAAAGACAGATCAAGAAGAGCTCTAAACAGTGAGTCCTGGGCATCCAGTTCTTCTCTGTAATCTCTGTTTGTATGGGTTCCTCTCCACATGTGAGTCTTATTTATTCACATAGAGTAAAACAACTTTCATAAAACATGTCCATTTGAATACCAAAAAGAAAGCCCCTTTGCATCAGGTTCTAGACATTTTCTCAACATAATGATCTCCATGATCTACCCACATCTTCAAGATGAATGTTAGTTATAGATAATATTATTCAACTGCACATCAACTGATCTTTATCAGCAAAGTGCATAATTTACAGCCAAGTCTCTTTTGTGTTTATTGGGCTAGTACACAACCTATCCCTCAGTCCTGGAACTTCTTCTTTTCCCCTTGCCTTTCCATTTTCCCACTGACTTTCCATTTTAAACTTTTAATTGATTACAGAACAGTCCAGGCATAGTGACAAACAGAGTGAAATATGGGGATACTGGAGCAGTCAGAGTGGATAGTAACTGCTAGACACCACTCTTGGAGTCTGGGTATTATCAGTGGCTGTATCAGTGAAATTTTATAAATAAGAAGTTTGAGAAAGCATCAACAAATACCATACAGAAAAACTAGTTGGGGTACTGTGCACACTTGAGTTAAGCAAAAATGAAATATCTGAGCCCATTGGGACACTAATGATTAGAAGAGCTAGGAAGACATAGTACAAAAATTCAAATGCCAAGTACATATTTGCCATAATAAATAAACATTCTGATTTACCAATGGTTTGGAAAGATGCCTTTTGCAGGTAATTTACCTTTATATTAACATCCTTCAGATTTGCTATAGTCATTGTTTATTTTAAGATTTCCCTAAATGTTTTTAGGCATGTTGATATCTCAGTTTAAAATGTTAGTCTGTACTTAATGCTAGGCAGAATAGAATATTTCTTACATAAAACTCTTTGAAAATAGCTTTCATAAAGTATTGGAGTTAGTAGGCTCTTCTGATTAATATTAAATTAGAACAGCAATTAATAAGGGCTTCTCTACAAAGCAAAATCACCGTGGAACACCAAATTCACAGTGTCTGCCCAAGGCTCCCTCAAACTATACTGGCTTTTCAACATTCTGCACCTTTTCTGTTCCCAGTTCCAGACTGGACTCCTTAGCATGCGCTTCTTCATTAATCCCTTTTGAGAGTGGTCCCACAAAATAAAGCCGGAAAAATCACCCAAAGGAGCCATTTTTCTGGGGAAAATTATCTGATATTTTGGCTTTCCCTTTATCTCTTTCATCCTGCCAAGGACTCCTAAAAAGGTCAAAAGCACACAGCGAGCATTTCTGCAAGGTCCATGAGTACCCCTTCGTGTGACTAGTTTCTGTCATGTAATCAGGCAACTGAGAACAGATACCTGCTCATTTCATCCTTTTACTTTTTTCTTTTTATATGTCTGTCTGACCACAGCTCTGTATGTTCTTTAGTCTTCTAAAATCAAGGGAAGAGCAGGTTTCCTGAAGCAGCTACCTCGTAAGGTCTAGAGGTAAATTCGTGTTCCAGTGTAGTAAGAAGAGGACATTATGTTTCAGGGATAATGATAAAAATTCATCCATTTCTTCTGTTGAGAATGGCAAGACAAATGTAAAGTTGAAATAAAACTGGAACTACCATGTCTCAGTTGAAATTCATTCATTTATGCCATTTTACTTCCATTTTATCTGCTCACCCAGTAAATTATGTGGGGGAGGATTGTCTTCTCAAAATTGACGTGGGCCAGAAGGTTCCCTTTTGTCTGCACGTCATGTTGCTTTCAGACCCATGGTGTCTAATTTTAACTGCTCTTTGCAGCTAGCCTGGTGTATGAGGGAAATAGAAATGGAGAAGGCAGGGATTCAGAAATTTTTACACCAGATCCAATCTGGAATAGCTTCTCTGACATCATTGAAAGACAGTTTTTCAAGAACTAGAGATCAAAGTTTCCCTTAATGCCCCATTGTCTGTGCTTACTAATGTATAAATGCACTAGAAATACTTCTCTGTGGTTCATGTATGTATGTCTGTATGGGAGGAAGATTAAGGGGAAGGATGAATGAGGATGTATTTGCAAACACCTGTGAAAACAAAATAGCTTTTTTGGTAGCCTTGATTTTACTATCTTATGTCCTATATTTATATTTCTATATTTTACTGTATGACTTTCTACAAGGCAGTGCTCTGTACTTGTGGTAGAAAAGATCTCATGCTCTAGAAGGCTAATAGCACTGTTTAGGCTTATTTGTAAAAATGAGTCAATTCCTGTCTAAGACAAGCCCTTTTTCCTGTGCTCAAACTTGTTAGCATTTAGCAGGGAAGGGGAAAATGTCAGCTAGACACTAATAGCCTTCATTAGCAATTAATTAAAAGAAATAGTTATGAATCTAAATCAGCATCAGAAACTAATGAATTCATCCATGTCACGAATGAAAATTGCTAATAACTATCATCTGTACATAGCTAAGCAATTTGAAGTAACTAACACTTATCAAGCAAAAGAATGGATACTGTGAGGTCTTGGGTCTGACTCTGCTCCCACTGAAGTTAATCAAACTGCTTCTAATTCCCTTCAGGAAGAAGTGTGGCAGTGTCTGTTGTCACTGAAGAATAAGACTTTTTTTTTTATAGCTTTGAGTCAGTCTTTTGTGGCAGATAAAAGACAAAGAGAAGGGTATTTATTGAGGGAATGCTGACAAAATGCTGAAGTTAGGCTATCAGAAGTGTCTAAGAGGTTTAGATGCAGGACTCTAGACACTTCACTTTAGATACCATTAAAGGAGCATTACAGAGACAAAGAGTGAAACATCCACCTGATCAATAAGCTGTCAATGCTTAGAGTCCCAATTAAGGCTTACCTGTAAAATAATGCCCATTAGCTGGGAAAACAAGCACTAGTTGTTTATGTGTGTCTTTCTATGGCTGCATTAATTTCAATTTATTGTTTCTAACTGTCAAATTTTTAAAAAGATGGTATAATAATAGCATAGTCAGTTACTAATGTTTTGGTACCATGGCACATCTCAGGATATGGAATCAGAAAGAACTAATTTTCTCCTTCCAGCATTGTAGCAATTAGCAAATTAGGTATCATCTTATTCCTGAAATGATTGTAAGGGAAGAGATATGGCCTAGGGAATTAACATTCTCTCTCTACTTCTGAGGGGGTGAAAATGTCTTTTCTTTCATGTCATCTTTCATTTCCTATTTTATGCTGTACACGTGCAGTTTGTAGGCATGCAAAGACTAGTGGCAAATCCCAGTTGTGACTTAGCATCATATGCCTGGTCTGTTGTTGTGAAGAGACCATACGAAAGATCAGGCCTTCAAGGGAATAGATGTACAGCTATCCTCAGTGCTGCCTAACTGCTGTATTTTCACAGGATCAATCTTGAAGTTTTATCACGGAGCTGGAAGGCAACACAATGGGTGTCAGATAACACAAAAGTGACATTTGGTGGCATTTTTAAAGTAGGACTATTCATCTGCCCTGATCTCATCTAATTGCAAAAGTGCTACCAGAACTCTGCTGTTCCTTGCCCCAGGACCAGCAGGAGCAAACCAGCATAAGTCAGTTTATGTCCGCTGATCAATAGGGATTTGCACTGGCCCCAGAATAGAGTCTAAACAGGCTGTGCTGTCAGCTGAAAACACACAAGAAGCACAGCACTAACTATAAGTTGAAACAGAGGCAGGAATGGCAGGTCTGAGGCAGTTTGGTACTTATTCAATCCTTTTCTCTGAGATAAATTGCTTTTTTTGGACATAATCACTTTTGACTGACATTACATTTTCAATTCTGTTTGAACTTCAGAAGCACTCACTCTGAGTTGGCGGAATTCTAGTCAGGTTTGGCTTCACTTCTACTTTTCCTTTTCTGTGGCAGGAGCCCCAACCTTGGAAGTTTTATCTTTTGCAGAGGCAAAAGGCATCTTCCAGGCAGACTTCCGGCTAACTCCTTCCCCAGTTCTGCTCTGAGGTGTTCTCCCTAGGCTTGATTTTAATGGGAAATAAAATGGCCCTGAGATTTCCCTATACCAAGGTTCGTCAAAGATTAAGGGAAAACAAAAGAAAATAATGTGAATTTGGTTTTAAGTAAAAACCCACTGCTGCAAAGAGGCTATAAATGTGGAATGGTGGAAGCTTTGCAGACAAACTCAGAAAGTTTGTGCTGCTGACAAGAATGACATGAAAGAAAATATGGCAGTGATAATGCATCCTCTGCTTTAACTGTACAAGCACTATATACCTGGACTATGAACAGTGTGTAACTCCTCTGTCTCTTGTACGAGAGAAACTGATAAACTCACAAAGTTTCAGTCTGGCCCACATCCAGAAGTGGCTGATCTCCTGTTATGCACCATGATCAAGCACCTCTTGGCTTGTCCAGTCAACTGCTCCACCACTTTCCCTTAATTTCCTGGCATCCTTGTTTAAAGGGAAAAGCTGCTCTTGAATATCATTGCAGTGTTACTCCAGGATCTTGAGCTCCAACAGAGCAAGTCTCTGCCTCTTTGTCCTATCCTCCACAACTCTGACAGATAATGTTTTCAGAAGGTTTTCTGTCCTCTTGTTCTCACTCCTCCTGGGTTTTAGGAGATTCAATCCACATTGCCCTATCAAAAAACAAAAAGAAACAAAACAAAAAAACAAACCAAAACAAACAACAAAACCCTTCCAAATTTCTTCTAAAGTAGTCATACTCTTTTCTCTTTTTTTCTTTTTTTCGCTCTGCACCATATTTTGAGTTTATGCTTCATGGGGAATCTGTTAACCACAGCTGTTTTGTTTGTTTGGTGTTTTTTTCCAAAATATTTTAATTTCAATTATTTGTTTACTTGGCATTTTAATAGTCAGCAATTTGTTCTGAGGGAGTCCTAATGCTGAATTTATTGTAAAATGCGTGGCAAGAACAATTAAACACTTATGATTGCAAACATACATAAATTTCTAAATATTTTACATCAGGTAATTTCTGCAATTTTCTTTTGGGGTGGGGTAGGAAAATCAAATTTTCTGCATCAAGGACACTAATTCAAAATTTTGAAGCAGAAACACATTTATGAAGGACACAAGATTCTTAAGTAGTCAACCCCTTTCCAAGGCAAATCAGCCTAGTGAAAGCCTAATGATTACTTTGTATCTCAAAATAAGCCAGTGACCACCATGGGTTTTTAATTCCATTCTGTGTTAGAGATTCTGTACTAATTTCACTCAAATACAGATGAAAAAAAGACCTGACATTGAAAAGAGTGTCTGCTCTTAAACCTGTATGGCAAGCACAGAATGATCAGGGTCCTTTAAAGACACTGTAAACTTGTATGAGGGTCAACAAAGCCAAGTGTCAGATCTTTTATGTGGGTCATAACAACCCTGTGCAGTGCTACAGGCTTGGGGCAGAGTGGCTGGAAAGCTGCCCAGTGGAAAAGGATCTGGGGGTGCTGGTGACAGCAGCTGAACATGAGGCAGTGTGTGCCCAGGGGACCAAGAAGGCCAATGGCACCCTGGCCTGTGTCAGCAGCAGTGTGGCCAGCAGGACCAGGGCAGGGATTGTCCCTCTGTTCTCAGCACTGGTGAGGCCACACATCAAATCCTGTGTTCACTTTTGGTCTCTCAATGCAAGAAAGACACTGAGGGGCTGGAGCCTGTCCAGAGAAGGACAGTGGAGCTGGGGTGGGGTCAGGAGCACAGGTCTGATGAGGAGTGGCTGAGGTAGCTAAGATTGTTCAGCCTAGAGAAAAGGAGGCTCAGAGGGAACAGTATTCCTCTCTACCACTCCCTGAAGGGAGGCCGTAGCCAAGTGGGGGTTGGCCTTTTCTTACAAATGTCAAGCATTATGATGAGAGGAAATGGCCTCAAGTTACATCAAAAGAGCTTTTTTGATCGGATATTTGAAAACATTTATTCACTGAGAGGATTGTCAGTCAGTGGAACAGGCTGCCCAGGGAAGTGGTGCATTCACCACCCCAGGAGGTATTTAAAAGATGGCATGTGGGACATGGTGTAATGCTGGACTTGGTGCTGCTGGGTTAATGGTTGGATTTGATGATCTTGAAGGTCTTTTACAACCTAAACAATTCTATGATTCTGTGGTATTCTTGAAAGACTAAGTTCCTTTTTTCCTTGGCATTACAGTCACAGGGATTCTTTTACATTTCTCTGGGACCAATAATATTTTAAAATCTTTACTGTGGCTTTTAGCATGCTGGATGCATATTAGTAATTCATAATATTTTCCTACCCATCTGTAAGTTTTGAATTGAAGAGGCAGGCTTAATTTTGTAAATGTACCAAGAATGGAAAGTTTGGACGGTTTCTTTTTGCCTTCACAAGCTCAACACCTTTTTGTTTCATACAAGATATGAGGAACTAATTTCACAGAATTAACTTGAAAATCCTTTTCTGAATAATTCATTCTGGAACATCTGGCTGACTCATAGGGATTTTGCTGCTGCAAGAAACTTCCAAGCCAAAATTTCCCTGCATATATCTGCATTTCCTTAGATTATTTACATGATGGAAAGGTTTCACATCGGTTTGTGCAAACATATCTGTGCAAATGAAATTTACTCAGAATGTGCCTAATGTGTGACTTGAGTGAACTAGAAATCTTCTTCTACTGAAAGCTTGATTTTTGCTGTCATTGAACTCAGGGAGGAAGGAACAATTTTGTTCTTATGATTAAGGCTGGTAGTTTGACTTTCCTTTGCCCATATAAGGCCGTTTGCAAACCTCTTTTTTACATTTACTTAAATTGAAGTGTTTATTTCTAATCTGATACAGCAGAAGCATTTTGCAATTCTAGTGCAGAAGCAAAATAAATTTATGATTGAAGTTAATTAAGCAGAAAAAAGTAAGAGATGTTAAAAAATACTGTTTGGTGCAATTTTATAAGCAAAGCAATTTATCATATGAAGAGGTATCTCCCCAGATCCATGCTCTGAAGCTGTGTTGTGTAATCTTTGAAGATGCCTACAGAGAGGCACCCAAATCAGCTTTACTACTGATTTTTGAAATCTCACTCACTTCTTGGTGTCATCTCCCAGCTGCAAATATGTGCATTCTGCAACCAGAATATCTGCTGCTCCCTGGTTGACCACTCTGCCCCAAACCATCCCGCTTTTCATGGAACTGCAGGAGTTACAGTTCCGGCCAATTAAAGCCCTCTTATGAGATGTATGTGAAGTATGAAGGTGAGACTTAATATAGATTGCTTTGACTTTTTTTATTTCCCTCATGAATTAATTGTTATTGGCTGCAGTATCAGCTTTGTGTATCACCTTGTTACAGACCCATGGGCTAGAACGTGATGCGCGTAGAGACATGGCTTGTAAACTGGTTAAAGGGAGCACTAGTACAACAGCTTTTGTGTGCAGGCAGCTGGGCATGTGATGGATGGACTCAAGTGCCCTGTGCAGTACGGGCTGGGCTGCACAAAGCTGTTGGGAGCACAAAGGATGTCCAGTAGGAGCTTCTGATTTTCTCCTACCGTAAGCAATCCACAGGCCAGGCAGCATGTGGGATCTTACACCAAACCTGGCTGGGCCCCACACACTCCTCCCTCCTGACCTCCAAGGGCACTGGTAAGCAGAGTACCCACTCTGCCTGCTCACCACCCTGTGCAAGGGCAGAGGCTGAGCCTGAATATCTCTGCTTTTCACAACAATCCCCATTACCAAGTTGGTGTCATTTACAGTTATGTTACATCTTGACTACTCAGCCATCAGGTCTAGCCTCTGCAGATGCCTTTCCTGGACTAAGCTGTGCCTGTCACCCAGAGTGAGCAAAAGGGAACCTCATGATCAGGTCAGATGACAGGACTAAGCTGAGTGCCTGTGGCTGAAGGAGGAATGAATTAAATTGACTACAAGAATGATAATGGAGGCTTGAAACTAAAGACTTACATTAGAGCTATGAGAGTTTCCTTTTCTGAAATTACAAAGCACAGCAGCTCAATAGTGAGTCAAACTAAGAAAGACACTCACACCTTGAAAAACTGAAACCTTGAAAAGGCCAGACTCTGCCACAGGGATGCTGGGCAAGGTAGGGAGTGGGAGAAGTCTTTAGCAACTGGCCAGGAGGTTAAACAACATGTTGGAGGCAGTAGCAGCTGCCTCTTCCCCCTTATTGAGTTAAAAAAACCTGAATCCAACCTGTAGCAAACATATCCTGCCGTTCTGAGGGGCTGTGTATTCTTCTGAAACACTAGCAATAGCACAAAAATTAAATTCTCAGACTGGAAAATAGACACCAGCAAATGCTTCTGTTTGTGAGAAGTTGCATAAATATGTTTAAAAAGAGAAATAGGTCAGGGAAGATGCAGCCTATAAAACTTCAGAAGCCCTCTTACAGAAGTCATCGTGCACATAAGCGCTAGCTAGACTTCAGAAAATGATCATAAAATTGCAAAAATCCTCATTAAATTGAAATACTGTCCCAGTAAAGAGCTTTTTCTATCAGACATGCTTTTAAGAGCACTGATAAACACTGAAAGGAAGAAGCTGCAGGAAGAAGGGTTTGAAGTAAATGTGATTCAAGTGCTACCTATTACTGTTATGAAATTTGACAAGTTTCAGCAAGAAATGTAAAATGACCCAACTTCACAGTGGCTTGAAAGAATTATCTTAGACTGAGGCTAACAAGAAATAGCCAGAGGACCATCGATAATACAAAAGGCTTTGGGATTATGGAGATGAAATAGTTCCATGTCATAGAATTTTTTACTAGAAAAAATATTGTCACAATAGGGTATCATAAAAGGTCAGCAATGTGGCACAAAATCCACACAGGGTTTTGAATAGAACAGAACTCACATTGTCTGTTGCTGGTCACAGAAAGGAGCTTGAACAGAAGCCTATCCAGGCACAAGCTGGAGACAGTGTCCTGAAGGATGAAATCTACACTACACTCAGAGAAAACATGCCAGAGAGCCAGAAGCTCCATGTTTAATTCCTGATTGCCCCAAGGCCATGATGGCACAGTCTGAATTAAAAAGACTTTGCATTTTGAATACTTGAATCCATAGTAAGGGAATCTAACAACATGCTTTACATATTTTTTTCCTGACCTAATCAGTTTCAGAAGTGAGCAGGAAAAGGAAAAAAATCTTTACCTTTAGTCCTTGAGCTAAATAAATTAAAAGTAAGCAGACCTGAAATCATGGCAGAAGAGCCCTGTGTCAGGCACAGGGAATAGAGGATATGAATGACAAACACTCACGTGCTAGAAGTAGAAGAGTCTTGAATAATAAACCTTTTTGTAAAAATACTGTTGCATAGGCATTAAGGCTACTGTTTACCGGTTTCTCTTCCTTTTTCTTTTTCTGGTTTTTCAACATGGGAATATTTGCTCTAGTGTAAGACAACTTCTGTATCATTGTACCTATGACTCTTCTAGAAAAAAGAACTATTTCTCTTATGCTGGTACACACATACTGTCTGTTACTAACCAAGTCCCTGATCACCACTGCAGATATTCATATCCTTTTTAATTCTTTTTGAGGACTTGAAATCCTATTTTTATCCTCCTTTTTAGTAATATTAGGTATTTTAGGTTGGGCAAACTCAAAGAGAATCGCTAATCAACTCCTGTGTGAGGCATCACATCATTTGTGAATTCTATTTTGCAGCAAGAGTAGAAGCACAAGGATCCCTTATCAGGTTAATAAGGTGCTAGGGACAAAGAAAATATTTCAAAAAACAACAATAAAGTCCCTTCCCCAAGGAAAATCATGTAAATGTCAGAAATTTCAAGCAAGCAGTCACAATGATGGATAACACTGCTCAAGTAACTGGAAGTGCTTTCTGTGCTACCTAAATAACCATTTTCCAGCATTGACATGTATTGGATTGGTAAAAGTTAAGCAGCTGTGTAGACAGACCTGACAAGGATCTAGAGTGCAGAGCAGCCTGAATATGCAATCCTCATTATGTTTGATTCTAAGATTTTGGTATGTGATATGTTTTGCCTGCTGTGTCAATACTGTAGCTCAAAATGTCTCCTCTGCTTCCCACTAATCCTGGAAAAAAAAGGAACATACAAAAAAATAAAATTTCAAATAAATAAATAATTATCAGTTCTATTATCATTACCACAAATATGAGTGTTAATAGGAAATTACTGGAGTTTATGGAAAATAACTTTTGGAATATCACTGCAACAGCTCTTATGGGCTAAAGTGTACTCCAAGGGCAAATTAGATTTGGAGAAAGTTGTCATGGAGTAGAGAACAAGTCAGGCCATTCAGTGTCATTTTATATATTTATTCTGTAGTAATGTTTGACAGCACTCAGACCATTACATTATTTTGACAGGCGTATTAGAAAAAAAATCTCACTTCATTTAAAATTCATTTCATTAGTCACCTTTTCTTTTTTAGTTTTGAAAATATATGGTATCTGAACTATTTTAAAGTGCTATAGAGCTTCATTACATTTTTCTGATTACTGCAATCTCCTTTACTATCGGGCTGCCGGGATCCCATTCAGCACATTGGCACCATTGTAACTTTAGTGGATTTCATTACAGAATAAGTTCAAAGTTTGTGCTACTGCTATGAAAAATACTTGAAACAAACATAGAAATATGAGGAATTGATAGATTTATAAATCTCAATAAACTTACAAGTCAGATGACTCTATTAATTCTTATTCACTAGATCTGATCCACATTATTTGCTTAAATGAAATAAACTTCCCTACATTCTTGGCTTTGTTAATGCCATTTATTCACATCCTGCCATTTGGCATTTCTTTTTGATAGGATTAACCTTTTGAGATTTACTTGATTTTCCATATTGATCTCCATGTCTCTTACTCATGTAATTATACTTAGTGTATAACCCAGCATCCAGTCCCAGTGGCTTAGGTGTCAAGTGATCACCTTCAGTGCCCCTTACCTGATATTTGAGAACACCAACATGTCATTTGTCATTCCCTCATCTCCCCCTTTCCCAAGGTCTTTCTAAAATTCTTCAAATCTGTTTCTACTCTTGACTAATTAAAAATACTCTGTGTTCTCTGCAAATGTTATCACCTCAGGGTCCTAGTGCTTGGAGAAAAATCAGCTTATATCTCTATGCTCTTTCTAAGCATCCACTCCTGGCCACTATTGAAACATCAGGCTAAAAATACTTGTGTCCAACAAGTGCAGTTATTCTTACAGTCACCCATTGTCACCACTATCCTTGGTCATCAGTTGTTTCTCCACATAAAGTAGGTGAGACAGATTGTGTGCACGCAAAGGCTGCTTGGTAATGTAGATGGGGGAGCTGTGATTCAGCAGAAGCTGCTTGTGTGAGCAAATGCATAGAAAATACAGGACCATCTCACCAAAACTCATTAGGACCTTAGGCCATGCCCAGGAAATAATATTTACTGAATTTCAACTCCAAAGCAAAACTGAGAATATGCAAAGGAGTATTTGAAAATGGGCAGAATACGCCCACCTTGAAAAAAACATCAGTTGGACACAGTTCCAGTTTAGGTAATATTTTGGTTACAGTATTACCAAGCAGTCTGACTGTTGGAGAAATATACTCTTTGCAGAGTTGTTCAGGTTGTATCTGGAAACAAATTAAGGGACAAGAAATATTTTGATTATTTGATTTTGAGTGGAGAAACAACATCTGAACTATATGCTATCCATGCAGTCTTGTCTCTGCATTTCTGTCTGTGCTATCTGCAGATGATCTTCAGAAAATCGAGGGGATTGCTATATTCTACTAGTTAAAAAGAGGTGTTCTGAACTTTTTGAATTAAACTGTTCCTCACTCATAAGTAACTAATGTTAGTTATGTATGAAACCTTTACCCTTCATCGATCTATCGTATTAATGACTATGAAAATGATTAACATTCCAAAGAGCTCTCATCCAGTTAATATTCAATTTCTCTGTAAAACTTTATGCAATTCTTTACTTACAAATGTAATTGTTCTGTTGAGGTTCCAGACCCAAATTATCCACAGTTTTTACCAAAAGATGACGGAAATACAATATTCCACACACTTGCCTTCCAGGAAGAGCTGAAAACACTGCATGCTAACAATAATCTCAGCTCACATTAATCATGATAGAAATCAGAAAGAGCACTGTGGTAATGGAAAATGAAGAAACACACTGGATAATTCCCTGCTTAGAGGGTTATTTCTCTAAACTAAGAGTGTGCTTTTTGATGATTTATTAAAAATGTGTCTTTGAGTCCTGAAAAATGGATAATCAGATTGTTCTGGTGCTAGGCATAAAATAGTAATTAATACTTATACTAAAGCTGATGCGTTTATTTTTTAAAACACAATTTGTGTTATACGTTGTTTTATTGCAGTTGCAATAAATGACATAAAGTTATATGAATGGTAGCCTTACCTTGCAAACTAAATCTATTATCTGCAACTGTCCCATTTTAAGAAATCATGCCCTTTATTTTTTTTAAAGCTGCACTATATATTTATAACTGTCATTATTCACTTAAATTAACAATTATTTCTGACCTCCTGCGAAACGTATGTTCGTCTTTTCCCAGATTTTTTTTGGCAGATAGTGGTCACTTCTACGTACACTGTCATATTTGTGTAGAAACTCTCCATAGCAACTAATAAGCTCTTGAGGGTAAGGAAGCAGGGAAGTTCAACTTTGGTTTAAAAAAACGGATCAGTCATTTCCGCTTTTTTGATAGTGACTTTGATAAGATTTATACTTCAGCTGTGTTGTCATTTGCTTTTCCTACAAATGTCATAGAAAACTTAACCTTATCCTTCAGAGAAGTACTGCTGTCTGGAAAGCCTATGCGTACCCCAGGTACACCAGCCTCCATGCTGGACTTGTTCTTCTTACCCTCTTGTCTGGACAAATTTTGAAAGTTCAGTGGTCTGCTGCTGAGGAGTGGCACCTATCAACTAAGCTGTAGTTGGGAGGTCTTTCTGTGGCAGCACTAGAGCTATTTCTCCTCTTCTAATGGGCACCACTTAATTTACCTTTCATGCTGCTCCATTTGGATGGTGGGTGTTGTCTGGTCAGGTACTCCTCATCTTGTTCCTCTGAATTCAGAACCTGTCAAAACATGATTTCCATCAGTGTGGAGGAGGAAAGACACAGGAGCTTTTCTAAGGAAGGTCCCTTTCTGATAGCTACTAGGACAACCTCAAATGATGTACAATTTTTCCTTTAAAACTTGGCATTTTTAAAGATCTTTGTTGCTGCATTTCAGGATCAATTTTAATACTTTCTTCATATGGAAACATAGACTAAGCACAAAATTTTTTAATATAGGGTGGTAGAGTACCTGAAGTTCCTAAATTTCACTGCTGTCCATTGTGTTGTGCTGACTGGTGCTCCTTTAGGTATGATCATCTTTGTTTTGATCCCTTCGGGTGCTTCTCTGTGAAATAGCCATGTGCCACACTTTCATGCTATTTCCACTATTTCCATGATCCTGTTTTTCACCTTCCTCTTTCAGCCTGAATGTAGACCTATTCATTTTCTCTAGTTCATCATCATCCCAAGAATTTCCTGGAAGCAAAACTGATTGTCCTAAAGGTCCAACCCAACTAGTGCAAATGGAAATTTTAGCCTCCAGCCTTCTTCTCTGTGGTTTCCTCACTAACCATTTTGGATTCCATTTTGAGACAAAACATTTTTTTTTGCTTTAAGTTAAGAAAAGAATTGTCACACTACAGAAACACTGTGAGCAAAAGAACTTGCTTGCACTGAGTGGCTGCCTCTAACTGTCATCCATACTCTCCTGGCAGGTGTGCATTCCTGGTGTCTAGCAGTGGTGGGACAACTCACTGAGAGTTCAAATTCTCTATCTCTGGCAATAGTAGGAACTGAATATTTTTGACAATTCTATCTTTCTGCCCATTAAGTCGAAATTAGCCAACATATTCTAAAGTTGTATGTCCAGCTCACAGACACAAAAGAGCACAGCCAGCATAGCAGGATAAGTCTAGTTCCCTTAGAAAAACAGGATAAAAATCCTTTTAGTTATCCATTCCTCTCTCTCTTGTATAAATTAAATTTCTTTCTCTTATTCTCCCTTGCTGTAAAATAGAGCAGTTAACTTCTTGCTGCAGGTCTGTGAGCATTCAGTTGTACATGCACCAGAAAACCACAGTGAAATGCTCACTACTTTTAGTGACAGACTTGTTCAGGTGTTATAGAAAAAAGGCTAGAGTAAGCTAGACAGGCAGTTCTTTTGGAGTTTTTTTTGAGATGATTATAGGGTAAACAGTGTTTTCAAATTATTATCCATACCCTTTCTCTCTAAACCCTAAACTCTCTAAACAGTACATAGCTATGACCCTTCATGTGACCTCTCAGAGTTTAAAACTTATTGTTTTCTTTATGCAATTTTTATCCTAGCACACTATTGTTTACAAACATTATTCATCATGCCTCTGCTTTCAAGCATACCACTCAATCAAAATCCCACAGAATATTTTTCTATATCACAATTCATAAATAACAGTATTTTCCCCTTTTGAAACACCAACACCGGAAAACAATGAAAATAATTTTCCAGTATTGAAAATAGCTGCATAAAGCTACTATGTTTTACTTTATTTTTTTTCATTAAAATTATAGGGAGACAAGTAGTAATCTTTATTTTTTTCCCTTGATTTTACATGGTGGTTAAGTTCAATTTTTTTATCATTTTCTTCCAGGTCAGGTTCCAGTTACCTTTCAAATGGTACAGGGCATCTTGACTTCCCAGGACACAGAGGAGCAGGGTAAGTGGGTGGCTGTGCAACCCTGCTATTCTCTTACTAAGACCACAGTGTGATGAATAGGAAACACAGTGGGAACTTTCAGTGTGAAAAACCTCTGGTGAAAGTGCTCTGCCAGACTACAGCAGCAGCACACACAGGGCTGAGTCTGTTCGAGGGTGAACTTGGCTTTGTTGTCTCCTCCAGACTTGAAAAATATCGCTGTAGTGAATGGAGTCTTCCAGGGTCCTGGCAGCAAAACCAAGGAGTGGGTGCTGGCCTCTGGGTTGGTTTAATCAGGATTTTCAAACCTTCCTGTATTTTCCAAAAAGTGCCCTAAATATGGACATTGTTCTTGCCAGTCTTGTTGGCTTTGGCAATGTTTGGCTGTTATGCTTGTCGAAGCATTCCAGAGAGGAACCCTAAAACAAGCAAAGTGTATGTCATTTCCTGGTATTAAACCAGAGCTTTTTGTATCTCTTTAGCTTTAACACTGTTGTAATCTTTGATCAATTATCTTCTTTTTTTCCTTTTGCAAGAGTAACATTCAGCTATTTCATTGTCAGAATGTTTATGATAAGATAGGAAAAAACACTGCTAATGAATAGCTTACAACAAATATAATACCACTGAAATCATTGGCAACAAAAATATTTTGTGATTTGAGGCACTTCTGCAAAATTACTACTAGATTCTCTTTACTGCAGTCAGACTTCTCATTTCAAATACCTGATGTAGTTATGTGCATTTTCTTCCTCCTGAAGGTTCATCCTTGTGTGAATATTTGGACTTAACTGTCCTTCAGAATTGCTAACACAGAGTTTCTAGTTTTGCAGCTTACCACAAAAGTAAAGGATTTAAAATGTGCCATATTTCCCAAAATCCAATAGTATTTTCCCGTAAATATATAAAATCAAACACTTCCTGAGCCGGATCTCTAATATGTGTGTGCCATAATGCTATTTATATTACTGTGCTTCTGATGACGAATGCATAAGCCTATGTTTTGTTTCAGATAAGAATCAAGCTGATAAATATTTATCTGACTTTCCTTCATGCTTAGGCTGAAAATCACTCCAGTACAGAAAAGCAAAGCAAAGTTAAATTTTGTGCATATGGTACCACTCTTTGCCTATTCAACCTCTCCCCTGTTCAGGGCCAGGACTGGAGATGAAGTCATGACAATACTTTGGAGCTCTGGTCTCTGACTGATATCACTATAAAAAAAAAAAATAGAGACATAGATATATCTGCCAAATATAGACATGTAGATGGTGACCTCACCTGCTGGCCACAACAGCAGCACTGTCTGGCTATAGACTACAAAGATGGTAAGAATAACATGAAGAAAGCACATGAGAAATCAAGTGAAAAATCCTAGAGATTATAGAGTGGGGGAATGATGAGAAAACCAATAAATGTTTCAAGCACACCAGGAGCAAGAGGTCAGTAAGAGATATAGAAATGTTCTTTGAGAAGGAACAAGTAATTTATTGACACAAAAAACATTTTCTAGGCAGGACACTATCTCCAAAAATTGGTCCTTTTATCTAGGAAGTAGGATGGGGAGAAGTCAGAAACAGTCAACTATATTCTTGCAAGGATGAAAAGGGAGAAAAGTAAAAATTCAAGCTCTGCAAAAGAAGGGATTAAATATACATCTATTCCAAGAAAATCTTGTGTACAATAAAATATTAAGTATGATAGGAAATTAGTCACATCAGTTGGGTGTGAAAGTATTTTTTTTAGTATGTAAACCATGAATTTGGTGTCTGAAGACCAAGAGTATGAAAAGAAGTACCATCTTTTAATTTCACCATTAGTGTTCTATGTGTGTGTTCTATGACTGTGAGCAAACTCTTCCTTGCTGGCATGCTATGATTTAGGCCAAGGAAGATCCTACTGCCTCCATTATACATAGTCAGCAGCCTGCTTTTTGTGAAATCTGATGTTGTTGTTCTAATGAAGGATGGTGATTGACTACAGATACTGAATGCTTTTCTTCCACATTTTATGTCATCTTTAATGCCATCAGATCTGTATGTATGTGCATGTTGTGTTCTTACGTGAGTGAGCATGTCTTGACATTATCATAAGGAACTGGAAAAGTTCTGCTTGGAAAGAAGAGATGCTCAACAGTAACCTGATAGTCTAAACCATCAGTGAATATGTGGGATCCCTCTTCTGCCTGATTTAGACCACAGATTTGGATATAGACTTCCTATCTCCCACATGAGTGTCCTGGCTATTAGTTCTGCTGTTGTAGACCCTTTTTGTTCCCTGCTGATGGATGTTGTATTCAACATTTATTATATCTGAGTAAAAGAGAAGAAGGTCTCCAAACTTCACACTGTCAGCATGCACCAATAATGTGCCAAAGGGTCCAGGTTCATTCCAGTGTGTTTTAAAAGTGTGCACAGGGGCTTGTCTTCAATGTGCTCAGAGGCATACACAAACATACAATGGATCACTGTTTCTAGCAGAGATGTGAAAGACTGGAGCATCGCAGGGAAGCAGTTCATACCTGCATCTCTCAGCCCCTACAGCCATGTTGTCACTCAAGATCAATCTGAAATATCTCTTGCTTTGCATGGAACTCCTGCTGGAGACCTGAAAGATGTTGTCTAGTAGTAGTCTAGCAAAGAAGCTGCACTTTCCAGCCTCTGAACTCAACAGGAGCCATAGTCCCAAGCAGGTTGTTAGTCGTATGTAACCAAGGGTTTCTTTCCAATGTGCACCTACACCCTTCAGTTCTTGGCATTTCTGGGACATTTTCTCAGAAAGGTAGGTATCTGATGTTCATCTGCTTCCTCTGCGCCTGTCTGTGCATCCTTTGATATCTATAACTGCCTGAAAATGAAGGATTTCTCTCCTCTCCTGACAATGCAACAAATCCTGGTGCACCAGTTACTCCTCTGTGTGTCATGAGAGGTGCTCACTCATGCACAGTGATAAAAGTTTCCCTCGGTACTCAGTGAAAAGTTACTCATGGTACCTGGTGCAAGGAACTTGGCACACAAGGAAGGAAGAGGGTACTGGAAGCAGTCTCAGGGAAAGACAGCCTTGCCAAGGCAAGGTGGGTGCTAAAAATATTGGAATGGGCAGAACACACACAGACGGGGCAATGCAAGTACCTCTAGACCAAGGGAAGGTGTATGTTATAAATTCAACACATCAAATCCTCACCTAGATTGTGTGCATTGGTAATGAAAAGGAAATACAGTTAACTGTGAATCACAGCAGTCATGTCCCACTTTTGCTTCAACTATTAAAGATGGATGAGTTAATTACCACCTAATTATCTAGCAGAAAGATTCACAATATAAAATACTTTTGTGGAAAACAAAGTCAGCATGGTTTCACCTCCAGTTCTTAACGCAAGAGAATCAGAGAATTGTAAGCTAGACCATGTGATCAATAATTGCCAAAGTGGAATAAAAATACAGCCAGAAAACATGACTATCTGCTTTGGAAGTTTCCATGAAAACATCTCACACAAAAGTGCAAAGAAAAAATATTCAGAGGTTTTTTGAGTGGGTGACAATTTTCAAAAAATACTGCAATTTTACAGTAATTTTGCTCATGAAATAACAGAAACTCGGCAAAAAATATGTTTTTCACAAATTTCGCTCCTTACTTCTTCTTGGTTGATTTCATAAATATGGTCTTTCAAGTATAAAATAGACATGCAGCACCATTACCTGGTGGCCAAATGCTCTTACAGGGGCCCCCACAACCCAGGAGTCACTGAGCAGTTGAAGGCAGGAACAGACTCAGCATCCCTGAGGCAGCTTTGAGTTCAGGCCTGATGTTGATACCTACATTACACTGCCACTCTTGCTGGTTCCTGGCCCTCAGGCACTATGTACCGAATAACTAGGTAAAAATGAATATTTTCACCACTATGATTGCTGTGATGAGAGTGCTTAAGGTTGGTGTAGATTTGATTGGACCAGACACCCTAGACCCGCCTTGGAGAGGAATGAATTTGTTAGCTCAACTCCTGTGCTGGGATAAAAGGTTGAATCTCCACTGATGTCAGGGAGACTCAGCCATTAGCACCAGCTAACAGCCAGCTTGCTGAGAGTACACCAGTGTGCTCTGACAAGGAGTTTTGTAACAACAGCTGCACAGAGATCCAGAAAAGACCCTTTCACGGCCTGGGCAGAGGACTTTGAGCTGAGTTCATCACAGTGGGAAGTTTTCCTTTGCATATCTTCTGGTATATGGGAAAGAGCATAGCTACCTGTTGTTTTGTAGACTCAGTATGAAGCAAACTTTATATTGCAAACAGAAGGTGTGGGCATCATTGCCTTTGAAGTTGAAGCCAGAAATCTGGACTGTGGGAGCAGAAGTATCAGGAGCACCATTAGTAACTTTCCTGTTTCTTCAGCGCACAGTTGAAAGGCTGCTGTCGTGGCAATTTAAAAACATCTCATTTGAAATTATTTTAGGTATCTTTTTTGCAATTAACCTTACAGTTTTTCATCTGCCTTTTTTTTTCTTTTTTTCAGTTCAAACTGTGTAGCATTCCCTTTATTTTAGTTCCTCATATTTATTGCCTAATATTTAATTTTGTAACACTGATCTAGGTTTGGTTTTACAAAGTAAAATCCAAATGTGTGAGAACAATGAGAGTGAGATGACTAGATAGACAGACAGAGACTGAGATTTTCTGATAGCTTAAAAAATCAAAACCTGGTTAACTTGTCTTATTCATTTCATACTGCTTGTACCTCCTGGTCAAGGGAGTAACCTTTTTTTCCTATTTGCTTTGAAGGTGATATCACAGAGCAGTCTGAACATCAGAAATAGAACCATACCCTAGCAGGTGCCAGCTGAGTAAAATCTTAGGCTGTTTTGCACAAAACAAAGTAACAAGGTTGGTAGTTTTAAAATGCAGTGGAACTGATCAAGATGTAGGATTCTGAGTGAAGGATTCTGGACTCAGGCCTATTTATGTATTAGTAGGAAATGTAGGCAGCCAAGAAGAAATCTGACTCTGTTCATTACAAGGAAAAACTTCTGTTTTCAGGTATTTCCATGATAGGAAAAGACAGAGACATGCTTTTGGAACTATCACATTGTCATCTCAAGTATGGGGGAGAGTGTGTGGGGAACAGGAGATATTTCTTGTAACCAGTGGTGCTTTTATTAAATACATGTTGTGCATTCCAAATGGCTTCAATTATCTGTATGTCAGCAGTAATAAAATATTTCTTTAGCACTTAATACAAGAAGTTCTTTGTATATTTTAATCAGAAATTATTTCTGGAAAATACTTCATGGATAGGTAAATGTACAAAATCATGCATCTCCCTGTGGATTACTTTAGTCCAAGGGTGGGTAGGAACAGAAACTTGAAGGAAAACCCTGCTCTTCCATCCCTGCCTCTCAATGGCTCTGGCTTTTTTCCTGGCTTCTCTGCAGTCTGAGAGCAGTGGGTGACGCTGAAGGAGACAGGAGAGAGGTCAAAAGTTGTTCCACCTTGCTAATGCGGTGGCAGAGCCCATTTCAGCCAAGGAAAAATCTGGACTGACCTCCTGCTGCTCTCAGTTGAACCTGCACAGAGGAGGGAGTTGGTCTCACTCACACACACATAAAGCTTTGTGGAATGGAGATGGGGAGCACCTTGCTCTCATCACAAATTCCCCTTCCAACCTACTTTTCAACCAACAGCAAAATGCTTTCTTCTTCTAAGAAAGAAGTTTGCCTTCCTGCAGGAANACCTGCACAGAGGAGGGAGTTGGTCTCACTCACACACACATAAAGCTTTGTGGAATGGAGATGGGGAGCACCTTGCTCTCATCACAAATTCCCCTTCCAACCTACTTTTCAACCAACAGCAAAATGCTTTCTTCTTCTAAGAAAGAAGTTTGCCTTCCTGCAGGACTGGGCCCAACAAGGAAATAAAGAAGTGGTAAAAAGTACTAGGTCATGCAGCAAGGGTGTCTGTTGACCACAGAAATTAGGACTGAATGGCAGACATTTCCACTTCAGCAGGGCTCTGCCAGAAAAAATAAAAACCAACAAATTACCTGTGTTTCATAACAACAATAGTAACAAAAGCCATGTCAGGGAATTCTACTTTCAGCTGTGCAGAGCCAGCCAGAACTAAGCTCCCTGAAGCCATGGCAATGCTTCCACTAATACAGCTGGCTTTGAGTCTGCTCTAGAAGAAGCAGGAGAGAAAAAAGAGATTGCCTCTGATGGTCAGGAAAGGGCATGTCGGGCAAGGGCAGGATTGCAGTACTCCTGCCTGGAGGCACCTGGAGGTACCTCTCCCATGTGTATCTGGACAGGAAAACCAGCATGGAAAAATTAGGCACAGTGACATTAGGGATCCATCATCAAGTGACTCCTCTAATCCAGCCTCAGCCTAAGAAGCTGCTTCCCCACAGCTGTGTGGGCCTGTGCAGGAGTCCCCCTCTTCTCAGGCTCAGAATGGACTGTGAATGCAGGGGTCTGATGTAGTTTTTAATGAGAAGTATAAAAGATTTTTTTCTTCATTTACTACAGCATTTTGTTTTTCTAAATTCATATTCCTGTAGGTTTCATGTTAGAAGCGATGAGGAAAAAACTAAATGAGTAATGCAGCTTTTAATACGAGCATCTGGTCCTGCAGACATGCTGAGTGGGAGGAGGAGGATTTTTCCATTTTAAATAAAACAATGATTATAAAAACATGACAGGAGTGTGTCTTCATATGGGAAAGCCTGTCACCTTTATTATTTCTGCTGGCAGCAGTGACTAGATGTACTTTCTGAAACAGAAGCCTTTCACTCACAGACAAGCATTGAAGTATTTCTCTCATGAAATACAAGTAAAAAGCCAGAGGTAGATGCAGATTGTATTGGGAGAGGCTGTTAAAATAATCACTCATTTCCACCTTTATTGCTTGTCACAGCAACACACCTTGGGCCAGACCCTTCCTTTACAGACGGAGGTTGTGATCTTTCAGAGCAAAGAAGATTACTTCTTTTTATGGATAAGTACTTAACTAAAGCCTTCAATAGGCTATGTTTTGTGCCTTTGAAAGTGATCCTTTTATTTAATGTTTTTTGCAACCAGAGTTCCTTGCTGATATTTCATTATTAAAGGTGTATGAGAAAACCTCTTCACTTTCTTTACTCCATTTCCCTTTCAATAAGAATGGCTAAAAGTCCTCACTCTGGTCTACTGGAAGAAAGAAAACTTTTCAAGTGAGGATAAACAACACAAAACCTAAACAAAACCCCCAAACATATAAAACTAGGAAAAAGAACATAAATTTGTCCCAGAAATTATTGCTGAGAAATTGCAGGGATGGTGAAGGAGGCAGAGAAATTATAATATTCCCAAAAGGAAAACAGCTGGAGAATGAGGAGGGGCATGATTCCACACATGCCATAGCCCCACAAGATATCCAGGGTGCAGAGAACACAGTAATGCTTCTGTCAAATCTGGAAGGTAGTTGGCTCAATTTGACCAATTAATTTGTGATAACTTCACCCAATAGCAACAATTAGCTTTTGGTGAGTCAGATCATCGGGTACCAGTGCGAAAGGGGGTCAGGCTGGTCCTCTGCAGCTCCCTTCTTTTTGCCTATAGAGGTTTTGGGCACCTCAAAAGAGGCATTGCTATGCCCGCCCTGCAAAGCAGGTGCTGAGCCCCAGACATCCTGTGCTGTGCCAGGGAACAGGAGGCTGCCAAGCTGCTCAAGGATGTAGGATGCCACTCACCCACGTAGCACCCAGCACACAGGGCCACAGGCACAGGGGAAAAGCACAGCTTCTGCATCTCTGCAATGCAAAACATAGAAGAGGGCCTGGAGAGTGGTTTGCTCTTCTCAATGATGGCGAACCTAATCACAGATTGGCAGAAATAGTCTTCAAGTATGAATGGTCTCAGGTAGAGAAGATAATTGGCCTGATTCTGTCACTTCTGGGCAAGTATTCTGACCAGTGGGATAAAGAGGTGGAGGCTTCTAAGTTTCCTGTTGTGTTTAGGGGGAAAGCAGCACCCATAAGCACAGTTTGCACAGAAACTGCTTGAATGGTGAATGAAAACAAGAGAAACCCATGTGTTTGATACATCCCAGGAGGTACAGGCTTGAGGAGTGAAGGTGAAGATCAGCAGAGGTTCTGGGTCAATATTTGGGGACAGCTGCCTTAATTCCACCTACACTTCTTGGGTGCCCATCTCTTTTATCAGGTTTGCTCCTGTGGGGCTCTGGCTGCATTCCCACACCACTGGAGCAGAGGAAGGAAAATGCCAAGGGCAATTCTGATGGTTGGCACTAGCACAGAGAGGGATAGGACTTACAGAGCCATAGTTAAAAAAAGACAAATAAAAAAGACAGAAAGAAAGATATTTAAATTAAAAGATTCTAAGAAATCACTGAAATGAGTAAACAGTTCTAAGGCCAACCTACTCACCAGACAAAAGCCAACTCACAAGCATAGAGACGGACAGCAAGGCAGACAGAGCCTGTGCACTTCTAATGCAAAAAACTAACTCCCAACCTTCAGAGCAGGATCTAGCTGCCGCTTACAACAGCAGCTGTGGTGCTCTGAACCCCACTAGGGTATGAGGGCTGGTTAGTGCTGGTTACTGCCCAGGAGGTTTGATGGGAGACACAGCATGTCTCAGAATTGTGAGGATGCGTGCCAGAAGTGTGCAGAAAAAAAATCTCCTTTGGTGGGGTAGAAAGAAGGATTGAAAAGAAATTTTAAAATCAAAATTTAAAGCAAAACAGATGTTGGAGGTCCTGATGGGTAATCCATAGGTTTTTTCTGAGGAAATGTGTTTTGAGGAAAATTTAAAAGGAATTAATTATGATCGTGCATGCATCTTAGTGGGAGAAATCCCTAAGCAAAACTGCTTGGGTGCAGGCTAAGCTGCAAACTATGTTTTTTCATTCAGACCCATATTTTGAGAAACAAAAGGGAATTTTGGGTGCCATTCTTTGTCCTATTCTTTTTCTGCTGGTATCCAGCATACATTTAACATTCATTCTCCAAAAGTGAAAATAACAACTGTCTCTTGGTTGATAATAAAACTCACTGATCACTTACAGAAACACAGGTATGATGTGGCTGTGAGGGAATGCAGAGAGAAAAGAACTCAGTTTTTATTTCTTTTAGGGTTATTTCAGCATCCATTAGGAATTATCGGGAATTATCAAAAGTCACTCAGGTCACAGAAAAGATATCATAAAATCACATTTTCTGTGTGTCATCATACTTTGCTTTCAATTTAGCCTGGGTTTAGTCATATTACAATTAGATAAAGTATAGTTATTTTAATGATAACAGGTAATATGCCTAATTCAGTAACACAATCTTCCTGTGTAGGATTTTCTTTTACCTTTGTAATTTGTTCTGTCACCATCACTTCCATTACACCTACTGAGAATCTGTATAACTGCAAGAGGTCTGTGGATATTACCGTGAGACAGACAAAAGCAAATATGGAAAGGTACTATAATGTCGCAGTACGAGAAATGCTTCCTACGATTCCATATTCTTGAAAGTCTCTGGTACTCAGAATCACAGAATTGATTACAGAACCCAACTATTTCCTTTCAGGCATTTGCAGAGTGACATAAGGTCCATCCTGAGCCTCCTTTACTCCAGGCTAAACAACCTCAGGTCTCTCAGCTGCTTCTCACAGGACTTGTGCTCCAGATCCTTCCCCAGATCTGCTGCCCTTCTCTGGACTTGCTCCAGCTCCAGCTGGAGTGTCTTTCTTGAAGTGACAGGTCCAGAACCGATGCATTTTATAGGAGAAAACAAAATAAAAGCTATATGTGGATCAAGATCTTGATTTAATTGATAAGCAAAAGGTGTTGGTTTTTTTTTGTTTTGTTTTGTTTTTTAATCCTGAACAAACTCCTGTACAAAGTACTTTCCTTTGAACAAAGCACACAGAAATGGTAACATCCTGAAGGCCTTACCTCAAATCCAGGTTGTACAACCACAAAAACTCAGTCCTCATGGAATTAATGAGTTAGTGACAGTCTCGAGTGGAATACGGATTTTCAGTGTATTCACTTCCCTGAGCATTCCTGCCCTTTACCCACTAAAGATGTCCTTAGACTTTCAGTATAAAGTGTGACCCTCAGCTTTCTGTTAACAGTTTTCTAATATAACTGTTCACACATTATATTTTCAGCTGTAGAAACAGGTATTTCTTCATGCTGAACTGTCAAGGAATAAACTCAAAGTTCACTTAAAATATAGGGATGACTTGGAAAGGTCCTCTTCTAATGCAATATCTCCTTGTTAAATTAAAAACAAATAGGATTGTTAATGCACAGAAATTGCATGGCATTATTTCCAGTGAACACTTTCATTCCAAAATAAATCACAATATTTTGAAATGGTCAGCCCACCCTAAAATACTTCCTGGAAAAAAAAATCCTAAAATAAAAGCATCACATTCTGGGGTGGAGGAAGAGTAATTTGGGGTTAATCCTGACAGTTTTAATATGGCTGCATCGTAAGAATAATTGTGGAAGGGCAAAAGTCTGCTCTCTAGAAATTATATCTATAGGTTGCTGCTCTATACATATTAGGTAGTTTTGAGCTGGCACATCCTCAGATAAACTAGGAAGCTGGACAAACACTATTTCTAACTCATTCAGCCCAATCTACTTCTTGTGGGCTTCCACCCCAGACTCATCAGTAAGGCAGCAAGGGCACCACACTCAGATTTGCTCAGAGTTAAAGGACTGGTTTTAGAGGACTGAAATTAAATGTAATAGAAATAAAGACCTCTGAGGATTACAAGAGCTTACTACCCAGAAACAAAAAGTCCCCAAACAACGTGGTCTTAAGGTTTGTTTAAATCGACTTTAACGACTCTTCCTTTCAAACAAATAAGCCTGAAGCAGCAGTTGCTAATTAGCATGTCAGTGTCTTAGCCGATTGTCTTTCCCTGGGACCACAATGCTGATAACCCTGTGACTTTTCTTGTGCCAGGAGAAAGGGTTTACAAAGTCAAATGAGGGCACTGAACAGTCCATTGTGATGAACAGACCAACACAACCCGCTTGTTTTATAAATATCACAAGTGGATTTCAAAAATTCTCCTTATTAGCACTTTTCTTTGGGAAAGTAGTTCCACCAAAAGGAGACAAACACCGAAAGAAGTGGGAAGTGTCAATATCTGAGCAGTATATGATTTGGGAACAGGCCTCTTCTCTATGTGTTATTTAAGGAATGAATTAATTTGCTTTCCTCTTCAGAGAAAAAAAATAAAAAATCATTTAATCATACATAATCAATATTAGTCAATAGTAGTCTTCCCTGGTGAAGCTAGAAGGCAGTTAACATTCACATACCTCCCACTATAATTTTATCTTCACGCAGATAAAGCAAATTATCTGTAATGATCAGCTTTCCTCCCCCATATGAGCACCATGGTCTACCTTTGGCAGAAATGAGCTAGTTCAAGCAACTAAATTGCTATCAGGAAATAAAATTATGATCTCAAATTATGTCCTCAACAGCTGAGGACAATGTCTAGGTGCTTGCAGGATGACCTGTCTGGTACATGTCCTCTGAGATTAGAAGTGCCACATATTTTTTATGGAGTTTGCTTGGTCAGGTTTTGCTGCTGGGAGGGATTGGGAGTGATGGCATCTATGGGGTTATGTGACATTTCCCCCATGTCTGGTGGAGCCAGTGCCAGCCAGCTTCAAGACAGACCCACAGCTGGCCAAGACCGAACCCTGTATCAACAGTGATATTGCCTCTGGGCCAGCACATTTAAGAAAAGGGAAAGTTACAGTGCAACAGCAGCTGCAGACAGAGAGAAGAGTGAGAACACGTGAGAGCACCAGGCCTGCAGAGACCAATGTCAGTGAGGAAGGAAGGGGAGGAGGTGCTCCAGGTGCTGGACCAGTGCTTCCACTACAGCCCATGGTGCAGATAATGGTGAAGTAGCTGTGTCCCTGCAGCCCATGAAAGTCCATTGCGGAGCAGAGATCCATTTGCAGTGCCTGAAGGACCCACCAACAGAGCAGGGGGAGAAGCTGAGCCTGAAGGAAGCTGTGACCCCCATAGTAAACCCACACTGAAGCAGGCTTCTGGCAGGACCTGTGGAGAGAGGAGACCACACTGGAGCAGGTTTGCTGGCAGGATGTGTCACCCCATGGGGGACCTACACCGGAGCAGTTTGTTCCTGACGGAAAAACCTGTGGAAGGGACTCATGCTGGAAAAAGAAGTGCAGCCCATAGGAAACACTTACATTGGAGAAGTTTGTGGAGGACCCTCTCCTATGGGAGGGAGAAGAAGCTAGAGAAATATGGGAATGAAGTTGAGCTCAGGAAGAAGGGAAGGGTGAGAGGGAAGTATTTTAAGATTTATTTTTACTTCTCATTATCCTGCAGTGATTTGATTGGTAGCAAGTTTAATTAATTTCCCCAAGCTGAGACTGTTTTGCCCATGATGGTAACTGGTGAGTGATCTCTACCTGTTCTTTTCTCAATCCGTGAGATTTTAATTTTATTTTTTTCTCCCTTCTGCAGCTGAAGAGGGGAATGATAGAGCAGCTTTGGCAGGCATCTGTTTTCCATGAGGGTCAACCTACCAACAAAGTCATTTAAGGAATTATATTTTAACAAATACCATTTTTCTGTAATATCAGCAGAGGTCTTCACAACTGTGAACCTTAATTCATCTACTTTATACAAAGTGTCAAAAAGAGCATGACAGAAGAGACTGGAAGAGAGAGTATTTCAGATTCTTTGGTTGTCACAAATGTACTGCAGACCAGAAAGAGATGTTTTGATATTTCATTGATGTGGATAAAGACTGCCTAATCTCTTTTCACAGTATGCAACTGTTTATATACCTTTTGCTGGCATTTCACTGGTACTCTTTTTGCTCTGCAGTCCCAAATGTCCAGATCTGTGAAAAGCACATTAGCTCATTCTGAAGTGAAGTTTAGCTTTGAGAAAACAGGCACTCTAGAATATAAACCAATAAAGAGAAGAAACACAGGAAAATCCAACTATTGAATTTTCTTTTTGTAGCCTATCAATGTATTTTTCTCTGGTAAGAGTATATTTCTGTGACACATTTTATCAGTTTCTCTGCTCAGCTTTCAGGTAGCTGTAAAAATATATGACTCGTTTTTCTTCTACAGAATATTTTATTGATCTGATATTAAACGTGACATAATAATTTAGAGTAGAGCTTAAGTTTACTCACATCCTCAGTGATCACTATACCACATCCTCCTCACTGTCCTACTTTCCTTTCTCCCACCATAAACACAGCTTGCTAAGAGCTAGGGATTGATGTCAACCTCTGTTGGCATTTATAAAGAGTAAAGTACTCAGGAATATAATTTTTTTTCGGTGCCTTTGTCTCATCCTTATGGATCCAATCTGTGTGGTTTGCTACAATCCAGCTAAGCCTTTGTGCTAATCCCCTTTACAAGTATTAGCAGTATCCAATATAATGAGATCATTTTACTAAGTGAGGTTTGGGGTCTTCACAGAAAATCCAGTGATGAAGCACATGGGGAATCTCTGTACAGACGAGATCTTTCTTTGACGAGCATCGCTTCTGATCCTAGAGAAACACTGTGGGCCTCCTGATCATTCTTCTTCCCAATCATATCTGTATCCAGCAGGGCAAGCATAATTATCACCATTACATTATAAGTTCTCTGCTACAATTAATTGTTTTTTTTGTTGCACTCTGCCTGAGTGATTTCCTTTCTAACTAGATATTTCAAAAAGAGGAAGAAAAATGATCCTTAAATTGCAGCTACAATGCCGGCTTTATGAAGATACATGGTACAGCCAGGAAAACAATTTCTCCCAACTTGAACAGCCTTCTCTGAAACCACAGGTATCAAGGAGACACTGTTCAAAATGATATGTTAAATTTTAAGCAAGGGGGAAAAAAACCCACCTCTTTTAAGTCATAGAAATTAATTATTTAATGCTCAGCTACATCCTTTCATCCTATTCTTGTTTGCTCCTAGGAAAGGAGGGGCAACAATTTACAAAAAGTCTGCTGGATTTCCTGTCAAGGGTAAAATAACTTTGCTGTCATGTCCTGAGGGCTGTTCATGATGATATTGCACACTGCATGTCTGTCAGTGACACTGCAGTTGTTGGGATTCCAGTAAGGCTTGACATTCTCTAAATGCCCTGGAAAATGCTCCAAAACTGCTCTAATCTTGTATCTGCTCAACCTGCAGAAGGACCTTGGAAGTACATCACATACCTTTAAATTAATTAAGAGGCTTGGAAAAGGAACTTCAAGTGAAATTGAACAGTGAAATCAACATTTGGCTGAGCTATAGACCTAGGACCAGACCAGTCTTGGCTATTTTGCCTCACAAAGTTTTACAGAGCCAAAGTAGATCTCCTCCACCTGGGATGGAATACACTATTTGGGCCTTAACCCAACAGATTTGCAAATTCAAACCTTTTGTCTCTTTTTTAACACCTTTCTTCCTAGGGATCTGTATGTAGTGTTTCATTCTGTGGTTCTTGACTTGCTCTTCACCTTTTTCTGTTTCCCTCTAATCCCTTGTTCAGGAAAGCATATAAAGAGCAATGACATCTTAAGCTGAGACTATTCACAGATGTTGCGTGTTAGGGACAGAAATGCTCGTCCAGGCCTAGCTGGAGCAGCTACAACCTTCAGCTCTTTGTTGCTGCTACCATTCCCTCAGTGGACATTGTTTTGATGATTCACAGGCTGTTCTGTTGCAAAAACCAATCAGTGGGTGATTGTCTGGGTTTGGGATCCTTTGGTTTTAGTGAGGGTCAGGAAATCACCATCAGCTGGCAGCCCTTTGAATCCATTAAGAGTGTAATCCCATTGTTGTTGAACACTTGTGAACAAGTAGGCCAGATATTTTGCTTGCATTTTTTACATAGGTGATTTATATGATTTAACTTTGTCTACTCACACCTACCTGACTCACAACCAAAAAAATTACTCCAAACTGAGATTGTTCTATTCTCACAGTGAAAGGCCCTTTGGACTTGTTCAGAGCCTCATCCTTTGTCTCTCATTTCTGAGTGCATCTGTGCCGTTTGTCAGCATTTAACCTGGAACACGGGACAAGCTGCCACTTGTGCTTCAACCACATGTGCTTGAATATCTAACCTTTTACAGCTGCCTGTTCCTTTGAGAAAAACAATGCTGTCTGTGTCCTGCTTTCATGCCAAAATGGAATAGTTGAGAGAAGTGTTATGTTAGATATTTGTCAAACCAGGGTATCACAGAGGAGGACTGCCAGCTTGTTGGGGCTCTTTTACTCTGAAATTTCTTCAGGATGGCAAGATTACAGTCCCAAGCAGATGTGGTTACGACACCTGTACTAGGTCAGATAAATCTACTGTACTCATGTGTTGTTGGCTATTATTTTTTCTCTTTTCCCTTCAAAAGAAGTTTAGTTTATTTTTGCCCTCAGGGACAAATTTCTTCCTGTTGCTTTCACAGTGTTAGAATCAATATTCTTATTTTCTCCCCTTGTAAAATTTTAGGTGTACAGCTAGGAAAACATGGTATTCCAATTTTCAGTTGTCCAGCTCCTTGGCTTCTAGGTGAAAGGGACAAAATCTGTGCTTAGACTAACCAGAGCAAGAGAGTTAATTTTCATCTATAAATACAATGTTTTTTTATTTCTTATTTATTTCTTCCTTTTACTATCTTAGATGGTTGGAGAGAATGAGAAGGAAATTTAATGTGTTGAATTTGTCAGTTGAAGTAATTCATCACAACTCTATAAAGCCCAAAGGACCACTACAGTTTCCATCAACAGTGCAGCCAGTTTGCTGTAACAGTTTTTTGATTGTTATCCTGTATTTCCAAATCTTTGCTTTATAATAGTTTGTTATTTTCTTCTGGCAACATCCATTGTTTATTACACGCTATTGAATACAAACAGAAGAATGTTTGGGGTTTTTGGACATTCCTCATTCTACTAAGCATGTGACCGTACACATAATTCAGAAACGCTGTAATTATTTTTTAAATAAAAAGTTATTACTAACTAGTGCATACAAACTATAATTTCCAAATAACTTCTACTGTATATTATAAAAAAGATGAGGAATTAACATGTTGAGATTTTATTCTAGCTCAGGGCTTTGCAAGCAGCTGGTTTAAGTTGTGTAAAGATTCATGTAATCTATACAGTAGCAATAAAAATTCTTTTGTGGGTTTGTTATTTACTGGCACTTGTAATGCTTTTTTGTTTTAATTATTGTTTGTAACCCCAAACTTCACACTTGTGCAGAAACAATTTTTGATATGCAAAGGTATTTGCTGTCAGGAGATAAGCATAATACTCAAACACAGAATAACTCTTCCTCACCTGTAGACTTTGGACAAGTTTTACCATAAAATTCATACAGACTGACACCACTGATAGAGGCCTAGTCCTGCACTGAGATCAGTGTTTGTCTGGCATTTTTTTCTCTGTCACAACAAAACTCATTTCAAACTGGAGATGTGAAATGGGCTTGGGTATTTCAAGACAGAGAAACTACCTGCTCAGTTAATTTTGTCCTGTTTAAAAGCTGCAGAGTTATTTCATCCATAAGAGACAGCAACCAGATTTTCAAATTAATCACTGGGAGGACACAGAACATTAATTTTAACTTTAATTTTTAAATTTTATTTTTATTTCATTTTAATTTATAGAATGACTGTTTTCTCTCTGGAGCTCATAAAAAAATTTCAATTGATATTGTCCAACACCCCTACTGCCAGTGTTACATGACATTATTAGCATCATTGATCTGACCCAAGAAGACATTATTCAAGGTGAGGAGAAAAATAGAGTCACAAATAATACTAATACAGACCAAACACTGCCCACTGCAGAGCAGCAGCCCTGTGCTGGAATGCAGTTTGCAGGGGCTGACACTCCCATTCTCTGCACTGGCTCTAGAGATGTGTGCTGCATAGCTGCAGCTCCTCTCAGCACACTGAGGGGAAAGGAATGGGTCTGTGTCCGGGCTGCAGAGTCCCATTCAATGGACCCAGCTGCTGAAGTCAATCTCCCAGGAAATTCCACTCCCTGTCACAAGGAGCTATGCCCCACTGTGCCCACTGATCCTGCCTCCAGGATTCAGCTGGTGTTAATTTGGCAGCACAAGCCAGGGTAAAAGGGGAAGAAATGGGAGGAACAGACTCCAAGGAGCATATTTTAAGAACATGGCCACAGTCACTGAGGGTACACCAAAAGGAGCTGAGTCTGCACACACCTGAGCAAAATGCTAAGGGTGGCTCTGAGGCTGGTGATGGGGCTGACACAGTACAGCAGGAGAGGAACTAACGAGTTGGCCAAGGAGAATCCGTTCCACATAAATAAATATATCAGAGTAGGGCCTTTCTCGGAGGTCCTCAAAGATTCTTACATCTCTCCACTGACACTGCAGCTAACTGAAGCACTTTCATCAGAGGACTTTTTCACAAGATGCTTAGAGATAAGTAGTTTGCATAAATTAAATGGATGAATCCCATGCAGTGACACTAAGAGAAGAGACCTGCATCATTCTAACACAGTTACAAAAAAAAAATAGACTATTATGGCAACATAGCTGAAACTGTGAAATTTTAAGGACTTGACTTCTTTTTGATCTTCTTCGACTTCCTCAGAAAATCTCCCTGTGGAGCAGCAAAGCAGAACAAGGACAAGCAGAGCTCTGCCTTGCCCCTCCATTCCCTACTTTTTCCTCCCTGCAATTTTGGTAACCATGATGGGAAAAGGAATGAGATGAGAAGATAGTCTAACATCTCCTTTCTATTCCTTTCTGAAAAGGGCCAGGGACAAAGCTTTTACAGCGTCTGGACGCTGCATGTCATTGCAATATTTCAGCACTGAATCATAGTGGAGAGAATTTTATTCTGCTTGGAAGCATTGAAGAACATACACCTAATTTCTCACTGAGATAGCAGAGAATTGGAAACCAAAGTTTTAGATTTGTAAAAATAACAAATTCTTTTAGAAAAGAAAAGCAGTTCAGGTCAGATCGGGTTGCTCCAAATCAGTGCTCATAAAATAGGGTCAGTCAAGAAAATTGGTGATGATATAATAAAAATTGGTAACTTTAGAGAAACTTCGGTCTGAAAGCACTATCTTTTTACTGGTGTCAGGAGAGAAGCAGCCAGCTAATTTCCATGGCCCAGAATGAATAAAAGCATTGTTTTACTGAATTGATGGGCTGATGCATATTATCTGCCTCTTTTGAACTTTATCTGATGCTTTGCCAGTAAATCTGCACAAACTGAAGACCCTGTCACTGAATGCAGATTAGTGTAACAGCACAGCATGAGGAAGCGTGATGGCTGTAGGACAAAAGCACTGCAATGAAAGTGTGTGAGAACTTTCACCAGCAATGGGCCTTTCAGGACTGTAATTTTTCTTGAAGAAACCACTTCCAGTGCTGAGTTTGGATCACAGCAGCGTGTACCTTTCTTACCAGCAGCAATATACCCAGCTCCAGCCTGGTCTGAAGGGAAGGACAGCACTACCTTGTGACCCCATGGCCACATTTCCTGCCTTGAAACAATTGGCATTATTAGAGGAGAAACAACTCCTTAACCTTTCACCTCCCTTTGTGCCATCTCACCCCATTCCACTAGCAAGTCACATAAGTAGATTCTCACCTGAGATTCACACTTGAAGATTATTAAGCAAATAACACACATGGCTAGACATATTGAAAAAATCTTACAGAAAAGGAGAGACATGTTCATTAACAAGACTCTGAACATCAGGTAACTAAAATGTAGTCAACCCCACGATTTCTGAAATCCAGTCCTGGAACTGCTGTTGTACACACAGCTCCCAAACCTGCACTGAAGGGATCACTCAGAGAGTCAGTACCACTTTTGGTTTAGGGATCTGAGATGTACTTCTGCAGGAGCAATCTGAGTAGTAAATCTGAGTGAAACTCAAATGAGAGTTTAGATGAATATCGTTTGCATTGCATTGGCATTAGCCTGCACAGTGGTGATGTTAGTGCAGCGGGATGTCTCTTTGCCATTCTCCCAGTATAAATGTGTGTTGTTCTAGGTGTTGTTTGATGACTTCTCAGATTAATGAGCAGCTTTTTGTTTTTATGATAAGCTCAGAAACACAACCTGAAAGCAGCAAAGCAGTGGATGGCAACAGTGATGTAATTATTATGAACATGAAAATTGGTAGCTATAACAGGCCAGGTATTGTCAGGCAATAAAGAGTAAAGACATGTCACAAGTGACTGATAGATATGGAGGAAAAGGGAGGACTGCTGACAAGGGAGATGTGCTTAAAGCAAGAATGCCTGTCATAGCAGTATTTACATGCATATAGGTGGAGCAAAATGTCCCTGAAAAAAGCAGCATCCTATTGCACTATTCATTTGATTTCTTTCTTGGATGCAGGTTACTTTTTCATCTGAAAAAGGAAAATTTCACTCCCATGAGAGCTGGGAAAACAATTTCTTCATTTATGGAAAGCAATCTGAAAGATTTAGGAATAGGTTCCAAACATAGCTGATGCAATTTCTTTTTCTGTTTTAGTTAACATAGTTTTATTGATCTGAATATATCACTAACAGAAGAAATTGAGGGGGCAAGAAAATAGAACTTTCTACTATAATTAAATTTTCTGTCAAAATCTATATACCTGCTGTATTCTTGGTTTCAAAATTTTGGTGTATTGCCACTGGCACATTACTCACTGAGAAGATTCTGCTTTATTGAGAGCACAGTGTTCATGACTTGTCCTCTCTCAGTTGTGGAGACAAAAATACGTGGATTTGATTTAAGCAGGATGGCTGGCTGCAGTTTCATTAGTGATACCAGGACAGACTAAAGACAATGCAAGAGCAAATTAAACCAACAAGTGTTTTCTGTAGACATGATCATACAATCGTTTACCTGTGAGTAACCTTTAAAGGTAATTTGCATGTATGAATGAGGATTTGGTATATCATTCAGTGAAAGCTAGGATTAAATTCTCTGTTCCCTGTGCTGAAAAATGCAGCAGAATGGTCCCGTTTCTACAGTTGGAATGAGTCTGTCTGTTACTAGGCAGGATAATCACAAATTAAGTATCACAAAACTTAGAAATCACTTAAGGTAGAGCTGTAATGTAAATACCAATGTAACTCTGATGTTTTTACTGTGCATATTAAAGCCTCAAATTCAGTTTCCCCAAAAGCTCCAGAGTGCTTCACAGTCTCACCATAAACCCTGTGTCTTGCTCAGACCAGTGTGCATATCTTAATCCAGACCTCCAGTCCTGCAGCAGGCTCATGTGCTTACAGTATCAGAAAGCAGGACTAGTCAGTGAAAATGAGAGAAGGAGGGGAACAGGGCCAGCTTTTGTCTTTTTCAGCTGAGGAGCTAGCATCTGCATTTGCAGCTTCAGAGTGGAAGACATGGTGGCAGAGCCAGTTGCCAGGTGGATACAGTGCTCAGAGTCAACTTTACATTGGTCAGAAGCCCATGGCAGTGAGGCTTTGAGAGCAAGTCCAATAACCAAACCACTGCTAACAGAGACAAGTCCTGTTTTGGCACAGGCCATCTTGAAGTGGCTGATGTACTGGAAGCCCTTGCTAGAGGGAATCAATAATTTTTTATCCCTGAGAAATTTTTGTCCACTGTGGAGATCCTTCAACTTGCCAGTTGTTATTACAACCAACATCTTGTTCTTGTTTTCTATGACCCAGAGGGAATGTGTCTCATTTAGCCCATTCTACCTGAGGAGGAGTGGGATTGCAGGGATGGGGGGCAGTTAGCTCTGAGGCTGGTGCACAGTGAGCAATACAGCTGTGGCTGTAATGAGTAGCTTTCCCATTTTCAGGACTTGATAGCCTCTGCTGGTTCACACAGGTTACTTCATGCTTACCTGTGTCTTTTCCTAGAAAAAAAAATGTGGGGGGGTCTGGGGAAAGGTGAGTAACTTCTTAACCTTGCTAGTAAATCAGAAGTCCTGCTGACCACAAAGGGACTCCTCCTGGATAAAGGATTTAGTTTGCAGTGATCTTTTTCCCCAGATGAAAGGCCTCTCTTTTGTTGATTTTTATACTAAAGTAGAAAACTCTCCTGGACTCCCAAAAGGTTCGGAGTGCTATAGTTGATCATGGCAGTTCCTGAGTGCTCAAAGAACATTTCAGAAAAGCAAGAGAAGGGTTAAAACCTCTGCACAGTCTTACAATGCTTAGATACTTATGGATATATGCTTTAGTGGCTAAGTTACTGCTTGCCTCTCTTGTTTTCATGCTGCCTTGTAAGATATTTACTGGCTGACTCTAAGCAGTGTAGGAAGAGTAGCACATCTACAATGCAATAAAATGCAGATTGCCCTCATGTGTGTCTATTGTCATAAACCCAAGACATGCTGAATTGGCCTAACTCTGTTCTTGGTGGCACTGAACCCTGTGTGGCTGCTGCTTCAGCAGAATTACTTATGGACTACAACAAGGCACACAAAATCATAATCTCTCCGGTGTCGTATCTTCTTTCTTTTCCTTAACACTCAGAGGCAGTTTCCCACTTTTACGATTTATTCCTTGCTGAAAGGTAAATGAGTGCACAGGTTCTCTCCTCAGCCTTTTAATATCACTTCAATCTCTATGGGTGCAGGGCAGATTTTCCCCTTCAATAAAGGAAGGGAAGGGATTAAGAAACTCAGATTTGGCAGAGTAATGGAAAGAGATTAGAGAATTCAAGTAATTGGTATAGGCTTGACAGCTTAGTTCTTGTAGCGCATGAAAAAGCACTTTGGAAGGAATTTGAGAGGTCAAATCATAAAATTACTTTCTACCATATTGCTAGTTTTTTCTGACTGCTGTAAAAAAAAGCACACCAGAGGACCATTTTCCCCTACTACTTCAAAAATTCTTGTTTCTCTCATTACAAAACCACCACATAAAATTTTGTGGTACACCATATCTGATTCTACTCTTTCTAGTATATCTGCAAAGAGATCACTAACTGCAAGTGCAATATCTTTTTGAAGTTTCACTGCTATGGAATGCCTTGAGCGGGGAGAAAGGCAGAGTCCAGGTGTTGAAAACTATTTTGGAATAGGAAATGTCTAACTTACTTCATTTCATCAGGCATTCAGAAACAAGTATTCTTCATTTTTAACACAAGAGTGCTGCAAAGAATTTTAAATTGATTTGACATTGTTATACTGTAGTAATCTTCCAAAATCCATAATAAATTAAATGCTTTCAGTGTATAACTTCTTATGGTCCCTTGTAGCTCAGTTTTCTATGGTTCTCCTACCACACTAATTTCCCCATGTTTCTCTAGAGAAATTTCCTTCTATATTTCCATAGCGTAGCATACAATTACTTCAAAGTGCAGTAAAATCAAATAAGCATGGAAGTCTGTGCAAAGATCAAAGAAGACCTTATTAACAGTTGTTTTGTATGCAGTTAAATCTTTAAAGAATACAATTCCAGAAAGTCAGTGTTATAAAAAATGTGTCTCTGCTGCAAGCCACTATTCCCCAAGCTGGGTGCTTGGTCTGTGTGAAGGTTAAGGGACTGCCCCTTGTGTGCTGGAGTTCAGACGCAGCCACATGCAGGAGACAGACACAGGGCTAAATGTGAGTCTTCTTTTGCATTTCTACCACTGCAGCAAATGAGATGCGGTTACACTGACAGGCACCAATGTAACAGCACAGGAACTGCAGCCCTCGTATTACGAGCTGATGTGAAGAGCTGCATAGAGGAAACCATTTGCAGTACACAGTAACATGTTTTTATTGGCCCAAATAAAGCACAGGAAACGTAGTAAATATTTTCAAGTGCCACCTCCTGGCATTTCATTTATTATTTACATAAATACAGCTATTTTCCATTTCACAGAGCAGATGAAGGGCTCTAGAAATTGCATAAGTCTCATTAGCTGTCTGGCCAACAGTTGAGCAGAATTCAAAGCTAGATATTACTACATTTTGTGCGCAGCACAGATATCGCACCTTTCCCCTGAGCAGTTCAGAGACTGCAAACGTGAAGGAAGTCCTTCTAAAACATTTGAAGTAGATGCAATCAAGGGAAGAGAATTGTCATTCCATGCAGGACCCACCAAGGACATCAGTTACCAAATCTTGGTTCCACTGCAGACCTCATGATACATATCTTGTGAAGACTCCAGCTCCTGGAGCCAAGAGATTGAGTAAGAATATAAATTCTGTTCAGGAATAAAATGGGGTGTGTGTGCAGTTCTGGAAGGCAGTGGTGAGAACCTGAAAAAGAGGACCCCCACCAGTCTAGAAAGAAAGAAACAAGAGGTACTTTCAGTACATATTTTTTTTTAATCTCAATGACTGGTGAAGAGTTGGTTAGTTAATTTGCATATTGGGGCTTGGCAGCATTGCAAGAGCTGAATGATGAGGCCAGCATCTGACAGGAACTCTGTGATGCAGCTGGCAGGAAATCCCAGGCTTTTTCACTCCTAACTCCTGCCTGCAAATTGCTTCACTGATCAGTACATCTGGTTTTTACGTACTAAATATAGGACTGGAGCCTTTGTTTTGTTTTGTTTAGTTATTCCTGCTTTGGCTTTAATGTTACTTACTTTAATGTCACTTAATGTGAAATCCCTCTATATGGCGCTTTTCCATGCAAGGTTGAAATGTCTAGAATGTTGTGAGAAAGAATTTTATAGACTCTGAGAGAAAACAAAATTAATTTAATGATGTGAGAAAATGATTCAATATAACCATGAGTTTTTAGGACAAATTATTAGCCTTCTGCAAAAACTCCATCCAAGATTTATATTGCCTACAAAACTCACTAATGATATTGAGGCAATAGTCTTATGAACCAGGCTAAAAGAAATTATAAATCTAAATGAGTACATTTGAGTATGACCCTGCCATTTTCCCCAGACAGAAAGAAGATTTATTGTGAGAGTTATGAAACTTTGGACCTTATTATACATTAAAGAATCCTATTTATGACCATGCAGTTAGGTCTGAATTATTACACTTACTCTAAATATTTCTTTTGCAAGATTTATGTCTTGGTCATTTTACAGCTTTCAGGGATGAAACTTGCTATTCATAACCATGGCACAGAAAAAAGAAATTCTTCAAATTGTTGTTTTAAATATAATCAGTCACACTTCAAAACTAGAGAGGTAAAAAAAAAAAAAAGGTATTTTTATTTTTGTATATCCTCACACCTATTGAAAGTTGTTGTGACCATGCTTAGCTTTAAAAATTATTTCATTTTAGAAGCTATGATTTTATATCCTCAGTCTCTGAGGTATTTGAGCTCATTATTTACATTATGTTTTTTGAAATATAAATGTCTAAGAATTATCTCATGTGAAAGGCAGTGATTGTATGCCTATAATAAAAAGAGTAACATTCATAAAATTATTTTATTGCTGATTGAAAAAGCATTTCATTTGAATAAAAATAATTTCTAATTTTTCCAATACAATTGGGAACAGTGTTGCTTAAGATCAAGGAAAAATGGGAATGATTCCCATGTCCTACTGTCCAGAGCTACCAGACATCTAATCTTTAAAGAATTGACTGGGAGAAGTGTTCTTGATGTCTTGGTCACATTCCTCCTGGACAAATCAGAATTACTTGTCTCTATAGATGGACTAGATAGTCAGCATGTGGCACTGGATTATAGCTGCATCAATCTCGGTTTAGTTTATAATTTGTTTTTTAAATAAAAGGAGCAACCAGCACTTACATGTAGGGGCTTTAGCTTGTCACAGCTCCTTTGACTTGCAGGCTCCTACCTACTCAGTGCCTGAAAATATGAAATGCAATTCTCAAGGCTTCCAGGTGAAAGCAAGCTGGTAGCTGTAGGAAACTGTATCACAATATTTTCCATGTGGATGACCTGGCATGAATAGTCCTAATGGCTGCATGTCTGGCAATTACCTCTTTATTAAGTACAATCTTCTAATTTAGGGAATTTACGCATGGTAAATAAATCAGAAAATACTGATTTTGAGCCCCCAGTTGCACATAAAACAACTCCTGTATTGTTGAACTAGAAATTAGAAGTTTTGGGGCAGGTTTAGACAGGAAAGAGGCTAGGATTATGACTATTAAATGTGTGTCAGAATCCCACAGCATTATGAACCACATTTTATACTGAACCATTTAAACTGTGTCGAAGGTAGTGCAACAGACATGGTGAAAGTTTCCATTAACTGTAATTATACTATTATATATGCCTTCTGTTCACTTTTTCTTTTGTTTGTATGCTTTATCATGAAATGAGCAAGTAATTAATAATAACATTTAAAATAACATTTTTAACGGAGAACTTCAGCACAATGTGAGGTTAAGAGTGATGTCATTGACAACCATGTCCTGACCTGCAGCTTTCTAAGCTATACTTGAGTAAGTAAGTTTCAGACACTGCAAAAGTAGGGGTTGTCTCTCATTTCCCTCTCTTCAGATGAATATCAAGAGTCTTCACTGAGTCTTTGTAGCTGCTGATTGATGTCATTGCCCATGACCTATCACTGACATGTCCCGAAGCCTCAAGAATGATGCATAAAACAATTTCTGAGGCTCCATTCTCTCTTTGGAGAAGACTCCAAAGACAAGATGGGTCACTGAGAGAAAGATCTTCCTCTGGTCATGGAGGATTGTGTTATAGAACACATAGGAAAACTCAAAATCCACAGGTGGATGGACCCTGCTGAGATGATCCATGAGTGCTGGGAGAGCTGGCAGACACCAGAATGAGGCAGCTCATAATCATCTATGAAAGGTCATGGCATTGAAAGGTGCCTAAGGACTGGAAGAAATCAGCAATCATCCCAGTCTTCAAAAAGAGAAAGGAGGAGGACCCAGGGAACTATTAGCCAGTCAGCCTTACCTCAATCCCTAAAAAGCTGATGAAATGCCTCATTCTTGAGGCCATTTCTATCCACAAGGAGGTGATGAGGAGTAGTTAGAATGGATTCATTAAAGGCAAATCATGCTTGACCAACCTGATTGCCCTCTATGATGAAACAACTACCTGGATAAAGACCACTGCCAGGAGGTCAAGGGAGGCGATCCTGTCCCTCTGTGAGGCACAACTGCAGTGCTGTGTCCAGGTCTGGGGTCCTCACTGCAAGACAGACATGGAGCATCTTGGGCAGGCCCAGTGGTAGGTGACAAAGATGATGAGGGGACTGGAGCATCTCTCTTATGAGAATAGGCTGAGGCAGCTGAGCCTGTTCAGACTCAAGAAGAGGTGACTTAGGGGGGGCCTTATCAACAAAAATAAGTATCTGAAGCGAGGGTGTCAGAGGATGCAGCCAAGTTCTTCTTGGTGGTGCCAAGCAATAGGACAAGAGGCAACAGGTAGAAACTAATGCACAGGAAGTGCATGAAGAACTTTGGTGTGCAGGTAACTATGCACTGGAAGAGAGAGACTACCCAGAGAGACTAGAGAGTCTCCGTCACTGGAGATACTCAAGGACCGTCTGTGCAATGTGCTCTGGGATAACACTGCTTGAACAGGGAGGCTGGACCAGATGGGCTCTTCCAACCTGACCGGTGCTGTGATTCTGTGGTTCTGCAAACTGCTTACCTGACCTGAGAGCTTGACTGTTCATAAGCGTTAGTGGGCTCTAACTTCTTGCACATCCCTGACCTATGTGTGCATCATGACACTGATTGCAACCGCTATGCAAACCCTGTGAAGTGTTTCTGTCTATCACTTCTACCCATTCTCCTACATTATTCTTTGTTTTCCTATGACCATATTCCTGCAAGGAAAAATACTGCTAGATGGGAAGACAAAAGATAATATGACAACCACTTCTAAATAAAATAATGAATGATGGGACCGGTTTCCCTGACAGTGTAAAATGGCATATTTGTGCAGACTTCATCTGGCCTATGTTTGTATTTAAACCTTGCATAGTAGCTGCCGTCATATGTCTGAGTTTTGAAATTACTAATTTATTTACATGATAACTATGCCTTGAGCTCACTGCAATGGAACGAACAGAGAAGGTGTGCTGGTCCTTGGGGAAGAGAACATCTAAGAACGGCAGGAAGACTGGCAGCAGGAGATGTCTCTGAGGTCAACTCCGTGTTGATCAAAGGCAGGGCAGAAACAAGAACAAAACTTCCAGCCACTGTTTAAACTACAGCAAAGCCCCACAGCAGAATTCCAGGTGAGACAGTATGGACAAATGATTCATGGAGAAGGGTCCAGTGACAGCTCTGAGGTGTTGAGAACAGTTTGCTGTCTTGGCAGGACAATGCATGCAAGCAAATAGCAGGATGTTCCCTACATGCCACCTGTATACGGCCCACTGTGCAGAGTCACTGATGGTATCCCCACAGACCGACAAGGAGAACTTCAGTACTCCAGCAGGGAGAAGGTTAGACTGAGCTTCATTTATTTAGGTAGGTCAAAGATTTAATTTCTTTTTTTTTAATACAGAGTAATGCCACCATAATTCTTCACATAGGCGTAATTATGTTTGGACAAAAATACTTTAAAAACTGTGTGAGATGTGACTGCTTTCAATAACAGGGAGCTGGAACCAGTTTTTTGGAAGTGTGGTTCCCACCTGTCATCAGATAATTCATGTGTCTGTATGTCTGCACCAGTAATTAAAAATAACCAAGCTTAAAAGTCTGCACAGTTCCCCATTTACTGTTGCAAAATCATAACCAGCTTTTTTTTGGAAAGAAACTACAGCCAAATGAAAGTGATGTTGGTTTCAAATCACATTAACTTGTAGAGCCCTGTGCACAAAAGGACCACTCACATAGTTGCTCCTATGAGGCATGACACGGAGTTTGGCCCTTTTTAGGAAACTCATTACTTAACAATACATTGTTGTGTTTGATTGAATTGGCTCAGATAAGCTTGGCAAGGCTGCACGAAAAATCTGTGTTGTCATGCCAAATGTTTTTCAACCTGTGTGTGCCTGTGCTGAGGTCTGATAAGGTTATCCGTGGTGCATATGTTTGTCACCAAAAGGTTACATTCTTATACTGTCCATACAGGCTTCAGGATGGTTGCATTTAATGCTGAAAAACCCCACCTGAAGAGGAAATCCTGCCCCAGCACATGGCTAAATCAGGCATCCTTTACCCTATTCCGCTTATGTGCCTGTGACTGGTTACACTGTCTCTCCAAAAGGAGAGTGGGAGAGCATCCCTTTCAAACTCATCTTCTGTCTATTTTGTACAGCACTTATGGAGATAGACATGTGGGTTTGCACATTTTGGGGATTGAAGGGGTGATGGAAGCAACTTCCTTTTATCTCATATGTAGGCTTCAGTCACCTACCAGAAAAGAGGGCCTTGCCTTTCTCAAAGGTGTTTTGAAATGAGTCTGGACCTGCTGCTGTTCCTGCACATTAGGTATATCCTGAAAATGCTGCAATCCTGGAACTGTACAAGGCCAGTTTGGATGGGGCTTTTGAGCACCTTTGTCTTGTGGAAGGTGTCCCTGCCCATAGGAACTAGGTTATATTAAAGGACCCTTCCAATACAAACCATCCTATGATTCTATAATATGACTGCTGGCCATATCTGAGAGGTCTTAAAGAGAAGGCTCTGCCTTTGGGTAGGGACAGTCCTTTGTCCAAACATGCACTGACATTCGTATTTAGGCATCTGCTAGATTTTGCTGGCTTTTTGCATGCTCATCCCAGGCTGGGGACGTCTGGGCTGTGGATGGTTTTCAGTGCTGCCATATGAGGTGCCATTGCAGGTTCTTTGATTCTGCTCCCAAAGTAGGAAATGCTGTTAAGTTTTCCCTACCCAAAGTATGGGTAAGCTGGAAAATTAGGGATGTTGAGATCTCTGTCAATGCTGATTAAACTTAATTTGAACACAGGTTTTTTATTTGCTTAAATTAATTAAATTATTTGTTTTCTTTTTTTTTTTTTTTAGATAGTAATACTGGTATAATTCTTACTGTGTACACAATTATGTCAGGCTAAAGAGTTCTTAATAGTTGTATAGATTCTATGTACAAAGGAAGGGGGTACTGGCAATTTTCTTCATACAGATATTCTGTACCTCTTTATATCAGACTTATCTAAACAATTCATTCCTAACATCCTTTATAGACATCTGAGTTGTCACTGCTCAGGTTTTGTGTCTGGCTCTCTAATGTGCAGGTGTAGTGGGTTGCTAACCAGCATAGCAGGGTGTTGCGTTTTTTAAGGACAAGTGCACATTTCTGTTGCTAGACTTGGGCTCTGAAGTCATGCATGCTTGCAAACAGTCAAGTTTGCTATCCTGACATTAGCTGGCATGTGTTTTCCACTGGTTTCTCCCTTTGGTCTAAAAATGTTCAATTTTTCAGGCAACTTCATTTTATATGTTGTCTCCATGAATCTTATTTCCACCATTTTGTCATTACTATATACAGATGTAGAAGTGCAGGAAGGGTCCTGGATCCTCCCGATTCCTCTTTTTCCCATTCTCTGCTTCTTTCTTCCTGTTGTCATTTCTTAGATAGCTATTCATTTGATACCTGGCAGATTTCCATGTTTTGATATGCCTTCCCCAACTTCTTAACACCCTACTTCTCATTGCCTCTCTCTTGGCAAAATGCCTCTCTGATGTCAAGAAAATAAAATCTCTGAATCTATAGTATCGGTTCTTATCTGGAAGGTTTTGTTTGCTGGTCTGAGAACTCAAACTACTTTTTCCTGGTTTTATATCCTGCAGGAAAAAAGTTTGTTAAGAGACAGCTGGTTGTTAAGGAACAGATGCTCTTTGTGTGCAGCAATAAGAGCGTTCCTTCCTTGGCTGGGCAAGTTCTTTTTCTGAAGGACTGAAACAGTACTGATTCAAGAAGTCAATTTCTGTAAAAAGTTTCAGATCAAGGTGCTTTGTGAGTTACTGTCTCCAAAAGCAGGTGATGAAGAGGAAGCCATCTCTGAGTCATGTGCTGGGCAAACACATGATACCATCTCTGCTCAATCTGCATAACTAGACATGGCCTACCTTCATTTTTTTCTCTGAACATATCTGTTTGCCCTTCCTATTTAGACAACTGCAACCTGTTTGCTCAGGAAGAAAATTGCTTTGGTAGCCTTATCAGTGTTTGTGGCAAAAAGCTGTGGAGAACAATGCTCTGCTGCAACCTCCTATAACATCCTTGAATGTACTTCTGCTGTAATTCCACACAAGTGAAAAAATGGGGTGGAGACAAGGAGCCTTCTCTCTGCATCATTGCTGGCATTCAGATATAGAGTGAAGCTTCATGCCTCCCGCTGCATGAGAGCTGAGCTACCAATTTGTGTCAGTCATGTTCCCCATGTTTATACATGGGAGTAGCAGAAGTTGCTACTCTTTGAGCTCCCACAGACTTGGTAAAAATGCCTTCAGGAGTAGCTCTCTCTGCAGCTTCCCCCTACTGCTGGATGTTGTTTAGAGCCACAATCCAGCCCTTAGACTGAAAATGGCTTAGAGCAGGGATTATGTTTTTCTTTTATGTTAAACAAGAGCAACCCACACTGAGTGTGCTCATTAAAAAATCATGTTGTTTGACACCATTCCCTTGGGCTATGTTTAGAGCTTCACAATTTTACATGCAATAGACAGGTTGGATTCTCGGGCCAGCCAGGCTCAGAAGGGGATGAGTGGATGGCAAAACAGCATGTTGGAAGAATAAACCTCATGCCCACAGTGGGACAACAAGCCTTCAATAGATATTCATAACAGTGTGATAACTCAAATTAATTTAGAAAAGCTCCTTACAAGTGTCAAAGAATGGCAATTTCTTTCAACCAGAAAGATAAGTTCTTGGTTATGATGCCTTGAAAATCACATTAAAACCAAAATTAAATAGTACCTTGTACCATTACTAGAAGGTGTATTTCCCAGCCTTCCCTATCAAGGAAGCTTATCTATCTCTAAAGACCACATGCATAGGTGGATAAATAACATAGGAAAGAGGAAAATTTACTAAGTTAAGCCTGTTATACATTGCATTAACTTCATAAATGACCCTAATAATTTTGCTATGGGTGAAGAGCATGAAGGAGCTAGGAGAGATAAAAGATGTCATAGTCTATAACAGTTCAAGAATTCCAAGCACAAAATAGAGGCACCACCTGAGCTGAACACAGAATGATGTTCTGAGAAAAACTTTGAGACTTCAGGGTTTTTTTCCATCCTAAATATTGGGAGCTTTAAGTGAAGAGAACACAATTCCACACACACAGTTTCTGCTCCAGATGTTTCAACCAGTTTCAGCTTCTCTGGGCAAACTCTTCCATGCAAAGTCATCTTATTGTCACCTCTTGTTTTGGCTGCCCCCCAATGTTCCTGCTCCAATACAGTTGCATTGGACTGTGTGCAGGAGAGATACATCCAAAGAGGATTAGGGCACAAATGAGAGAGAAGTGAAGCCTCCTCCATTCTAATGGAGGCTGCAAAACCAATTGATACTCCCTCTATTCCTTAGTGCATCCTTTGAAGATGAAATTTGTTAAGCAACTATCTCTACATCATTATCTTGATGAGGCAGTGCAATAGTTAGAGCCTCAACACTTTACCACACTAAACCAAGGGACGCAGAATAAGAACTTCAGTGTTAAAATTGCAATTATGCTGTTCACTGCTGGGATAAAAAAGGATTAAAACTTTTAAGAAGTTGGCAGAGACACAGACATCACAGAAAAGTGACCAGAAGAGTTGAGGATCATTTCTCTGCTTTGGTGCACATAATACCAACAATCTATGAGATATTCAGAGATTATCCGCAAAAAGATTCTACCTACTTAATTTTCAAAAATAAAGACATTTCCCTACATTCTTCCCACTCATACAGGTAAGTATGCCAGAGAATTTGGGGAAGGAAGCCAAAGGTATTGAAAGAACACTTAGAGTAAATCCTGTTGGAATTCACTCAGAGTGAATCCTACTGAAATTACCCTTTGAGGATATCAGAACAAAATGGGCTAAGAAACCCCAAGCCCCACAAACAGCTTGACATCAAACTTGATTGACTTGTGAGACTTTTTTTCCTCCTTGCTTTTTGCATTGATGTAGTTGTACATTAAAGTTCTGATCACACGTTAATGGGCTGATCAACTGTGTTTACAGCAATGTGTTACCTTTAAAGTACTTTCTTCTTTTCCTTCTCCTCAGCAAGGTGGACACAAACCCAGCTGCTTCCTGTGGGCTTGATCTGCAGGAAAGGAATTAGAAACTGTTTTATCGGAAGGCAGGGAAAGAAAAAGGTGAACAAAGGTCTCATTATTATCCTTTTGAACCTCAACGATTGCACTAAGGACACAGTGGGCTGCCCTGGGGCCAGTATTGACAGAAACAACAAGCTGTGGTATGTCCATCAGGGAACCATTTGCCTGCAGAAATTTTGCTGCTGGAAGAGAATGATGAACTAAAGTAAATTCTCTACTTTGTGCTGGAAAGCAGGCAGGTTACCAGCACACTGCCCTCATGCCTGGACAATTGTGACAGCTGGGGCATGTAAAACATATTGTCCTAAAGAAACATCCCATGATGCTTAAGCACTTTGTGTCACCAACACCAGTGGTGACCTGACTTTGGGAACAGCTCCTTCCTGAGTCCAAAGAGGGGATCCCACTTCTTCTGTCCTGGGAAACCTCAGATACATTTTGAAACAATTCCTTGCTTGTGACAGGGAAGATAAACATTTGGATTTAAATTTGCCATCAGTTTGGCATATCATGGCACCATCTGGAGATCATTTGTAATCACTATATCTAGTGGGTTAGCGTACACCCCTTCCAATAGCTGGAAAAGAACTGATGATAACTACCATGAAAAGAGTGTCTTGATTTATAGCAAGGCTAAGAAAAGTGTTTAATTGGTTAAAAAGCTGTGAAACTGCTTTTCCTAACATAGATGAGTTCAGCAACAAAATTGGAAATAATTATCAGGAATCTGTTTCAGAGATACACTACTAAACTCGTCTGGAAGTAGATAAGTTGCCCACTAGTGCATGCCAGGATGGTAGGGTGGTGTCCTTTCCATGGAGTTTCCTTTCCCAAGTGCCATTTTATGCCTCAAATGCTAAAAGACATTTTGCTGCTGCTCCATGGGAGAAAGCCAGCCTGTAGAGCAGAGTATGCAGGCAGAAGTGGACCAGTATTTTCCAGCTGGAACTAGGTTGTTGCTATAGTAACACTCAAATGATAGACAGATTTTCTGAATGTGCAGTGGTCTACTGTGATAAGAGAGCTTCCAGGATTCCTACCAAATTGCTCCAAACTTGCTGGAGTGCAATACATGAAATGCCACATTTTTGAAATAGCAGAAGCAAACAAAAACCAGCGCAATAACCAAATATTTTTTCCCCCTGGCTTTCAAATAAAAACTCCACTTAACACATGGCATTTATACTCCTAGACAATATCTTCCTGACAATCTCTTTTTAGTTCACTGGCATTCCAAATGACAGACCACACTCTAAGTTTAACACCACCTACAGACAGATTTAATACGCAGCATGTAAAGTCTTGCGTGCACAAGCAACTGACTCCTCTGGAGTTTTATTTTAGGGTGAATGCAGCCTGTGCACTGGTGAGAATCCCATTGAGTCAGTGAAGCCTTGCAAGAGCACACCATTATGTTCAGGCCTATATTTTGCAGCATAGAGACCTTAAAGATAAAATGGTTGAGCACATGGCAGAACAAATATTACATTCATAAGCCATTCAAAGAGAAGTTTCCCAGGGGCCACTTCCATAAAGTATAAAACCTACTATCCTTGGTCACATCCCCCTTGCACACACTGTGCATGTGGTTTTCATTCAAAGCAGTTTCCTCCTCTGTTCTTCCTTCTTGCTCTGCTCCAAGGGAGAAGGGTTCAGGATTTTGGATTTCCAGGAAGAAATCTCTCCCTGAGCACAGCCGGGGTTTGTGAGCATTGCAGAGACATCTTGGCTGTGTCTCTTCATCATCCATTAGCTCTCAGTGGGAGTGCTACTGCACAGTCTGCAGTCTGCAGCTTACAGAGTGTGTTTAATGTCCCTTTGCCCCCAGTACCCAATCCCTCCAGCACAGCCTCTCCCTAGAAAGCTGCTGCCAATTATATTGGTGAAATCTTCCACTAAACTTAGCCTCATTTGTGTAAAGGCAATTTCATCCCCATTGAAATGTCCAAGGCAGAGGTTTTGACCTGTTTGTGTGTATGAAATATAGTGTGCACTTAGATTACCCCCTCTACTGTTAGACTTGTAACCCAGCTATTACCAGTGACTTTGCCCTCATAAGAGATGTAGGACATAGGAAAGTTTTAATAGCAGCTTTGATGTTAAGGTAGTTGTCAACTTGGAGACCTTTGAGTAAAATGTCAGAAGAGAAGCCTTGAGCTGGAAACCAAATTTTCCTAATTTCAGGGCTTAGATCTTATGTACACAGTCCTTCTGCTATCAAACATTTCTAGATAATAAAGAGGAAAGCTTTGCTACACCTGTATGACAAAAATCTCATTGATTGCAAGAGGAATTACATGTGCTGAAGGGTGCCAGAAGCAGTAAATCACATGCTTACCTAGATATGATAACAGATATATAATTTAGGAATGGATTAATACATGAAAGAATGGGCTTTGTTGTTTGGGGAGAGAGGCTCAGTTGTCTTATTTCCTAAGATTGCTTCGGTTGGAACTTATTTTTTCTTGCTTACTTGGTTTATACAACTTTGATAATATCCTGCAGCAGGGCTTAACTAAACATAAAGATGAATTGCCTTTATGATTCACAAGGCACTCTGGATAATTAATTACTCAGCATTTATGGTTTGGCATGTGGTCATCAATAGTTAAAAAAATTCATGTTTGTAAACATATCCTTTGCAGCTGGTTTTCTTATGTCAGACTTCAAAATGACTAGTAGAGATATGACAGAGCTATAAATGTCTTCCTTTAAAATTTATTGGTTGTGCTCTAGTTTATTTCTTGTGGGAAAAAAATTAAGCAACAGATGTAGCAGGGGAGGAGCTCTAAGGAAGAATGGTAAAGCATCTTGAATGGTTCTCAAATGTATTTTCTTCTCCTCTTTTTATTATTAGATGTTGGAATCCTTAACTGCTCTTTCTCATGGCTTCTGTCTGCAAGCATTAGTTCTGATTGTAAGGTGAATGTCTGAAAGACTTGAAGAAGTCTGAAACGAGACCTGTGGCAGAACAGGAAGAAGAGCTAACCAACACTGTTAGTATCTACTCAGCTTTGCCCAGCAGGGGAAGGCAGTGTAAGAACCACAAATCCTGAAAGAATGGGCTTTATTTTGTATCAGAAAGATCAGAAGCTCCATGGCTTACAAAAAGAATTCTTAATACTCTCCATTGTATGACTTAAGACTATCTAGTCATTAGATAGAGGAAATCACAACCATCTGAGCTAGAATTTTTCATTTGGGGTTGAAGTTGATGTATGAGACGTCCTACAGCCAACTGATTCTCCCAGCACACAGTCCTGATCATCACCACCCAGGGCTGCTCAATGCCCTGAAAGAGGCAATATTCTGTGAGGGAAATGAAATGCCTGCTTATAAAGTTAAGGATCATATGATCTTTGAGACAGACTCATCCTCAGATTGCTTGAGTTATTTCTTCATTTCCTAAGTTGCAAACACTTCCATTTCAAACTGTGCACTTTCTACTAAGTGATTGACAGCCACTGTGTGTATGCATTTATGTATGCAAATACTGAGAGTGTATGCAGCATCTATTTTTAGAAGTGATACAGGAAAAGGGAACTAAACACCATTTCTATTTAAATTATAGCGTCACTTGGTTTCACTTCATAGCTTTTTAAAGAGTATGCTTGTGCTTTTAAAATCAGATGCCAATGAAATTTTGATCTTCCTTAAGTGTAGGCTTCAGCTATAGTATAGACCTGTTGAAGGACATATATTTAGATTAGAAGGACCTTCCTGGTCCTCTCTACAGGCTAAGCTGAAAGGGCTGATTTCTTCTAGGAGGCCAGGACCAGGGCTTTTGAACAGGAGTAAATAGAACTTTAGTGACTGTGGAGACTCCACGTGCAAATCAGTGTAAATCTCATGCTTGTTCACTTTGAGCTACTATGTCAGAGAGATTTCTGTAATGCATTTGCCATACCCTCAGGCTTCTCTGACCCAGGGCTTGTGGCCCTATTTCCATGTCTTCCCTCCCAATATTCTACCCTGTCATTAGGGTAAGACATGAACCCCCCCAGACCTGGTATGTGTTTTTCTAGCCTGTTTTGGGGAGTGGAAGAAAAGGAGTCTTTAGTATAAATAGTTCTTTTAGCTCAATAATATATTAAAAGGTAATCAAACTTGCTTGTCTGCCTGTATGACTTGGACAAACTCAGAGGTGACAGGGTTAGCACCCTGTCTTGCATCATCTGCACCCCCAGTCTGCCACTGTCATACGTACAATCCACACCACTTTGGAGGGCACAAGGAATCAAGAGGGGTTTAAGGCTTAGAGTGAAACAAGTTCTATATAATGAAGAGTTACCTGAAGCATGCAAACAAGACAGGCCACACTCCCTAAGGCTGGGTTCGTGGAGTCCTATGCTAAAACAGTCTACGCTGTACATAGTACAAGCAAGGACGTTATCTATATTTGTCTTTGCTTGCTTCAGATCCTGGCGTGCCATGTTATTACTGGTTCATTTTTGCTGCAGCTTAGGGAAGAGGGAGGCAGCTGTAAGGCTGCCCTGCACAGGGGCAACTCTGACAGCTCCAAAACCTCCTTGGTGGTGTCAGCTCTTCCCTGGTGAACAGGAAAAGCAAACAGCAGGCTCTGAGGAGCCTTGGGAAACCCCATGCAAGGAAATACTTGAACTCATAAGAACAAAAAAACCCTTGAGTACCACTGTAGGGCATTTTTTACATATGTGGAATGAAGAAGTGGGTAGCTTGTGCTGCACTCAAAGGTTTGGATGCTTGGCAGCAGTACTGAGGTACGCAGAAAGAATCCAGGGGGAATAAATCAATAGCACTGCATTATGTGTTATGAAAAATCTACAGAGAGGTTTAACACAGCTATCTCAATGAATGTGGTGAATGAGTTTCCGCATAAATTATCCAGTCAATTTCTTCTCTTGCTGATGCACATGATAGGGATGGAGATTTTACATGGCTAAATATAGAAGGAATGTGGGGCAGAGATATTTTGTACACCTTGACTACAGCTTGCAGTTTACACAAGTCTCTTTGTGTCAGAGAATATCACTCAGAACACCATGCTTTTGCCTGCCATTTAGGGCTGGCCCATGTCAGAGAGGCTTTATCCTGCTATTTTCACTAACACACAGTGATACAGGCCCTTTTTTGTGGGTGTGTTTTGTTGGAACCCAGGGGTTCCACCTTTGAATGACCCAAAACCTGGTCAGGAGGCTTTTCAGCCTTGTCAGAGGTGTCAGAGACCCTGGATTGATACTGATAATGCCTGTGGCTCTGATTTTAGTCCGTGGAACAAGTTATCAACTTTTTATGAAGAATTTCAGGTCACAAAAGCTTAGATAGAAAAATAGTAGTAGTTATAAGTTAAAAGAAAAAATTTAAGTGTACATCCAGAGGGGTTTGAAGCTCTGTACGGGGGATTTGAACATCTGTGCAGGGGGGTCTGAGGCACAAGATGGAGAATTTTTACATGTGGCATGTTATCTTTTCTTCTTCTTTATAACCTCTATCTTCTTGGTGATGTTGGCGCGTTTGGATTGGTGTAGAGTAAAAAGACACTGTTTAATATAGATGATAGCAATTGGAAAGTAGTTGTAAATAAAGGTTATGTAGGTGACAGTATATAGGAATGGAGCTGACCCAGGGCGGACACAGTGTGTCTCTGGAAGCCTTGCTGTGCTGTCCTTGGCAGGGCAGAGAAATCTACTTTTGATAAGGAACTAATAAACTGCCTTGAGAACATGAACTGATGACTCCAGACTACTCCTTCAGCAAGGCAGGTTGGAAAACTGGACTTTTAGTGCACTGTGGGGTCACCCGGGACAGGGAAGACCATCACATGTTTTACGTCTGTTTCTGGAAGCTGTAGTTTATGTGTAGTTATATCGGTTTGAAAGGACCATTTGTACTAGAGAAACTCATTTTGCAGCTGGAAGCAGAATAAGCTGTGCTGCTAGCAGCACCTTTAACTGGTATGATTACATTGGGTCTCAGGGAAGTAAGAGTGGCTCCTTTATTAATGCAGCTGAAGCTACAAGACTTGCTAGCCTAAACAAGTCTTTAAATGCACTTTTCCCACTCTAGATGTTTTCCTCCATAACACTCTCAGAGTTCTCACATCTTTTACTGCAACATGGAATGCAGGAAGGGAGATGGAGTTGAAAACCATACCTGCTTTCCTTCTGAGGAACAAACCAGTGGAGTGGCCATGGTATGCAAAGGGGTTTATTTTTTACCAGCTTGACTACAGTGATGAACCCTGATTAATCTGTGTGTGTGAATAAGGCCTTTGGGTTCTGCCTGCAAATAAGCTTGTTCTGCAAGCATGGCCTGAGCTTGCCAGCCCTCTATCAGCACACAGCTCCCTCCACACTCCCCCAGATCACTCTCTTGCTGCATTACAACCACTGGAAAATTATCTGCCCACGTTCTGAAGGACACTGTTTCAGCTAGAACATTGCCAAGTGCACAGTGCCTCACATAAAGAGAACAGACAGGAGAGGATTTACTTTAAATGGAGAGAATTTAATTACAAAAGAAGAAAAATTTTTGGGTAGAATGATGCCTTTCTCATGGTTTTATTTGTCTTTTTTTTTGTTTTGTTTGTTTGGGGTTTTTGTTTTGTTTGTTTGTTTTGTTGTTTTATTGGTTTTGTTTTTGTTTTTGTTTTTCTGCTTTCAGGATTCTTTTGTTTGATTAATTTTTACTTTTTTTTAAATACGGATTTTGCTTGGGACAGGCCAGTGCTACATGTACATGGCCAGCCTAACCCACCTGCTGACACATCCTTCACTTTCTCAGAGCTTGAGTGTGAGGGTTTGGGTTCCGGGAGCCTCCCTACTCAGTGGAGAGCTAGTCAATACAGTGATAGAACGTGGGGAGAGATTTATCTCCTCCTGAAATAAATGCCTATTAGCTGGTCAGCTGAATCCTTTCCAGACTCCACTGAGTATAGAGACATAGAGAAGGAGATGAGTACATGGTCAAATCAAACCAAATACAACAGCTATAGACACTTCTCTTGACTCTCATCAGAGGCAGCATTAATTAGCTGGGATTACCATAATTTTGTGGATACCAGAGATTCAAAATTGTTGCAAAAGTCAAGAAACCAACATCTGACGTGGGCACATATTTAAGATACCTGAGAAAAGATAAGAAGCTCCAGGACTGAGAAGCTCAGTTGTATAGACATGAACATTATTTCTAAAGATTTTCAAGCATATAATCTCACAGGCTTTTTTCCCAAAAGTGTCAGAGACCTGTCCCTAGCAGTAAAATCATAGAATCATGATATTATTGAAGAGTTTGGACTGGAAAGAACTTTTAAAGTTCATCTAATCCTATCCCCTGGCAATAAGTAGGGACATCTTCAACTTGACCACGTTGCTGAGATCCCCATCCAAACTAATCTTTAGTGTTTCCAGGGATGGGGCCTCTACCATATCTCCGGGAAGCCTGCTTCAGTGTTTTACCACCCTCACCGTAAGAAACCTTCTTCCTTATATCTAATCAAAATAATCTTATCTAAATCATAGCTAAATAATCAATGATCAACTGACTTGTGAGTTCTCTAGAGCTTAAATGAATAATAAAGTTTTGAGAATTTGGGGGAAGGGGAGAAGGGGCTGTGCCTGGAATATCTGGAGATCAAGTCTGAACCTAAAGTACTCTGATTGATGTCATGGAAGTCTCAGGATAGACCCTCCAGAATGAAAGGAGGTGATGCTTTTCTTAATTTCATTCATTACTACATGTTTTGTTTCATTATAATGGATACTCATCTCCTGTATGAAAATATATTTGTACATACATACTCATTTTCTGGTCCAGCTCTTTTGAATACATTAGGAATTGTATCCAGAGACATTATTCTATGAAGGGGGATTATATCTCTGAGGACTCTGAAAGTAATCAGTAGATGAAGTGAGTAGAGAGAACCCACTCCCAAGTGACTGCACACACCACTCCCTGAAATCCTGTTCCATATGGAATATGCATGTGTTCCTATGGAACATATGTGGTATCACTGAATTTGCTGCAAGTACAGACTAGTTCCATAGAAATACCTATTATCTGATATTTAATCTTGTACATTCAGTATTTTGTGCTCTAAAAGTAGGGGAAAAAAATTGTTCCCTTCTTTGACCTGACCCTTAAGCACTGAAAACTTTACATAGCCCGCATCCAAGCTTAACCCCTTCAGATGTTTCACTATTTGTAAAAGCGACACTAGATTTTACTGTGAAAAATATAACATATACACAGACTTTCTCTTTATTGTTCCTTTGGGCAGAGACAGGAAAAACCCCACTAGCTATTCTAGGGGGTAGGGTAAAATTTGGTTCGCAAGGGATTAAATTCTCTTATGTAAGAACATCGCTGATTTTCTACCTAGATATTACTTCCCTGTCTACTGTGTGCTGCTTGTCTATTACAAAGGAACAGCAATGCTCAAATGCCCTGAAATAAGACAGAAATGAAGGTCACAGAACAGATACAGTTAACTCCTATTCTTTGATCCAGCTTTGAACAGAGACCCACTTAGAGGACTGATGCATTGTGGCTGCATTCTTTCCCCACCAACAGGGATGGAAAAAACATATGTGTTTCCAGAGATGTCAGAATGACATCCTTTCTTCAGATTAATGTGTTCATTTTGTTTTGAGGACAAATGCAAATAAGGCACCTGAAATGATTACACTGCAAGTGTAATTCATAGCTCTGCCTCTAAAATCGTGTGACCATGCATGAAACAGGATGCTTCTGACTTCAAAACATATTTTCTCTTATGAAGATCAAACCTTCGTATTTTGACTTAGTGCATATAGTACCATAAATTGGTAAACATGTTTTATAGACAAAAAAAAAAAAAAAAAAAAGATATTTTTACTCTATTGGACAAAGTAACATGGGAGGTCTTAAATTTCTTCTTGAATTTCTTCTGTCACCACAGCTGCTCTGTTTCAATACAACCCAAGTGGAAAATGCCTCTCAAAAGTACCTGCATCACCTCCATCTCTTACAGCTCTGTGGTACTGCCAGGGATGTGGCAAGTCACAGCTGCTGCCATAGACTTGCCAATTCCTTATGTGATACCCACCAGCTGTTGGAAGCTGTGTGTTAAAAATCATGCTGGGATTTGAATTTCTATATATTCTTCCTCAGGAAGTGAAAACTGCAAAGGAATCTTTATGACCCCTAATTCCCAGCTTGTGCTCCTGTATTAAGAGGGATTCCGCATTGGCTGAGAATATGCACTACACCATGCTGTTTTCTTTAATTTATTAATTTTTTTTTCACAAAACTACATTTTGGCATGCAATCACTGCCTCCATCTGCCTACTACACATGCATGTGCTTTTAGTTACAAAGCACTCTGATTTATATCTTATGTAAAAATGCAAAGCTTTGGGAACACATCTCAGGAGGGCTGCAGCTTTCTCAGGATTGGCAGCATCTGTATTCCTCTGTCTCTGCCAAACACCATGCAGAGGGCTCAGTTCCAACACTGTTAGTGCTGCTGAAGCTGATTCCTGGCTACTGCTATGTTTTTCAAGGGCTGCTGAGGGCTGTACCACTGATTCCCCAGCTGGAGAGTTGAGAACCCAGAGACAAGGTGCAGAGAGGAGAAAACAAGGAAGCTGCAGGTAGAATATTGCTCCCCAGCCTAAGCACATCTCTGCCAAACAGGCTTCAAAAAACTGCAGGAAATTCAGAAAAGGGCAACAAAAAATGTTTAAAGGACTTGAGGGATTCATTTCCAGAGAAGATAAAGAAATAAAAGTTTAGCACAGTATCACTAACTGACTTAGGAGGAATAGGATAACTCCATAAAAGCCTCTGCAGGTGCAAAGAAATTGAGAAACCTTGTTTAAAATGATTTAAGGAACAGCTAGGAACAAAAGAGTGGCATTGATTAAAGGAAATGTAGACAAAACTCCTGGAAACTTTTTGTAATGTTATTGTAACCAAGACATGAATCACTGAACTCTAGAAACCAATAGAAGTTCTCTTACTTTAATAATTTGAAAACCATACTGGACAAAGTCGCCAGTACTAATTGGGAATGATCAAGATAAGTAACGTCATATGGAAAAATATTTACTTTTGTTTTTAAGACGTAAGAACCTACCACTAAGGAGAAGGTGCCCTTGTGCAGCAGAGGTGCAAAGGAGACTTCAAAGGCTCTCTCAGTGTATGGCACCAGGAAATGAGCAGTTTGACTCAGATAATGTGCTTCCTTCCTTACACTTCTCTTCCTGAGGCATCAGCATCTGTCTTGATGTGTAATCTTCTCTTCTTTTGCCACCCAATAGAAGTCCCTTTGGCTTGACTTCACAGTAGGAGGAGCTCACTACTCTCTGGTGGATCCACATGAGATGGATCGCGTGGCCATGAGACAAAACCTTTCAGACTTGTTGGTCATATACCAGTAAGCTCCTTTACCCAAGCAGATTTCTGGTATTGGCCTTAATGCCAGTGGTTCACATTTCTGACAGGAGCTATGTAGGGGGATGAATTGCATCCTGTCTACCACCCACTCAGACCCTTTCTTCTTTTTCCTCATATGGTACTGAAGTAACCCTGATCAGCAGAAGGACTGTACTGAATAGATCTGGTGCAGAAAGATTCAAAAAGGAGAAGTGCCTTTTGTTGTGGTGAAGGAGTCCAAGCTGCAATAAATAGAAGTTGAGTCATCATTTGAGGATCCAGGCTAGGGAGGTTCAGCTCTGCTGAAAAGGAGATGGGGGTTCTAGAGAGAAGCAAACCAAACATGAGCCAGGATTCTGTCCTTGCAACAAGGACCTGAGCTTGTACCAGCAAGAGTACAGCCAACAGATCAAGGAAAGTGATTGTCTCATAGTACTTGGCACCTTTTAGGCCACACATAGAACACTGTGCTCCAGTTCAAGAGAAGCATTGAAAAACTGGAGAGGACCTGTAGAGGGGTCATGAAGATGATGAGAGAGTTACAGAATGTGGGATGAAGAAATCTTGAAGAAATCGGGTTTGGTTGTTCTAGAGAATGAAAGGCTCCAGGGGGATGTAGTCACAGTCTTTCAATACCTGAGATGCAGCTACAGAGTCGATGGATGTCCTTACAATGATGCACAGTTTCATCAAGAGAATTTCTGTCTGGATATAACAAAAAAAAATTTCATTGTGAAACAATGAAAACACTGGCTGAGGCTGTCCTGAAGTGGTAGAATCTCTATCATGACAAAAATTCAACACAGAGGTTCCTTCCACATGAGACTTGCCAAGTTCACTCAGGTTATATGGCAAAACACAGAAGACTTCTGTCATATAGTGGTGATTCTTACTCACTTCCATTGGAAAAGACAAGCATATCCCTACATTTCTTTCTATGCAGTTCCTTCATTAGCTGTCTTTTTAAGGTTAACTGAGAAAAGACCTTATATCGTTTGTTCCTTTCCACAGAACAGGTGAGTTTTTGTTTCTAAGATCCAAAAGAATAGCTCTCCAGCATGATATCAAGCCACATTCATTTGAGTTCACTATGGCCAGCTTGTGTGCTCAGAGATGGAGACACAGCTCCACACGCATTTTGCCCTAAAAGAGATTTTAATATAAAGTGCACATTTCTATTCCAAATCAGTTACTTAAAAAATGTTATTTCAATCATTTTTTAAAATAATAGCCAGAGAAAATCATCCAAAAAGCTTTCTGCTCGTAGTTATTTGTAATGTTTGGTTTCGGTTTTCACATTTTGCCTTTATTGCGTCTTTTTCAAGCATATCTTCACCTTTCTTCATAAGATAGGAAAGCTTTAATTTGAAGCAACAAACTTCTATGAGATTTCAGCTACTTTGGTGTGAATCAGAAGATCTGGCAAAGCTGACCCTGTTCTGTGACCTTTACAAGCATCCGACAATACTATTTTTCAATGCTGGACCAAGCTGCTTTTCTGGAATATTTCCAAGGCAGTGAACTTTGGATGCTGAGCAGAGTAATCAGCAGAAGTTCAGTATATGTTAGCAAAGCATAAGAGTTATTTCTTTAAATGCTCCTGTGGAGCCCTTGCTGGCCAGGAGCACTGCATCCAAGACGTGAGCCTTTGCTTGTAAAGGAAGACTCTGCCCTTTGAAAGAACAGAAGTGTGAGTGGTGAAAGAGGCAATGTACCCACTCCAAGCTGAACACTAATGAAGTTACCTACCCTCAGAGGAGGAGAGTGGATGCTCCATCTTCCTCTGTCAAGCCGACATTTACACGGGCTTTTAAATTCCACACTTAATGCTGATATGCATCTTTGTAAATGTGATGTTTTTCCTCCTAAGCCAATCATATGTATCAATCCCATGAGCTGCATTTTAAATAGTTAGAGATTAGAATGTTTTAAAACAAACCAATGTGTTTTAATGAGTTACTGAATAAACAAGATCCAGAATGGGCCTTACTTATAAAGAAGTAGCTATACAAACCTTATTAATTAAAGTGGACTTATATGTATATAAATAAAGTTAAATTTGGTCCAACTTTTTTAATTCTGATATTGTCACAGTCATAGAGGTCAATCTAGATGCTGCAAGCAAATCCTGGCAAAAAAATGGGGAGGGNAAAGAAAAGAAAAGAAAAGAAAAGAAAAGAAAAGAAAAGAAAAGAAAAGAAAAGAAAAGAAAAGAAAAGAAAAGAAAAGAAAAGAAAAGAAAAGAAAAGAAAAGAAAAGAGCTGGAGAAATAACCTACTAATTTAGAAAGACTCAAACACAATTTCCATAGGCTTATAAGCACACATGTATCATGGGGATTAGCATTGTCAATGTACTGCCTTTGAGAGGTTTGCCAGATCTCATATCTTTGACGGTTCTGATTTTCTACTAGCTGGTGTCCCTGCCTGAGTTTCTAAAGCAGCTAATTCCTCAACTAAATCAAAAGAAGAAAGCTTAATTTTAATGCCCTAGAGTCTTTGCAAGTGACTTTCACACTGGAACAAACTTGAAACTATTTTAATATGGAAGGAAAGCAATTAACTTTGTCAGAAAATTTTTCACTTGCATGTTTGGTATTATTTCAGCTGTGATTTTAAATGAGTTCTCTACACTTCACTTTGCTTCTTACTTGATTTGCCAATGAAATTCGATCTCAATGTTAGTCACATCACAGTCTCGCATGAAACTAAGCTGAAGACAGGTTTTACTCCTAGCTGAACCTACATAATTTTGATGGAATGTGATACTCAGCCACTTCACTACTCACTTGGTCAATAAACTACAATCTATTTTGAGGTTGCATATAAATTGAATGATACTGTGAAAAACTAATTGGTTTCAACACAGTATTTGTGTTTTGCAGCAAATCTGTGTGCTTTGGGGCTCAACAGTTTGTCATACTCTAATAAGGTAGGCTCTGTCCAGCAATAAACAGAAATGCCATTTTACTGTTTATGTGGTGTGCACTCCTGTGTTCCCAGACAGGGCTGCGTGCTCCCGCAGGACTGATAAGTCTGTGCTGTGTGCGCACCAAAACTCTGTGAGGGCTAATGAGGAGAAAATACAATTCCTCACACATCCCAGACTTCAGTGTGTCTTCATCTCTGCCGCTGGCAGCCAGTGAGGAACCTGGTTCTGCATCACGCCTTGGAAAAGCAGGCTGTCAGGATGCAGAGCGCAGACTCAAGTCATTACAGTCAAAGATAATGAGACACTTCAAGCTAGAGCCTCTGGCACAGCAGAAGGGTACTTATGGTAACATCAAGTTTAGACATTAAAAAAATCATAGAATGTTTTAGCCTGGGTTGGGAGGGACCTTAAAGATCATCTAGTTTCAGTCCCCCTGCCATGGGCAGGGATACCTTGCCCTAGACCAGGTTGTGTAGGATAGGACCCCATCCAAACTGGCCTTGAATGCTTTCAGGGATGGAGCAAACACAAGTGCTCTGGGCAACCTTTTCCAGTGCCTCACCATCCTCAGAGCCAAGAAATTCTTCCCAGTATCTAATCTAAATCTTTCAATTTAAAGTCATTTCCCCTTGTCCTGTCACTACATGTCCTTGCAAATAATCTCTCCATCTTTCTTTTAGGCTCCCTTCAGCTACTGGAAAGCTGCAGTTAGGTCACCCCAAAACCTTCTCTTTTCCAGATGGAACAATCCCAGTTTTCTTAGCTTTTCCTCGTAGGAGAGGTGCTCCATCCCTCTAATCATTTTCATGGCCCTCCTCTGGACTTGCTCCAACAGGCTGATGTCCTTGCTATGTTGGGACCCCAGAGGCAGATGCAGTGTTCCACATGCGGTCTCACCAGAGCAGAGCTGAGCAGAGCACAGGGGCAGAATCACCTGCCTCACCCTGCTGGCCTCGTTGCTTTGGATGCAGCCCAGGATGTGATTGCTTTTCTGAGCTGCAAGCATGCACCGTGAGCTCATGTCCAGCCTCTCATCCACTATCCAAAATGTCATGCACAGAGAAAATATTGACTGTGTTAAAAGTACATTTTCCCCCAAGTTTTGTGTTTCCCATTTGCCTTCAGTTTTCAGGGTCTTGAAGGTATAGCAGCCTTCCTTTTTTCAAGAGGTGCTTCCTAGCTGCAGAGGCTAAGTCTTATTTCTGTGAAGCTGGAAGTGAGGGGTGCTTGGAGAAAAGTGAAACTCCCTTGATACAGCCACACGCCATGCTTCCTAAGTCAGCCCATGCCTCATGTTCCAGCAGCTCAATGCCACCAGCTATTTCCTGGCTGGCACATGTCCCCCGCCAAAATGCAATGCTGACAGTCAGTGGCTGCTCTGAGAAATTTCATTATCCCTGTGTCCTGCCACATGCAGCAACCCCCTCTCCCCTCTGATTTGCAAATTTCAGTTGTCCATGTCCCCACCACAGCCACTTGTTGCATCTCCCCACTGCTCATTCTCACTTGGGTGGTAGACAGAGCCTCGTTCTTCACCCTTGTGCCTTCTTGGTTTGTGATCTCCTGCCATTTCCTGAAATCTCTAGGCTGTCTCATATAAGTGCTGAATTGAATCCTTACCTTTACTGGAAAGGTCTTGGCCACATGTCTTTTCTCAGATTTTTTTCTCAGGAAAGAATGGCTGCTGGGGAGTGTTATGGGTTTGGTATATGACCATGACAGGGAGAAATCTGATTGACTGCTGCAGATGCTGTTTCTCATAACGCTCACAGCCCAGGGCAGGAGGCACACAATGAACCCTTTACCACCCAGTGGTTTTTGGGCTGCACTCATGCCAAGTCTCAGTCCTCAGTTAGTAACGGTCCACATGCATTAATTTTCCTGGTTGTTTCTTAAGCGTGGCTTTCAGTCATGCACATGTGAAGACAATGCAGTTCTCAACTCAAAAAAGAAGTTGTGCATTGAGGTCTGTAGTCCATCCTACTTCTGTAGGCAGCATTTCCCTCATAATGGATGAACAGCTTGTTTATAATTAAACTGAGCCCAGGGACATCTCTTAGCTTTGTTTTCTGTCTGCCTTCTTCCTATTCAAGCAGCAGCATGGCAAGGACAGGCAATGGTTGTGTGGAAAAGATGCTAAAAGAGTATCTATCAAGGTCAAGCATTACAAACATGGCTTTGTTGAAGAAGAGGATATTTTAACTGAACAGAGCCCCTAAGAATCAGAGACACTCCTAGATGGAAATCCTTTTGGTGAGGGACATTCACTGGATCATGACCCTGTTTAAACATTGGACCTCACCTTAAGGAGTTATGGAAGTATCCCAGCAGCTGCAGAAGTTGGAGAGGATGTCCTAAAGCTATAGGTTAGACTATAAATTTTTGTTTTCTTTCTGTACACCTTTCTAGAAGTGCAGCAACTCCACACTGTTTTTTGAACCAAGGAAATCAAGTCTGTCTTTCCTTTTTCTTAATTTTCTCTGGTGGTCAGGGTGATTTTAAGACAACTGGCAAACTACTGATGCTCCATTTCCCAATGAAACAATAAGCCATAAAACAATTTTACTAGACCATTCTTGCAATTCTCAGCATGTCCCTCAAGACTTGGGCAGTAACTGAGCGCTTCCATACTAAACAGTAGGGACCACTTTGAACACTGGTCATGTAAGGCATCAGCTGAGAGGGATGTTCTCTAGGGATCAGTGTTAGCCAGTGTTTCTGGAATGTGCTGCACAGCAATGGGAGGAGGTTCGGGCCTCCTGCAAGTTTAAAGCAAGAGCCAAGAGGCAATATGATTTTCCAAGGCTGGGAGAGCAGCAGTTCAAAGTAAAGGCTAAATAACCGATGCTCCCATCTAGTGGTGAAACTATACCAAATGGCTTAGATGTCAGACATCAACCTGAGCCTCCCAGGAGACACGGAGTAGCAAGGGCCATGCCACAGGACAGTGCCACCACTCCTGGGAACTTCTGCAGGGCTTTGCAATCTGCAGGAAACTTCCAGCATCATTTAAGAGCTCACGAGAAACCTGCTAGTAAACTCATTTAAAACTACAAGATTAGTAACAACAAATGAAAGGATAAGATCAGGATTAAGGGTGCTTTGAAGGCAAGAGAAGAATTCTCAGCATCATTCTCAAAATTTCTTAAGTAACTAGGGTGAGATGTAGGCACCCACATTATCTTGGCATTGGCCCCTAAAGCATGAAGGCCACTATCAAAATGCTACCCAAAGATAGCAACTAGCAACTCATTACGACTGGGTTGTTGTTACAAGATTACCATGTAATTAATATGCTATTGTTCTGCTGAACACTGCTGAACTTATTGGTCATAAGAATATCATAGTTTTTCTTGTTTCTTTCTTTTTAGTTTACATCTGAAAGCTTACAGTCGGCTCAATTTATTGGGAGTCACCCCATGACCCTACTGTAAATCATTGCATGAGGTCTGATCAGTTCTTTCTAATATACTTATTTCCATTTGATATGCTTTAAAGCTGATCAGATCAGCAGGAAAAAGTGCTCTTCTTCTCACTGGATATTTTTTTAAAGGCACAGCTGATGCCTACAGGATATCCCCAGAAGCAAAACTCATTAATGATGCTGAGACTGTACTTCATCACAAGAATGATAAAGAGGGTTTTAGTATATTCTCTTGTTACACTGTAATTTTTACTGCTCTATTTTGTCTTCACGGCCCCTCTTTACTGTACCTACATATGGTAAAGCAAATAGGAAAATAATTCTAAGACCAGTCTCATATGTACACAATTTCCAACACATTTTGGAGCACTTCACACTGCTATAATTGTACAGAGACCTAATTTCCAAATCTCAGTACAGTGCAACATGTGATACACAAGGCAAAGGACAGGACACTCCTTGAGAGGACAGAATATTCTGGAGTCCACACCTAGTGTAGCTGAAGAACAGAAAGGCAGCTCTTCTGACAAGCAGTAGGACTCCAAGCAACAGACAAAGCTTGGCTTGCAATTCACTGCAGGTCACAATAAAGAAGGAACTACACATTTTCTGTTTAACCTGAGTAGGAAGAAGAGGCAGCAACATGGATAGAGCTTGGCTACATTTTAGCTGAATATCTAAACTGTTCTCTCCAAAAAGCTAATCCAGTATTGGCAAGCCATGAATTTAATGACTTGGAACAAGATCCAAAATGAACCCACAGAGTGGTTTTTGACAGATTTGCTAATGAAGGACTCTGTGTTTATTTATAGGGATGAAATTGATCCAATACTAAGTAATATATGAGAAAAATCCAGCAAGAATTAATTCTGGTTGACTGAAACTAAGCAAAAAGTACTGCTAAAACTATTGGGATGATGAAAGTGCTGATAAAATCCAATCAAAACATAGCTGTCAGTATTTGCATCTTATGTAGAGGTTATACACCTGCAAATGAAGGAAAAGTCTGTGGCAAATGAATGAGAACCGACAAACACAGTGGGTGGCTGTCACAAGAAATTATGCTGGCAGAGTAAAAGAAAAATCACTTCTCAAAATGAGAGCAATGAATACATAGATAGCAAATAAACCAAAGATGCTGCCTTAATGAAGAAGAAAGTTAAGAAAAGTAAAGACCACATCAGAACTAATGTCACCTTGTCAGTAAGAGACTGGGTGTCATTGATAGAGACTATTCCTAAGATGAATGCCACTGCAAAGCCCAAGCAAAATTCCAGTGCACTAGTCAAACTAATGCTTGTAAATGTCCATAAGCATTCACAGCTCTCAAACCTCGCAAAATTATCAGCCAGAGATTTTTTATAAAGATTTTTAAATATTTTAGAAAGATTTTTTTATAGTTACTAATCATCAGGTTAAGAGGTTAAGTGTGTCCACAAGCACACTGCATACTCAAGCTCATACGGATCCAACATTCAAGTTGGGTAAAACTGCCATTCCTCTACTAAAATCCTGAGAACTTCAGTGTGCCAGGATACAGCACGACACAAATCTGCATCATGTTCAGACACCTAAGAAAAGAACTAGTGCATCATCAAAGTAAAATATTTTCATTCTGTTCTTTCACCTTAGGATAACCCTAAAAATTGGTAGAAAGATGTGCTACTTTGTTGTGTATTTCACTTAAAAAGATATTAGAGGTTGCAAGTTTTCATGCCAAATTTTTACCTTATTTTTCAGAAGTCTTGGTAACACTCAAATCTGTTAACAATTGCACTTCAGTGGGATGCTGGCAGGAATCCACCTTCATCAAGTGATGTAAATAATAAAAATTCAGCTGGATGCATCCAAGAGATGACCTGTGGCTCTGTTATTGCAGGTAGGGCAGTGAGCGATTTATGTATGCAGCTCTTCCACCTCTACAGTAATAAGTGTATATGTATGCACAGATTGAAAAAAGAGGTGTATGCAATTGTGTTTGGCTGGGAGGGTTTCCATCAGTATGTGTGTGGGAGAAATGTGATTGTGGAATCTCATCATACATTACCCATGCTGGCTCTACTGCAAGCGCATCTGAAAAATACAGTCTATAAATATTTTTATTCCTATTTGTATAATGTGGTTTCTCATTGAATACCAAAGCTCTAAAATACATACTGTAAGCAAATTTTATTTTTCTATTAATTGAACTTACCTTATTGCTACTTTACCACTATTAGGAACGGAGATAAAGTAAGGGATCTAGGAAGGTGTTACAATAAGCATGTTTTGATTCATTTTAGTACAACATTGGTACTGCTGGTGACAGAGAATCATCAGTAAATAAAGTGACCTTGAAACTACCAGTTGTGTGAGGCATTAACAAGAGGGAAGACATGACAAAAATGACAGAGCATTTTCACTCCTCCTGCTTTCCTCTGTCAGAGATGAAGTACAGAAACCCACAGCATCTGTGCTAAGGAAACATCTATGAGCATTAATTAATTATAATGCTAGTCCTCTGTGTGCTGGATGCAGTGTCACTCTCTCATAAACAGTTTACTCGTTCCACTATCATCAACTCAATTATTTGAGATGCTTCGTGGCAGGTGTGTATGACGTGCTCTTTCCAAAGCTCCTCTGTGATGAAATATTCTCAATGGTTTAATGTATATTCCTATATGCCACAGACTGTTAATAGCTCAGTCACATCCCCAGTTCAAAAACCCCTCAGCAACATTCAAGCTGATAATACAGCAAGAGCCAGTCACAATGACAAGAAAATTTGTGATTTATCTATCGAGGCCAAACAAACCACTCAAAAGCATACCACAGTCTAAGTGGGTTGAAGTCTATCCTTGCCTCATCCTCTGGCACAAAGAAGTGTGAGGAGTAAGAGAGTGGGAGCACTTGGAAAGGAGCAGAGCAGCGTGACTTGGAGCCTCCTCTCTAGCCAGTCTGGATGTGGGAGAGAGCCCACACTTGGCATGGACTGGCAGGCTCTGAGACAGCACTGCCAGGTTGAAGCAGCCTCCTGAATAACAGCAGCTACTCAGATCAATTGGAGAACATCGCACTGCGCTTGGGGTCCTATTTTCCCCTGAGTGTCAGAAGGAAATCTCTATGCTTTGAGGGTCTCCCATGGTTCAGGTAAAATCTTTGCTCTTGAAGAGATTTCTCTGTGACTGTGTCCTGTTGCAGCCAGACATAAGGCTTAAAGCAAGAGCTCAGCAGGCACCTAAATCAAACCATGACTGACTATATACCTGTCAATCCACAACTACTGGTGTAGCAACTCCATCCTTGGGACCTCAGTTCATGCTTTTTGTTTGATAAAATAAAAATACTCCCCATACCTTATGTAAAAAAAAAAAAAAAAAAGAAAAAAGATACCATCACCAATGTTGGCCCACTGAGTGTGTATGTTATGTTTTCAAGCACCAGGTTTTACAGCTCTTCCACTACAGTAGGTGGCAGTGCACAGTACTGGGAGATGGAGCCCCCTTCATTTGGTTCATGCTCATACCTCATCAAAATTCTACCCTTCCCCACCCACTGCGAGAGACCATTGTACAAAACCATGAGAAAACTGTAAATGAGAAATCTGGCTACAGATATTCAGGAAATTCCCTGCCAAAGGTTGCACTATTTATCCACAGTGCGCTGTATATGCTTTACAGATGTGGAATATAATTAATGGATAATATTACCTGTCTCCACTTTTAAAGCTGTTGTTTCAAGATGATGTCACAGACAGACAATACTCCCTGGCTAAATTAAACTCCCGTGGCAGCAGAGAGGGAAGAAATTTAGGTCTATTTGCTACACAAGCCCAGATCCCATTGCTTCATTTTGCAATAGAAATGACGTACAAGTAGGCTAGCTTGTCTTATTTGCAGTAATTTTGTACTCTGATTTTCCTATATTATGGGACAGTCAGACCAAAAACATGTTGTTGTTAAAGCCATGTACAATCTGTTCCTTCTGCTTTGAGAATGCTTTGTTTATAAGGCTATTTGTTGGAGAGACAGAGGACAAATAGGAGAGACTCGTTCAGTATTGCTAAAACTAAATTCAGATATGATAGAGACACAGGAGTGGTTCCACAGTCCTTCCAGTTAGGTGTTTCACTGTGCCTCTGCTTTTGATCCTGCCTCTATGGAAAATAATAGCAAATCCCCATTGATCCCAAGGTTAGAGAGTAGGGCTTGACTTCAAAACATCTGCTGAACAGCTCTCTGGTGAGTGCTGACATTTCTGACTCTCAAACCCTTCATTAGAGTTTGCTGTCTTGTTTCATACTTAATAAACTTGCTGTGCAATCATGATATTCCTGCTGCTATGGGAAATAGCCTATGGATGATATACACACCCCCACGAATTCCCATCAGGAGGTGTAGCTGTATCATTATGATGCAGGTATATTTACAACGACTTCCATACTGTTTGACATTCACTAGACTTCTCTGTTTGTAATCCAGCCAGATTTACATGCTTCTATATTACTGAAATCTCAGTGTGCTCCTGCATCATCTCTGGCACCGGGTACTAGGGCACATTTTCTTGGTCTTCTTGACACATACCAGGATTTCTCAGAACACAGAGTTACCTTTCCCCAAACTCCACCTGCTGTGCTTTAGGTTTATAATTTTATTCATCTGGGAGCAGGTGATAATTGGAGCAAGAAGTCTTTCTGGAGTTAAGAAAAACAGTGGTTCTTTGCCTTAGCAAATACAAGAAGGATATAGATCTTATGGGACTCACACTCACATTCACCATACTATTTCCTTTCCATGCTGAAGCTTTCTTCATCCTTAGATCAAAATATTGCCTTGCCTTGCCTTCTCTTCCCTTCCATCTTTCAGCTCCAATTTTTGCTTTTTTTTCCTTTCTCTCCAAATTGCTAGTGAATGATTGCAACCTTAGCTAGACTTCCCACTGACTTGACCAGTTCAGACTTTGGTAACAGATCTAAGTAATTGTCCAGTTATTTAAGACATAGCAGCCACTTATTAGTCCAAGAGGATTTCCATGTAACGGAGAAACACAGATGTTCTGCAGTTTCCCCTTAATAGGTGAATGTCCCTGCTTCTTTAGTTTTTCTCTGGTGGGCAGATGGACCAAATGTTCCAAGAGCTGCAATCTAATACAGATATGTATTTATGGTCCCTGATGAGAAACAGAAAAAACTTTGCATGGAGGCCTCAATTTGATACCATTGTTTGTTGCAAATTTCCCAGATGTCACGATTCAAATGTTTTCATGATGCAGGGGAAAACAGCACTTTCCCTGCAGTCAGAGGAGCTCAAGGCTGTCCAATTATGGTCACACACTCAGACTTATTAGCACAAAATTTAATTTGAGTTAATCAGACTGAGGTGGGTAGAGCGCGAAATTAACTTGACTTCCATTTTGCATCGTACAGCAAACCAGCTTGGTGAAATCACTGTAGAAATCTGAGCTGCGAATGATGGATGAGCTGAAAAAAAAACAGGGAATAAACAGAGTTGTGTAATCATCACTGCACTAAAAGGGACACAATATTCAATTCACTTGTTTGGCGAAATGCTTTACTTCCCTGGCAAATCAAAGGGTGTGTGCCCTCAGCTGCATCCATATTTTGCCTCTGAAGCCAAGAACAGAGTTTGGACCTAAATAATTGTCTTCAGCATCCCCTCTGTTTTGAGAGTTATATGTGCTCTGTCAGTCAATATTGCCAGAATTTTCCAAACTGCTATTTTTGCCAGGAAATATGAAAATAGAAACACAACAATTTCAATGAAATTTCCATTTTCAGTTCAAGACGCTTGTTGAAAATCCTGAGGGAAAGAGAAGCATTTACTGGGGGCAAGCCAGAAGTTATCCAAGTGGAAGAGATATGGGTTTCAAGTGTCTGCTCCTTGTGAGGAAGAGTAAGAATATACACATGAAATCTTCCACAGCTCAGAAAAGTACAGTGATAACTGGCTCTTCTGGAAGCATGTGTTCCCTTGAACCTGTTCAGAAAGCTTCTGCTTCACTTCAATTAAGAACAAAGTCTTGACATTTTCCTTTGATTTTATTCTCTTTTTTTCAAACCAAAATTCTATTTTCCAGCAAAGGGTAACATTAATTTTCCTTTCCCAACTCTCTTCCACCTTTTCTGTGTGGCTAAAATAAATGTTTGGGAGATGGAAGAGTGCCCATACACTGCCTCTATCTGAGCCATTTCATTATAAACAACTGGAAAAATCAAGCAATGGTTCTCAAACACTGATCTCCAACTTTTTCAGTAAGATTTTAGCAAATTGACCCACCTCTAGCTATAAACTGTTTTGGTTTTGGAACAGAGATAGTTCTGTCTCAGAGCAAACTGCAAATTTGAGAAGAGTATCAGCCCAGCAAGAAAGCTGCAGAAAACTTTAGAACATAAAAGGGGTAGGTTTGGAGGGGAAGACCAAGACAGAGAGTAAGGCTTCCATTTCCTTCAACAAGAGCATAGAAAACAGAAATATTAAAGTTCAATTCTGTGCAGAAAAACCTGTGTGAAACATGGACTGAAGCAATGTCAGATGGGCAAGAGAATCAGGAAAAGGGACATGACCATACAGCCATGGTGACAGATGCCTGAATGACACCTAGCTTCTGACAACAGGACAATCCTCCTGCTGTTTATATCCAGTGCTATCTACAGGAGGAGAAGGGTTCCTGCACTTAATGCCCATAATATTTTCTTTTCAGGGAAAGAATAAATTTTATCACCAAATGGGAAACATTGCTTACTGTTTACTGTCTTTAAACTGTGAAATATGCTGGAAAATAAAGACTTTAATTAAAGTTTTCTTTTCAATGCCTGTTTCTTGCAGAAAAGTGATACCATTTCAAAACACAGCTTTTCTCATATGCCTCTATTTGCTTTCTCATTTTTTCATACAATAGCTTTTATTTAACCAATTTCAGCAACATATTTAATATCTTTGCAAAAGTACCTGCAACACATTCAAGAGCCCTGTAAAGTAGGATAAAATTCTATGGCATATTTGGTGTATCCAAAAAGGTGGGGAACAAAAGATCAGTCAGCCTAAGAGTTGTTTTCCCATATTGACGTCCGGACTCCTGCCTTTGTTATTTCAACAAACCAGATAATGTTTGCACTGTAAAGTTCTGAACTGAAAATACTGAAGCTAGGTAGGAACAGGTTTTGCCAACTCTTTCTTTTAACAGTGGAGGCTAAAAGTTGCTGACTCACTTTGTGACGCTAATTGGCTAAACCTCCCTGTACTTTAACTGTGGTTTTAACTGTCTTAAAAAAATGTATCTGCATATTTAAAGTACGATACATGGACTGTATGTATGCAAACCACCATTAAACCACAGCACTCTTCATATTTCTTTACTTGTCTTAAAGCATTGGGAAAGTATGCACGATGAGAGCAGCTTTGCTTCACTGATCTCTCCACACTCCCTTGCAGCAGAGATGATGCCAGGGGGGTTTTTTAGGCTGTGTACAGCAGAAAGTAAGGCAGCATTTCCCAGGCCAGATGCAAAGTTACATGAAACAGTGTACTAGCAATAACCAGCTCTGGAGCAATGAATAACCAGCAACCAAGTTACTCCTGGGAAAGCGCCCTTGCATTTTAAATCAAGAAGAAAATGATGACCCATTTTCACAGCATAAAGTTATTCCTGTAAGAAAACTAACTTTCTTCAGCATTAAAGAAACTAGGCAAGTGTATAGGTATATAGTGTATGTGACTTCTGCAAAGCCGCAATCCCATTTGAGTCTATGAACCCCATCCACAGGAACATTGCACACAGCCCGGGAACTGCAAATGCTGTTGGCCAGACAACACTAGGAGGGACACTTGCAGTGGGAGCAGGCACTAAGGATAAATTCTTGAGTGCTTTCCAATCAAGTGGTATCACGGTACTTTTTTTTACTTTTTGGTTATGTCTGATAAACTCTGAATTTAAGGAGATGAAGGATAGTCATGGTGATCAGGACAGATAGAAGGAACTTCTAGGTCCCTTCAGGTACAAATGCCCTAAATCAGACCTCCACAATGGTAAGCAGGAGGTCAGAAAAGGGGAAGAGATGGCAGAAGAGGAGAGGCCTTCTCCTCCATGCGCTGCACACTTTGCTGCCTGCACTGAAGGGATTACTCCTGGCCTTGCAGCTGCCCTGCCTCGCTCTGCACAGGCTGGGCTGCCTCGGAGCCACCATGTGCTGCCCTAGGCAGGCTGGGCAGAGCAGAACAGCCTCTCTGCCTGCAAAGGTTTCAGGAACTGAATATCTATCTGTCTCCCTACTGATAACACCATCCAGGCAAATATGTATCTCTTCTTCAGAGGGAAGTATTCCACTGTACATTGAGAAAACTCTGAATCCAAACACAATTTTTTTTTCCATTCTCCCATCTTGATGATTCAGCAGGTAAGGCACATTATTTTTTCTTCAAAAACCTGCTACATAAACCCATGTTCATTTCAGTTAACCTTTTCACCCAAAGAGCCAGCTCACTGCAGCTCATCTGCAATGCCTCCATATATCACAACCACTCAGAGTGCAGGCAGAGATTAATTCAATGTAATTTTGTGTATAACATTTGCTCCAAAACTCATCTGTCTCTAGATATTTATTTATCTATAGAGAATATCCAGGGTTTGAATTCCAGTACGGTCTGATTTTTAATAAAAATTCCCCAAACACTACAAATTATTTTAACATCTTCAACTTCCACCAGAAGTTGACAAGAAGTCAAGGTACATAGTACCCAATGAGTGTTGCCAGTAGTAATAAATAACAGAGGGAAAAATTAGGAGTGTTCCAGTGCTTCAGCAGAAAATTGGATGAGAACATTGTTCAAGTTCATCAAAGCAGTCAGGTTTTAGGAAGATTTGACTGCCCATGTCTTTAGAATGCTGCTAGTCTTTTGCTTGCATAGAATTTGTCATCTTGTTAACATGACAAACTGAGATTTATGATATTTGTGATTTTAACTGTGTGACTCTGCCTATAACGCTTTTGCATGGCCATGAAAACACTGGCTGGAGGATGACTGCTGTTGCCTCAGTTGCTCTGTCCCACTGGCCTCAGCAGTCATCCTCCAGCCAGTGGGACAGAGCAACTGAGGCAACAGCAGGGAGCTCACATCCCTGCTCACTTTGAAGTTCCAACCCTGTTACTCACTTGTTTTACAAACGCAGCTGAAGTCCACCCTTTTTCACAACTTTGGGATGACTTCTGCAATAATGTGATAACTAGCAAAAAAAACCCCCAAGCTGAAGGTAGTTTTGGTATCTCTGTCTTTTCATTTCAGCTCTTTACTGTTTCCTATGAAACTGAATTCTTGGTGAGGAGAAGTCAGAGAGGTGATTTGCATGTACAAGGGGGTAAATGCACAGATGACCCTGGTGTTGTTAAAGGTTCGTGCTATAGGCTTGGAAGTCTATGCCTCCTTCCTAAGGCAAATATGAGGGAAAGCGAAGAATAGATTCTGACTCTGCTTATTGGCTTCCACATCTGAGCCAGCACTGAAGGATAAGAATTACTTATTAATACAGGTCAGGTAAGCAGTAAGTTAGCACTTTCCCTCAAGACCAGGGAAAACTAGAAAGAAATTGTGTCCATTATATCCTTGAGTCCCAGGGCTGCTTCAGAGATAGTGTAGCTCACACTTGGTGGCCAGACTCTGGACTGGTAATCCATTCTGTTTCCTATTGCACCTTGCCCAGACACAATGAACATTAGTCAGTAACTGGGCAGGCTCTTCATCCACACGTGCAACAGGATACAGAGTTCTTCCTGACATGATCTATGCCATGCTGGCAAATATTCTTTCTTCCCTTCTTTTTTCCCCTGCCAGTTCCGTGCAAGTAAAAAGAGTCCTTGGAAAAACTTTGTGCACACACACAGCAAGGATGTAACTTTGTGCAGACATCCATCAGCAAGGATGTAACAAGCCTTGTGAGAGCAGCCAAATGTACATACACTTCTGAAACTAAACCACCTCGCCACTGAGTCAGGGAGAATTTTGTCACGATGTTTCTGAAGGGCAGAGAAACAGCTTGCTTGGGAGAGGAGGCAATTCTGCCAATCATCTGCCATGAGATGATATGAGAAAAAGAAACCAGGCCACTCTCTCTCCTAAGGGAGAACTGTTAATTGAGGTCTGTAGGTTCCAATCCTAAATCCACATAGGGAACTGAACAACTGAATGCTGAAACGCATCTGATGTGTGCAGAAGCCAACAACAGTATCTTCAGCTTATTAAAAATCTGCTTGATGGCTAGAAACAAAATGCAGGTCTGCACTAACAAAAATCATGGAGTGTGACAACTGCAGGGCCCTCCGGGTGCAGCAGGATACCAATGCCAGGCCAAAAGAGCCTTACCCAGAGGCAGCACTGCCGGAGATTCGCCACCTCATGAGGTGCTAAAGGGACCAGTGTGAACCACGTTCCTTCCTTCCTTCCTGTCCCAAGGAGGGAAAGCACACTTCCTGAGGCTGTTGGAGAGTTTGCAGAAAGACAGTGGGAACCCACCTAACAAGACCTCTTTGGAAGTAATAACAGAAAAATACCTCAGGTAACCATGAGAAGTGGGAGATGCACAATCTGTGGACACCCAGAGCTTACTCATTCATGTAACCTTGATAGCAGTTATTTGTTCAAAACCAAAATTGCAATTACTTGGGTGAAACTCAGTTTTGGTAGAGTTAATAGAAGAATTCCCTTTTCCATCAGTGGAGTCATATTAGCCAAGAATATATTTTGAAAAGGTTAAATACGCTTGTGCCTGGGCTTTAAGGATCTTTGTGTACTGTACCTGCCAGTTTAAATGATGACTACAAAGACCTGTTATAAAACTTTTTCCAGGAGAGGTAAAAGCTTTCTCTGTGCCACTGTTTTTAATATACTGTGACTCTTGCTCATAGTAAATTAGGTTATTTATCCCTTTTATTTATATGCACTGTTCTAACACAGTAACAAACCAAAGTGATAGATGCATCTATACCAGTCGTCAAATTCAACAACAAAGCAACAGCAAATGTGTGTAACTTTACCCTATTGCTATCAATTTATATAAAAGACAAATTCTTCAAGCTGCAAACACGTGAAAGCGAATTCTTTACGGTTCTGGACTTGCCAGCTATTACTTTGTCCTCTGATCTAAAATCCTTCCCCAGGAAGCTCCCACATCACAGAGACCTGATGTTGATCTCACAGACCTTATCCCAATTCACCTTCTGGCTCCCAGAGAAGCTGTTCTTTATTAATCTGCTGAAATCGGAGGCAGAATCAGGCCAATGATCGGAAATACACAGGATGCAGAGTTCTTCCATTTTGGAGTTTGGAGTCTAAGCCAAAAGCAGAATGTCAAAGGCTGAAGCAAACCTTATTGGATTGCAGAATAACTCCTCCTGCCTTCTGCAGATAAATTTTACATTTAGATGCACAGGGAAGACTCCCACTGCAGTCAATAAAAATTATGCTCATCCAGCATTATTTGTCACCAATCCAACTGCCCATTCTGTAAGTTCTTTGCTGAAAAAAAGGGAGTCCTCAGGCAACAAGAATTCTTGGTACTGTGTTTAAACTATCTTGGATCCCCACATAGAATCTCTTAGCTTTACCAGCTTCCCTGAAATACCTAATTTATGCTATTCATTTACATTCTATTCCAAATTGAAGTTCAATTTCACTGGCGTATTAAAATGAGCATACTAAAGAACAGTGCATTTTAAAATAGTAACAGATGGATATGTCTGTAGAGTTGTACAGATTTAGATTCCTACCTTAATTATATAGTTTTAAAAAATTGAGTAAGCAGTATCCACCTTTCACTTTGTTTCTTGAAACACGTGCTTATAGTTTATTCTAAGAGTCAGCATGCAATATAATATCATTTTGTAAACAGATGCAGAGCCAGTCTGGGGAAAAAAAAAAGCAAAACAAACAAACAAAAAAAACCCTGGAAAATATCAATCCCTTAATTGCTAACTTTCTTTATAAATTTAGATTTTTGAATTAATGCTATACAGGACTATTCTTCAAGCAGCACTGTTCCCCCCAAAAAACCAGTTTATGGATATATCTATATCACAGTGCCTCTGAATAGAATTTTTGTTGTCATTATTTATGTAAGACAACCTCTCCTATCACACCGATAAACAAGGATTTTTACATTTTTAAAGAAATTCGCTCAAGGTTTGAAATTTGTTTTCAGGATGTCCTAGACTGGGGGAAAATATGTTCTTTTTATTCATTAATTGCTTTGCAATTCATGAAATTTCTCAAAATGGAATAAGTAAGTGAGTAAGCATGAACTTATCTAGAATTTAGAAACATTATTTGCTTTTGGCAGTAAGTGTTATAATTTCAAACATTTTTTAACCTGTTAACCTACTCTTGATTGTGCTTTGTCTTTCACAACCTTGTGATGCTACCTCTTAATTTAGGAAATGGCACCTTTTTCCTTTAGTTCTAATGGCTTTTATTTCGACACTTGTTTCGCAGCTTAGAAGGCGTGCCTTTTGCAGGCGTGCTGCTCCGATCAGCTTACACCTTACAAATGTGGGCACAAAGACGCTTCAGACTCAGATGCATTTACACAGATGCTTATCTTGCAGCATAGACTCAGTACTACAAAAAAAAAGGTTATCATCATTATCCTAATTATTTGTAAGTGACGACTTACTTAGACTACTTGCAAAGTAAACTACCATTAAATTTGAACCAAACATGCTTTAAGGTATTTCTAGCCTTTCAGCAAGCTGAGAAACCACAGCAACTACTGCACGGAAAACGTTTCCCTTTTCCTGTGCCGTTGGACAGACCCTGGAAGTCCCACCGGAGCGATCAGTGCCGTGTGGGTCCGGCGGCGGGAGGGGGCATTTACCGCACTCCGGTAGCGCCTCTGATCTCTCCTTTCCTTTGTGATAGCTGATCCAACAGCACTGTATCGCATTGTTTTTCTACCCGCTTTATTAGCGACTTAACGTGTCTCTTCTCAGGAGACCTTTAAGCTTAAAATATTTCTTTAATTAACGGAGCCGAATCTTAAAGAGCCAAAGCCGGCTGCGGGGCTTCCACACCGCGTGAGTGCGGGACTCTCCCCGCCCCTGGTCACGGGGAGGGCTGAGGAAAGGACCATGCCTTCAACTTGCCGGGCCGGTCACGGAGAGACTCCGCGTCCCTGGCCGGCCCCCGGGGTCCCCGTACCGGCCCGTTCCGGCGCTCCCCGCGCTCGGCAGGCGGGGGGCACAGAGACACGGCGAGAAGCCTGCCGGCCCCATGCCCGCGCCCCTCCCACGCTTCCCTGCCGCTTTGAACTTCTCCAGCACAGACCCCTTAAGGTGCAGCGCGGCCCCAGCACGCCGCGCCACGCCGGGGGAAGGCGCGGGGCCAGCGCCCCATCCCCGCGCATCCCGCCGTCCCCGCTACGCGGGGGAAGATGCCCCGCTGCCGCCGGCCCCACGCTATCCCCCAACGCGGGGAAGATGCAGCGCTGTTCCCAGCCCCCTGCCCGTGAGGAGGAAAGCGCGCCGCTACCCCTGCCGCCGGGGTGACTCTCT
>VXBU01001484.1:159720-245899 GCA_013400315.1 Bombycilla garrulus
TTTTTTTGATTGCAGATTAGCTAAATAAAGTAGAACAACATCCTAGTGGTAACATCCTAACACTGCATTGTGAATTGATGCTGTGTGTGCTGCTTACTGCATAAACTGTTGGGGCATGCTGACTTTACATGAGTTGTTAGAATGCTATGGGCTCATCAGAAATAGTATGCAAATCTCTCTGCAGTAATTTTCAGACTGTGATTTGGAAACTTCTCTACTTCCTAGGGAATTGGCTAGCAGTCTGCAGAGAAGTACTTGGGCATATGGTATAGGCTCATTTTCCATGTATTTAGCTACTAATGGTATTAAAATAAGCCAAAATACATTAAATACCTCTCTAATATTAATTATCTTGTTAAGAATTTGCTGAAAATGCTATTAAAATCACAGATGTGTACTAAGGCTGTGTGATCAGTGTGGAAGCCAAATCCAGGGAATAGGGTCAGTGGGAAATCTGTTGATCTGCAAAGGTTTGCTAAGATGCTGTTGTTGCTACAAAAAAAATTTGGTTGCTCCTGTGGCATTGTAACTTTGGAACAAAGACATGGGGACTTTCTTCAGGGAATGGAAAATCTGACTTTACTGCTACTTTTGCAGTGAAGGGATCATTTTTGTTGAGTAAGGCTGTTGACTTACTCAGCCTAAAGGTTTACAACCCTTAAATAGCGCTTCCTGACACTAAGCAGTATCCCCTTCATGTGTTTGAAGTGTGTTAGAAAGGCTGGCTGGCAACACTGGTACTGATGAATAAAAAAGAGAGAAATTTACGACGTCAGACAGTTTCTTTAAATTGTTTCCCTTGTTGTTAGTTATTACCAAGCATTAGACTGCCACACTTGAATATAATTAATGTAGTAAATGGCTTATTAGGCGCCATTTGAACTTTTGCCTTGTTTAATTATAGAAGCTTAGTGCAGTGGTCTGTGTACAATATTCCCCCCAAATAATTGCTTTCAGACTTTTATCTGACTATGGTTATTTTTGGAGCAGCTGCATACATGGCTTTTCCCTGAACTTTGCACTTCTTAGGTTCTCTGCAGTCCTGACACTACATTTTCAATTTGCATAACTAAAAGCAGTTGCGTTTTGATTTTGCTGGTAGTAATTCAGAGCAATTGTTCTGCGTGCCATTTATATGTTAACGTGTTTTGAGCTTCCTTAAAATTCTCTAATTCATATTTAGGTATCAATCAATCCATGACACAAGTGGGAAAGTTGTAATAATTTTTTTTTTAAGTTTTTAAATGGTTACTGAAGTTAAGAGTACTTCTTCCAGTGACATTGTATGTATTGAAAATTAGGTTTAAAGTGTGAAAGGAGTGGAATGGGATGAAATCAGCACCACAAAGGACTTACAATAAAGGGTTCAGATTCAGTAAACCCTTTTTCATGTGCTTAATTACATATATTAATTTCACAGTAAATGCCATCTTCTGCTAGTAGAACTCCTGGTGACATATTTAGAATGCAAGATCACGTGAAAAGCTGAGCACAGATAGCATGTTATACCTGTTAAAATCCCTGATACTTGTTACTGGGTTTGTGAACATTTTGTATTTAAGATACAGTTTTCTCTAAGGTGCAATCATCGAAAATTTATTTTCTTGATTTGTAACACTTCTAAAGAAATAATCTTATAAAGAATTTCAGATTTCTTTTTATCTGGTCTGAAGATTTTACGTAGACTAGAATCAGTGCTTCAATAGTTGGCCTTAAGGGCAAAGCACGCCAAAAGCATTCTGTTTGCTGTATGCATTTTTCAGAGATTGTCTCTTTCCAGAAGGATAAACACTGGAAGAGTTAAATATCAGGGAGCTGTTCCCAGTGTTCTTGATGAGGGTTCTTGACCTTGGGAGCTTGCACTGGACAGATGCTCTGGCAGACCTTATTGCTCTACAGACCTTCAAAGCCCTGTTTGACACCAGTCACTTCAGAGAGGCCAGTTCTTCCATGTTGCTGAAGATGGCCAGAGGCTTGGAGGAGCCGGGGGAGGTGGAAGAGAGCTTAGCTGTGAGGTGTGTGTGCTGGCTTGAATTGCTGTTACGCTTCACTGGAGATGCAGCCGTACAGTTGGTTGTGTTTGTGTGTCAGCGCACTGTGCTTTCTGGAAGGTGTGCTTAAGAAATCTAAATGTAAATTAAAAGGAAATGTTATTCATTGCGTAGCTCTGCAGTTGTCATCAGCGTAGGATTCACTGCAGGTTTTGTACAGCCCACTGTTGATTGTGTTCAGTTGTGTGAATGCTATCCCAGAGTAGGGTGTGACACAGCTGGGGTTGTGAAATAAATGAGTGCTCTGAGGTATGAACGCAAAATCTTTGTAACAACCAAACTGCTGTTAACTTTGGAAAGCAAAGTTTCTTCTTCACATGTGATATATATTTGTCCAGCTGGAAGATCCGTGGCCAACCAGATATGGAGGGCTTAGCAAAATGGGGAGATCTGTTCTGTCACTTTCGGAATCCGTTTTGTCATTGGACAGATGGAGCCAGAGGTCTGGAGGGTGTAAAATTTGATGAGGTCTTGTTATAGGATCCTCAGTTAAAAGTAACTGTGCTAAGTTCTGTATTTAATTTTGGTAGTGAAGTTGTCTTTCTGTCCATCACTGGAAGGACTACTTTCAGTCTAGTCACTGTCATATCGGTTTCTCAGCAATTTCTCTGTGAAATACCAAGTCACATCTACCCATGATGTTCTGAGTAAATACCTTCTGTGTATAAAAATTAGTGAGGTACTCTACAATCGGAGTCCAAAATGCCCTCAAACTTTGCATAATTGAGTAGCAAAGAATTCGCCATTCTCTTATGAGGATAATTCCTAGGTTGGAAAATGCTAGCTAAAAGCGCTGTTTCAACTCAATCTGAAAAATTCAAGTATTTTATAATTCACTATACAAAGCAGGAAGTGTTTGGCTCTGGACTGACAATGGAATATCAGGCCATTCACCCTTACTCTTCATCAGGGAAGGGAGGTCAGTAACAAATGAAAGCTGTTACCATCTGATGGCTGTTCAGTCACCTGTGAAATGTGGTTTCTAATAGACAGGTTTCCACGTCATAGGAGCAGAAACCGCAATTAGATGAGCAGAGCCAGCCCCCTTGTCAGAAGCCTCGTACATCATGCCTCATCTTAGCCTTGAACTGGTCCCGCCAGTTAAGTGTTTCCAAACACAGCCCAGGGACCCGTGATTGCTCTGTCTGCTGATGGAGAAAGAGCGTGTTTATTGTCGAAGCTGTTGGCCTTTCTCTCCTAGAAAGGCTTAATCTGTGAAAGCAGAAAAAAGCAGAGCCTACAGCAGCAACCATGAGGTCCTGGCTCCATGTGAATAAGTTGCTTGCAAAATGTTCAAAGGCTTCACTGGGTTTAGGATTTCATCCTGTCTAAGCATTATGAGGGCACCCTGTATCTCCCGGTGAAACTAACTAATCATGTCCAGACGTGGTAGTAGTTAACTGACAAATTGGCTGAGAAGTCAGTGATTAATTTTAACATATGAGTTTTCTTTGGATGCAAGCTCATGCATGACAATTATAACTGTATGCCTATGATAAAATTAGAGATTTTTATTCTTTAAGCTTCAAATCTGCTTGTGTATGATTATTTTTTCCAGTGTCTTAAAACATCTGACTTTTGTGGGGAGTATCATTGGGGGAAGAGGACAAACACACATAGAAAAGAACTGATCTTTCTTTCCCAAAATACCCTAAATACTAATGAAATGTTCAAAGTGATTGCAAAATTTCTTTTCAGTGCTAAGGAGTATTTAATATATCATATCATACATTCAGTAAGGCCTCTGGTGTCTTCAGTGAACCACAGGTCCCATATCCAGTCCCATAAAACTAGTGAAAGGTTTTGTACTGCCTTTAAGTCTGCTCAGGGTCTAGACCCCAGTGGATCCTAGTTTGTGTTTTAGCTGCAGGCTCCTTTTAACAGGAGACTCTGAACTTGGGTGGTAGGAAACAAAGCTGCTAGCAAACATACCTGGGTCATATTTTGATGTATTGAGGAAGCTGCTTTTAAGATCAAGCCCGTTTGGGCTAAATGTATTGGGAGATATTAGGGAGAAAGCATTAAAATATGAGGAGTGTAGGACTTTTTTTAATAAAGCAGTGTATGCTATGTGACTTTTTTTTCTCCTAAAGATTGTGGTGCTAGCACAGAAATATGCAGTCTATAGGAAAATCAGGCAATGACTTGTTTTTAGTCATTTAATATGGATACAGTCTTGCAGATGGATGGAAGTTTGTGATCAGACCACCTTGACTCCACACGCAGATCTTAATTAGCTCAGCTGAAGGGCACAGAGTATCAAGGGTGGCTTTACACCCATGAGTTTGTGTGACTGTAGCAGTGTGGTGTTGACATTTTCTTTATAATATGCCACCTAATTTTTGGAATCTTATCATTCACCCATAAACTACATGTTCTGATATAAAGCACAGTTAAAAGGTCTGTTTAGTGGAAGAAGTTTTACGAAGTATAAAAATGATCGCTTTGAGAAAACAGAGAAGAATGTGGCATAAACAAAGAAAACTCACTTTTCTTTATCTTTGTTTTGTTTTGTTTTGTTTTAAACATGCGTAACTCTCAAGCACCCTTGGATTTAAAAGACTTTTAGAGAAAGACGTTTAAGAAAATGGAAGTCTCTTTAAACATTGTTTCTTTCATTGTCTTGACAAACCTTGAAAAGTAGTTTCTGTGCCTGCACATTTCAGAAACAGTTCTTAGGGGTTTTATTACGTGCTGAAACATATGTTTATAAAAAAGACTATAACCTGGTGGAAAAAGTGTCTTATAATAATAAACCTGTCGATGGGCCATATGCTGCCATCAGTATGTTTGAAAAAAAATAAATTCTTCTACAAGTGTTAAGTAAGTTTACAGCCCGAGTGTTAAATTAGGGTCAGACTGTGACTCGCCCTTTGTAGATTGAGAGGGGGAGGAAAGTGCCTGCGGATCCTCCTCATGCTCTTTTCATTAGCTCACAGGGCGGCAGGCGGGCTGGAGCTGGGAAGCACCCTTCCCAAAGGGCAGTGGAGGCTGGAGCTCTGAGAGAGACTGCGAGAAGTTCTCTTCCTGTAGCTTTTCCTTGGTGCTCCGCAGGTTTGTGCTGGCCCAGCACAGGGCTATGTATTTTGTAAAACTTGATTGAGCATTGTGTGGTCTTTCCTGAGAAAAGCACACCTCTGAGTTAGATTATCTGCATTTTATAGGTGACAGAACACTTATATGAAGTTAGTACAAATCAGAAAGCACTGATAAATCTCCAATTGGATAAGAAATGTGGAAAAAAACTTCTGTTCTTACTGTCTATTAGGTAGAGAATTTTTATTTTATGGGTTTTTTTCTTTGGTGATTCTAGTACCAGTTTTGGTTTTTAATGTAGGGGTCATGGTCATTGCAAAGTCCATTGTTTTTAAGAGCAAAAATAAGATGCAGAAAGTCAAAGGATATGTCATTCTTAAAAGGCACTTTCTGTGTGGAATCAATGTTTGGTAAATGTAGACACTTTCGAGCCTATTTTACTTTGGATTCACTCACGTAGCTCCTGTGAATGGGAGTCATGCATGTGTGCATCTCAAAAAGAATAGGTCTCTTTGTAACACTGTTTCCATGTAGAAACATACTTCACCGGGAAGTGTTTTAATAGCCTAATGATTCCCACCACCAGTCAGCTGTGCAGGGCTTGTTTTCCTGGCAAGGTAGCAGGGTCTATTCATTGTCAAAGGAAATATGAAAGACTAAGATAAATTGTTTAAAGTAGTTGACCATGCTGAAAGCTGTGTCAAGTGATACATGTGGTTGCCATAGTATCTGTTATCAAAATCAAGATTGTGAACAGAACAGCCCCCATCAGGAGGGAATTCCTTACCCACAGTCTCTCCAGGGTTCATCAGACAAATTAAAAGTTTGCTCAGGAGAGCAAATTTGCTTCTTGAGGGCTGAAATCTTCGCCCTGGGTGTTCCTGTCCAGAAGTGTAACGCCCTATGTGTCTATGAGTACAAGGCTCCTAGCCTAGAAGAGGGTCTTGGAGACCAAGAAGGTGGAGCAGAGAGGGGGAATCTGCTGCAGTAGAAGCACCCAGACCCCAGCACAGGTTCTGCAATCAGCATGGAAATGGAAAATAGATTGGACCAGTAATCCATGGAGGAAAGGGTTGGGAACTATGTGGACGTTCACTGAGAAAATTTTTGGGTTCATCAGACAGTAAGGCTAAGTATGGATTGAAAGAGTAGGAAGAGAACATCACTAAGTCAGGGGAGGAAACCATACGTGTCTGGTGGTGGCTCACCTTTCCAAGAGAGGCACTTTGGTACTGGCAAGGATGGGAAACATCCCAGGACCATTTGTCTCCAGCTTGACTCCAGAATGTCTCCCTATGGAGTCCAGCCAAGTTCTTACACCCACCTGGACCTGAGGGAAGGGTCCTGGGCTTCTGGGCTGCCTCCTGAGCACAGCTGATGAGGTGGTGGAGGAACCTGCAGTGGGCCAGGCTGGCTTGCCTGTGGCACGCACAAGCCAACATGTGGTGTTAACAACTGCAGCGTTCAGAATTTGCACAAACCCACATTTAGTAATAAAATAGCCTGCAACCAGTCAAAGGCCAAGCAAATTTGGAATGTCTAAGCCAGCCATTTTTAAGTTGTGGCGAGCCAAAAAAAATTAGGGAACAGTCCAAGAAATGGAGAACACCTCACTTTTTGGGAACTCTCATATCTTCAAGATGCCTTGGCTGATCTACCTCAGACTTTCCAGAGGAGCTTTCCGTGGCATGGGACCACGACTCTGAAATTTCATGTGACTGGGTTTTACTTTGTTGAAGTTATGAAGGTTAAAACCAGAGTTTGTTATAGAAAGCTAATCTCTCCATTAGAAATGTTTGTGCATATTTAATATTCATTCCATTGTCGTTGTTCACTGCTTGTTCAGGCTGATTGTATTTTTGCTATTTATTTCAGATTTTTTTGCTTTTTAAGGATAAATTCAGAGCAGTGTAGGTTGGAGCCAAAGTGTGCATGACTGGCTGTAGGCACATGTGGTAAGGCAGAAGCATTAGCCCTGTAACTGCTGGAGAAGGATTTGCACTTGGAGTCCTACTCCCACCATACTGTCACTGAGAGCTTTTTGGTATCTGGTTTGAGGGATCACTATTTAGTACAGCTTTTCCCTCTTTGCTTGGTAGAAGAGAGTATCTCTGTTGGCCTAGTTATCCTCTCACCTCTGAGGCAAAAAATGTTTCTGATTGATGGCCAGCTTGGCATTTAGGGTTTCCCCTAGTGGCACCGCTGCTGTGGAAAGCTGTGAGGATGGCAATGGCCTAAGATGAGGATCAGTATTCTCCATGTGTGCTTTTGAGCTGCTCTGCATTGTGTCTAAAAATCTCTAGGCTGGAATGTCTAGTTTTCAAAATTGTAAAATTTCAGATAGGCATTAGAAAACAGAGGCAAAGTGGTTGTGGGCCTGGAAGTGCCTTTTATTTTTCAAGTTAGAGACACCTCAACAGTGACTTCTGTACAGTGGTGGGACCTGGTTGTGCACCAGCCCTTTCCTCTGTTCTGACTGCTGTTTTCTGAATGATGTGAAGACTAAAGCATGCTATTGCAGCTACTTGCAATTGTTGCATTGAGCCAAATGAGCAAAAGTCTCTAAACATGCTGTATTTCAAGACATTGAATTAGTTTGATTGAGCCACTGTATAGACAGAGCAAGCAGGGCTGGAACAGATGTCAGGCTGGAATGAGCCCTCACCCTCAGGCAGGGCCTGAGAGTGTTTGAAGTCACTGCTTGTCTGTATTTTTCTTTCAGGGGCTTAAGTTATAAAGCTGCAGGAGAGACTTGGCAGAAGTCAGGAGGTGCTGCTCCTGAAGAGCCAGGGCGCTGTGCATCACTGTTGGGTAGGGCTGTCGTGTAGGCAGGATCACTCAGCACCTGCCGAACTGTGCAGTCCATGAAGCCAGGAGGTGCTCTGTGTGTCTGTGCCAGGCCAGTTTTGTCCTGTTTGCCATCTGTACTGCTACTGGTTAGCAGCTGTAGCAGAGGGACATTTCTGCTTCTTGCCTAACACACCCTACACCAAAAATGCAATTGTTACTGTAGTTTACTATGGGTTAATTCCTGTAAAAGGGTATTTGTGTAAAATACAGATCTGTACGTTTTCTATTTGCTCAGGCCTCTTATTATTAGGAGCACTGAAAAGACCAACAGAGTCAGCTAAAAATCAGTGTTCCTCTATATAGGCAGCCACTGAGAAGGGTACAGGTAATGTGATCACAGCTACTTAAACCAGTGATCAGATGTACCACTACAGTCTGCAAAAGCTTCAAGCAGACATGAAAACTGGAAAACTCCTGGACCACAGATTAAAATAATTAAGTCTTTCAGTCTCTGAAATATATGTTGCTCTTGCAAGGTCATCATGAGATAAATAGGGACACTAGCACTAGGTAGAGCACACTGTACATGTGGAACTTCGCTTCTGTCCTATGTGGCATTAGGCTCTTTATTTTTGGAAAACAATAACTAGTTGCAGTTGGAAGTGCCCTGAGAATTCTTCAGGTGATGATAGCATCAAAACCAGAGCCATCAAAGTGGAAATGCAAAGCAAGATATGTAGATATAAGGATGCATCTTTTGATTCCTGAGTTAGCTCACTATATATCACTGTGTGGCATTGGAGTGCCTCCATAGTGACTCTCTGCATGATTTCTCAGAAGCAGGGCTTCGAAGGAGTAGGTCACATCAAAGAATTTTTATCTTCTTGGTGTTTCTAGAAATAGTATGTCTGCACTCTTCAGGCTGCAGAGCTGCAAAGCTTTGAGTTACTACTGGTGCTGCTCCATCCCGTGCTCCCAGATGAGCCTCCAAGGAGTGTCATAAACCCGTTGTACAAGCTGAGAGAAGGAATAGAAAACTGCAAAGCCTGTAATACTGCAATATTATAGTATTGTCTACTGCTGCAATAACCCTGCTGTGTTTGGAAGGTCTCAGGCATACCAGCACCATGGTTAATCAGTCAAGCAGCCAATAGTAATTCATAGCCTTGACTGCTGAGAAATTCAGCGTGGCTAAGATAGACATCTGATCCAGCTCAAGAAAGTAAAGGCATCTTCTCACAGCAGTTTGCTTTTTGACTGAGATGCTTTTACCCTGTTTCTGAATTTTTCTCACTTATTTTCTAAAGAATAGTTTTTAAATGATGGCATTTAATTAAAATATCCTCTTAAATCCTTGATATTAGTTCCTTATTTACTATCTTTTAACATTTTAAGTAAATGAGGCAGGAGTGCTAACAGCCATGCAATAACACAACTGTGCAAAAGCAAGAAAGCTGTTAGATGGACACTACTGGGGTTTTGTGACTTGAAACTATAAGTGCTGAATCTACTCTGTAAGTATGTGTTATAGAGTGTGAAGTCTTCCTTACCTTACCACTGAATTAAAGTCAGGCTCTTTATATGTGATACTTCCCTTCAATTGTTTGGAATTGGTTATAAGGCAGAAGTGTGGTCAGTAACAGCAGAGCAACAAGAGAGTTCCTCATTACCCTGCTGCTCAAGTTCCTCAGAAAGTAAAATTCAATGCCACCTCAGTTCCATCATGGTTTAGGGATATAAACTGAAATTTAATTTTTCGTTAAGAGTTCCTAAACAAAAAAGTTACATTTTTGTTCTTTGCAATGCAGTATCTTTTTAAGCAAAAGATTCCCCTCATTTATTTTCTACTGATATGAAATGAGGTTACAAAACAAGACAGTTGCAAGTCCCATGTATGCAAAGTACTTAGGGAAAATGTCAAGTGACTTGGAAACAGGCATGCTAAATAAAAGCGGCATCAAGAGAAACAGAAATTGGGTCAAGACTTCTAGCAATGCAATGGTTCATAGGTCTTGGAGTTCAAAATAGGGGTATTACTTCTGAATTTTGGCAATCAAGGGGTGAATATAGTGATATGGTGATGCCAGAGAAGACACACCACTGTGTTCTGGAGTTATCAGTCACTGTCTGAAATGCTGGAGAAATAATAGCAGTAGAGAAAGTACATAGAGTACATAAAGTATTTATTATATTAACAATATTATTTTCCCAAGAAAGACAGTGTGTTTAGAGAGCTAATCTTGTATACTAAAAGTCTATTTTTTCCCCTGATTCTCTGATGCCCAAGCCAAGTGCACAGATTTTAAACTGAAGTGTGCCTGTTTCATACAACGGTGTGCTTGGCAGAAAAGTGATGTATTAGAATTCACATAAACTTGGGTTCTTCAGCTCCTGGAAAGGAGGCTGTATATGCTACCCACTGATGGAAACATGGGCTCCTCTACAGTGTGCCCTTGGGCATGTTCTGTTTAAGTGTCTTGAAAATACGTGATTATTCCTCATGTGCTTGTCCACGTTCAGTTTGTTTATGGAGACTGTGACATTTACAGTATCTGCAATCTGGAATACTGCTTTTGCCATAGCTCTTAATGGTTATCTCCTTTTACTAAAAAACCCCTAGGAGATCTAGGAAAGGCAATTGCCTAGAAGACTTAGAAAATACAAATTGTTAACTGCATGTGGTGATAAAGTTAGAAAAGAAAGAAATCAAACTTGCCATTAGCCTGATCTGAACCATACAAATTCTTCTCCTTTAATTTCTCTTCTCTCATGGTATAAAAGTCTGCTTATTCTTTCATCAGAAATGATTCAGACCTGGGGGACACTTGTAATTTGGAAGTAATTAGTAAATAAGTCAGATAAATGCTATCCATTGAGATTTGTGAAAGCACATTGGATAGGATTCTTAAAGAGCTGTATCAAATCTGAACAATTAAAGTTTAAAAAATTATCTCTAGTTAGTATGATAAGTCCATTTCATCATAAATTAATTCACTGTTAATAGTTTCTGCTGCTTTTGGAGCAATCTGAAGAGGTTTAGGAATCTGAAAAAGTAGTTAAAATAGAAGAAAATCTGTAATAGCACAGTATCTTTAGACTAAATTTTGACAGTATCCAGATTATGACCTGTAGTGAGATCTTGCTTATGTGCAGATGGGGTAAGTGGGGTTCTGCGTCCAGAGCTGAACCTCAGATCTGTGGATGTGAGTACTCACTCCTCCCCATCTAACTTCAAAAAATATTTCCATTGGGTCTTGTAGGGCATAACATATGGTCTGCCTTCTTGTTTTAGAAAAGCTCAGTGGTACTCATTTTCTTATGCTGAAGTTAAAAAACCCAGATTATGTGGCTGTTACTGTTCACAGCTTTGGGCTCTTTAAGTGGAAAAGCAGAATTTGAGATGCAGGATATGTTTGAATAAACACATAGGTTTTTAAGTAGACTGGCCAACAGCTGTTCGTAAATTAGTCTTAAAATCTTTATATACCTCTACCTAAAAGTCACTTCAGAATTGTGAAGTGCTACATAATTTTGCTGTAGCTTTGCATCAATATACTGGTGGGGTAATGGAAACGCGCAGAGTTCTGCCATTACTCCCTGGGAATAACCTGGTGTCTCTCGTGACCCTCCAGGGGGTCTGTTAGATCTAATACCAAGTTTCACATTTGGAGGGTTTATGTAATAAAAGTCACTTCAGTTACTGGAAGTACTATTAAATTATATAATACATTAAAATAGATGAAAACACAAATGCTGTTCCCGTATTGATTTCCTTCTGCTTTATTGGAATGGTAAATTTGGTTTAATCAATTCAACAAACCAGGTTTGGTGATTGATAGGTTTACTACTAGTGGCAGGCATCCTACCTGATTACCAGCACCTTGCTCTACTGTCTCATGTTCAAATACTGATTTCGTAAGAATTTTACTCTTTTTCTAGAGCAGAGCAAGCACAACAGACTGTTTTTCATAGACACTGAAAATTTTGAGAGTTTGGAGCAGATTGAACACAGCTGAACACCAGAACAAGAGTCTCGTCACTGATTGACATAATATATGATTGCTACTAATATATCTATTTGCATTTTTATACTCGTCTTTAGGATGAACTTCAATGCATTTTTCTCCAGCTTTTAACTAACAACACAGCCTGATGAAAGTAGGAAAATTTTGCTTTGCTTGCAGTATAGTTCATTCCGCTATAGAAGTTTTAACTGTACGTAAAACATCTCTACTAACATGCTGACTAGAAGTATAGATGTAAATCAGGAAATAAAAGCAAAAATCCTGACAATTTTAGAAACGTTAAGCATTAGTTTTTAGATCAGACTAACATTTTTCCTCATTTATTTACTGTCTGAATGGGATTAAAGGAAGATTTACCACCATCAGCACAATATGTTTAATAGGATTGGGTGTTGCTGAGGAATCAATCTATGTTAAAACAAAGATTTTTTTTTTTCAGAACAGTCTCTATGTTGGTAGAGAAAACCTTCTTCTGACTGATTTAGGGTAGGGAATTGGTTTTACTTTATTACTTGTCTTGAGCCTTTAGCACTTAAAAGCTGCAGGCAAACGTTGGGGTTGTATTATCCTAGGCAAGGGTCAAAATAACATAAATGTTTCATCTCCACCCTTGCAAACTTTTTTCCTAATTCTCCCAGTAGCTGGTTTGAGTGCTGCCAGTAGGTTTCCTAAGTGGCACATGGTGCCATGGTAAGGGAAAACCCCTGTTTGCTGGGAAGGGCATGAGCCAGAAGAGAAGCAAGCACTGTCTCAGAAGAGCCTCCCTGGGAAAGCAAGCAGTTGAGTTTGCTAGGGCAGTGTGAGCACACCCTGCCACCTTTCCACAGGACTGAGGGGGTCTCTTCCCACAGATGCTGAGTTCTCAGTGTGCAGCAAGAGAAGAGAGGACAGGGAGAGCTTCAGATATTTCTGTCATCTTGATGAGACGATGGCTACGCCGTGTGCTGGGCAAGAGGCTGCACTTCATCGGCACCTTCTTAGATGTATCCACATCTTCTAAACAGAACATGCAGAAGATGGACAGGGGTTTGCATATCCTGGCCGCTTAAAATGAGTCCTAGAAGGAGGGCTTTTTAATGAAATTGGTGGTATATTTCAAAGGCCTTCCTGTTGGCTGAAAATCAAGAAATGCATAGCCAGCATTTGAAATACTAAGAAATATTTTAATAAAAATTTTGATTATCCCACCTGCTAAACAATTGAAGGAAGGGAATATATTACATATATACTGGCTAATTTCAGCTTTTAAAGTCAGTATTTAAATTGAGACTTTACTTTAAAGGCACGATAAAAACCACTAACAAGTGTCTTGAAAAGTAAAGTATTTGCCCTTTCACAGATTCATCTGTAGTAGCCTGTAGATCTCAAAATACAAGTTTTAGGTTTTGTTGTCTTACAATGGTGAAAATTACCATCAAATGGTAATTCCACTGTTATATCCAGGGAGGATGGTCTCAATCTGATCCCATCCTTCTAACTTTTATAACAAAACCAACTAATGTAAATAATCTTGGGAGCTAGCCAGCTCTGTCTTGCTTCTCACCTACCTCCATTTGTCATTGTTTTAATGGTGACAGAGCTTTCAGAGAACCTAACGTTTTTTTGTGCTACCACCTTCCATCTTGTAAAAGTCAGTGCTTGGTCACTATTGCTTATGCTAGTTTCATGTTGTTAGTTGTTAGAGATCCTGTTTTTCTGTAAAATTTCCAGACAGAAAGGATTCAGGTTCCAGTGGTTCATGTCAGGTTAGAAACAGCTGTATCCCCCACAGAAGAGATTTCTGTTGATCTAGTCATAGTTTAAACTAATTTTGCCCACGGCCATGCATAAAACAGTGCCAGAATGGAGAGAGAAAGAAAGGGGGGAGGGCGGGGGGAAGTACTAATACCACTTCATTTTGTTTTAGGAAGCCAACCAAAATATCCCAGCTAGTGTGGGTTGGCTTATTATCAGCATAGTCATGTTAAGTATTAAAATATACAAAAGAAAGAGGAAAATTGTTTCAGTCCAGGAAATTTCATTTTTAGATTATAATGTAACAAAGGGCTGAACTGACTTCATCCTTCAGCTCAGCAAGCTTTCTTCCAGAGGGAAATTTTTCATTCAAGCTTTTAGACTAAGGCAAATAAGCACATAGAAGGCATGTTGTTTGTATGTATATTTATGAATATACAGAAATGAGATTATAACAATGATAATTTTCTAAATATCCTCCTACAATTACTTTACTAACATAAACAAATGGGAACTGGTACTGAGATAGAGCCGAGAAACAGGGAACAATTTGTTTAACATTGTTCTATATAAGAGTTTTTAAACAAGGGGTGAGTTGCCTGTTTTCTGGAACAAATGTAAAAAGACAAACTGCAGTCTAATAAAGAAGTTAGTAATTAAAAGTAAAGCAAAACAGTGCCTGCGGTGTTAGAAACATACAGTAAGAATATACTTGGCAGATGTAAAATATGCTGCTACACAGAGATGTGGATAATCAGTATATCTGAAATGTTGCTTTAGAGTGGAAAATCAAAATTCTCTAATCACATGTGCCTGGAAGAGTTAGTGAATTTGGTCAAGCTTTTTGTGATGGGATTGGAACAGGTCTTTTGTAACTGTACTCTCTGTTCATGTGTGTGTTAGTATAAAGGTTTCCTTCTTTAAGGAAGCAATTCAGATTGCCCTTTTTCAGGGCAATTACTGCTGTGTTAAGTTCAAGTAATATAGCATCTAAAAACACTTATGGAGCAAAGAAAAGAAGCCTTTTATTCTAACCTTGCCAAGAGCAGAAATAAAATGAGCTGTTGTGCTGGAAGTGTAGAACTGCATGAGGATTTGCAACATCCTATTTCTCGTGGTTTAGTCTTGTGTGCAGCCTGAGATTTGTGTGATTTAATGAGACTGATTCGTTTATCCTGTCAAGCTTTAAATAAAAACCCTCAAAGCACTTCCTTCCTTTTTTGAATTATGTGTTTTTGCAAGTACAGTATCAAAAGCTGTCCCTTAAAAAGAGGGAGGGGAACCTAATATAGTTATGTATGTTGGCTGGATTTTTTTTCTTCTGTTTTATTAGACACTGAGTAGTATTATCCATTTCCCTGTGCCTTTCTGTCTTGTTTTGGTGCATGAAGAGGTTCCTGCCATCCTGTTCAGTTACACATGAAAACAGAACATAAGCACAGGCTGCTCCTGAACTGTGCTTTTGCAGGGGAGAATGGGATAAAAACCTTATTTTGTGGGTGGGGAATAAGTCCCACAGAAAGCCAGGCTGTGCCAAAGATGGGCATAAACTCCTGCTTGTGTTGTGTTCCTTAGGCACCATCCATGCCTGTGTTTTGGAGCATCCCTGCATGAGTGTGAAGTAACATTCACAGGGGAAAACAAGTGCAAATCTTTTGGGTCCTGATCCATTGCAAAGCTCAGCCTGAAAGTGCCCTGGTGCAAGAGCTGTGCTCCACCTGCAAGGACCAGGGTCAGTATTTGGTTTTCCCCTTTCCCAGTCGCAGGGGTGGCAGGAAGCAGCACGTTCACCTGGGAGTGGCCGTCCAGAGTAAGGGGGAAAGACTCAGCATGGGTCGTTTCCACTCACCCAGGCTTCCCATCTGCTGAAGGAACATGGCAGCTTCTTTCCCATCTTGGGAGGAATAGGGTAGAGTGCTCAAGCCCAGAGCCTTCCCTCAGCAGTAGCAAGGCTCTCATGGTGCTTCCCCAAAAGGAAGGATGTAATAATTCTGGTGGAAGGTTTTGCTTCCAGTTCTCATTCCTGTGTTGCTGAGGTGCCACTGCCTCTCTGGCAGGTGTTGTTTTGCTCCTCCACCAGCGCTATGGGTCTAGTTTATTTTCAGTCTCTCTGTCTTCCTGCCCTCTGTACTGCCCTGCAGCCAGGCTTCCTTCTCTGCTGGCCCAGTGCCACAGCCTCCCCCAGCCCCTGCTTCTTCCTCCTTGTGTTGGTGTACAACTCACTTCCTCCTCATTGACCTCACTGCAGCAATAAAACTAAATACCTTAGTAAATGTACGACTGAAGGATGCACAAGTGAGTGATGGCCATCAGTCTGGTCACCTTGTTTCCACAGCTGGCTTTTATCTCCAGCCAGCTTGATGTGTCAGTCTGCACAGCATTCAGCTTCCTAGGACCTTCATGGGGATCTGATCCCCTGGGAAGAACTGCTCTTCCTCTGCAACCTGCAGTTTGTGAGAGGGAGGAGAGCTGTTCACAGCTAGCACAGAAAAACCATGTGCAGCTCTCTGGTTTGATCTGCACAGGAACTACTGAGGTGTAAGAGTGGAGCCTGCTGGGATGGTGTTTGTGCAAACCTAGATCCCTCCATTTGCAGTGCCATACTGAATTTCACTTCGGAAAAGTAACTTGTACTGTCTTTAGATATTTGCAGTGGTTTTATATTGATGTAAATATGAGTGTATTTTTTTTCTCCTGCTGTTTGGATCAAGAGACAATGCTGTGGCAGCTGAAATATTACCAAAACCCATCCAAAAGACCCAGCTGGTAGATCTGCAAGGGCAGTAAAGATACTTCATTTGCTTCTTTACTGTGTGCGAGGGCATGCTAGGGACTGTTGCCATAGTGGTGGTTTCTGCACCCATGTCCTGTGGTGGAACCAAGCTCTGCTGGCATTCACAGCAACTTGAAGCAGCCTTGAACCTTTGCATCTGGCTGTGAGCAGAGCCAGGACACAGCAAAGGTGTGGCAAGAGCAAACGGCAAAAAAAGGGGTCAGAAGTAGATAAGGCTGAGTGCACGTAGTATGTGGTTCTGTGAGGCACTCTTTGAGAAACTGTGGGAGGTTATTTGAGTTATGTTGTGAAAACTGCTTGTCTTCACACAACTGTGTGACACTTCTGCCCCTTTGTAGTTTTGATTAAAGAGCCTGGAAGGGATTCATACTGAAGATCTACTGAATTTCACATGAAGTGATATGTAGCACATTTCTATAGAAACCCTTAGTTAGAATAACAAGACTGTGGTCAGCTCATAACCTGTCTGGAAAAGCCAGAGAAGTTCAGTTGTCTCCCTTGACCTGAAATTTGTGAGGAAATCCTGGCTAGAGCAGTGAATCTCAGGGCATGTCAGAGGGAGAGTTGCTCTCATGGCTCCTGAGAAAAGCTGCTGCAGGTTGGGTAGGTGGAGGTTGACGTGTGAGGTGCAGTCAGTCACTGAGAAACCAGGTTCTCCCTGACCACTGCTGCTGTGTTAAACATTTCCACTGGTGGTGGGAAAGTCTGCATGTGAAGGATCAGGGCTGGTACAGCTATTTTTACTTCCCTCCTGTCAGCCCACACTTGGACAACCTGTATGTGGTCTGTGGTCTGTGGGAAAGTGGTAGCTGCTTTCAATGCCAGGAAGCTTGAACTTGATGATGGAGCACAGAGACTAGATATCAGATGCATAGAAGATAACTTTGACCTTCCACTAAGCCCCAGAGATTGATGCATCTAAGCCTCCATGCTCCTACATAATAATCTAGGACGTGTTCCTTGGCAGAAACCCCACTGAGCATTTCTCCAGCTGCCGGGTTGCCAGCTTGAATGAGTTTTACTGCAAGTTTCACTATATTTGGCAATTTTCTTACAGCCTGGAAATGGGTCATTAGGAAAAATAAATAAATTTTTAAAAATAGTGCTTTACTCCCACCCCCTTTAACTTGGAATCCTAGGTTTTATCAGAGGACGTAAGAACAGGCACACTCTGCCTGCCTGCATCTCAGAAGCAAGAACCTGAGACTGCTCTTTCCAAATGCTCTGACTTGGGACACTTGCCTCACATTTAGTAGGTGATTCAGGTTAGCAATACCATTATTTGAATAACTCCTAAGGAATTTTCTCTAAAGTACATAATTAAATATAGATTTAAAAGGCAACATTGAAAAAAAAAATCCTACTTCTGATTTCTTTGGGTGTATTTGGTTTTTTGTTTGTTTTGTTTTGTTTTTTTTTTCAGAAAGAAAGAAAAAAAAAGAGAAAATTTCAGAAGATGGTTTCTTAGGTTGCCACAAAAAATACTGAATGAGGCTTGACTCCTCTGAAGGAAAGAGCCAGATTTATTTGGACTAACAAGGAAGTTGTCCAAAAGAGATTCATTAATTAGGAGGCCTAATCAGAGCCAATAAGACAAATGCGCAGGCCATCCACAAACTAATATACATCTTTTGGCAGTCACCACTCCCCACAGGCCTGCCTGTCTGTAGCTGCCTACTGTATGGCTTCCACCACAGAAATGATGTGATAACACTAAAACTAGTTTGGCACTTTCCACATGAGAGGACGAGTGTATTCCCCACCCTGGAAATGCAGCCTCCAGCTGTCTTGCCCTATGCCAGAGGTTTCTTAATACTCTGGAATTAGCTGACTAAGAGATGAAGCAAACTAACGGAGCATTTGCTATCTGTTCAGGCCGCCTAAGCTTTCCATCAAATAAACTTTGGTCTCATTCTCAGCCCTTTGGGAATGGTTGCCCACAGCTAACATTTGCTACCCCAAATAACCCCATGGTGACCTTCACTGCAAAGCTGCAGCCAAGAAAAACCCTGTTTAACATAACAGTGCACATCTTAGCACATCAACTTGAACCATCCTGACCTCTGAGCTGCCAGGGTCTGTACAAATTAATTTTAACAATAGACAGTGTTGAAAGGAAGGAATGTTTCAAAGGAAATAAAAAAATCTCCCTTATCCATCTCTTCTCATTTAAGAAATAGTCAGGAGGCCTACTTTAGAAAAATGAAAAGTGCTCCTTGTTGCAAAACAATAGGCATTATAAAGGGAGAGAGAACTCTTTGGTTTCTTGCATCTTAGCGTGGCAAGATGAAATTTCCCACAAGTGGGTGCTGCTTCTGGAAAATCAGCCTTTAATTTCCACTGGGGAATTGCCTTTATTTCCTGGGATGCCTCAAAGATACCACTGGGGTTTGCCTTTCTTTTTCATGGCTGCTGCTAATGCTTCTATTAAGCAAATAAGTAAGTCTTCCCTTTCTGTCCACTTCGCTGGTTTGTACCTTGCCTCATGTTTTCCTGGGCTTTTGTGGGAATGACCGGAGTGGGAAAGGAGAAGAGGCATTCTCCATGTGGTAGTTGCAGCTTAAATCAGTTAATGATTGAAGGAGCCCATCAGAAGGGAGATACATAGGAAAATGAGGTCTTCAGCCTTTGGAGCAAAACAGGCTTATCACTTCTGCTGAAGAGGAAGATGGGTTGGGTTAAGTCTCGGGTGTTTCCCCCAGGGGTAGACTTATTCCTCTGCTCCTTCTCTGCAGCAGCTTTGACTCCAGCAGTCTGTAAGTAGGGAGGATTATTACAGCAGGGGGGAGAAGTTGGAGACAATAAGAAATGCTAATGATAATTTAAAAACTTGTGTAGAATTGCTTTAACAGTTTAAAAGCTGTATGTTGAGCATAGATAGGAGAGATGGAAGCTTATTCCTGAAATATCCAATGGATTTTCACCCATGAAACCATCTGGTTTTATTTATTTAGCCGGTGTAATTCGTTGCAATTGTCATTTCTGGTTTCCTACACAAATGCTTTTCTCTTTGCAATTGACATGTGCTGCTGAAGGCAGCACAGGGCAGGAATCCAAGTGCATCCCCAGATGGTGCTGAGGAAGATACCCCCTTGAGCAGCGGAGGGGTCTGCTGCCAGCAGGAGGGTGGTGGGGAGCATGTGGAAGGGCCGCCCTCTCCTCCCAAACATTTTCAAAGCCAGGGACCGTGAGGTGTGAGAAGCTGCAAGGGCTGAGGGGGAGAGGACTGGATGTTTAGTGTAGAGGTAGATAAGATAAACTGATATTTCTCTGAACTTAGTGCAGCTTTCGACACACAGCCTTCAAGATCCTGTGAGGTTGTAGAGGTCCTCTTGCAACTAATACAGTAATGACCTTGAATTTGCTTCCAGCTCAGCTGTACTGCTGGAGGACAAGGCTTTTCTTGTGAGCAAAAAACATTAAAGCAGCACAGAGATTTGCCTGCACAGCTCCGGTCTTCAAGAGATTTGGGTATCCTTTCTGAGGCCCCACTTGCAACGAGGAATTGCAGATAAGCTTCTGCAGTAGTTAGTGTGTAAAGTTTTTGGATTTATTCTCACTGGTGCCTCTCCTTTTGCTTGTAGTGTTGACAAATATACTGTTGGATGCTGCTTTTGTTTTCTGTGGGTATTTTTTTGCTGCACAAAGAAGCTAATCATATGCATTCTTATATGTGCATGGTGACCAAGACAAGTGTGCTTTCATGACATAAGTGTTGTGAGGGGTTTGAGGGGGCAGATTTTTGTTTGCTTTAATTTAAAAATAATTAGTAATGCATCTCAGTCCTTTTTCAGATTGTAACCTAAATACTGAGTCTTGACTTTTTACGCTGAGACAGTCTGCTGTGCCAAATACATATGATCACAATTAGAAATTTGTAGTTTCACACCTGAATTAAGGCTAAACCTTTCTATTTCTTAGCAAATTCTGGTTATAAGATACAAGAAAACTTGGAGTGACGAGCAAATTTTAAGGTTGTGTTATAGTTTAATTGTGTCTGGACTTGCTACGTGACTCAGTGGAAAATATTAGTGACCTCTTCCTTTATGACTTTGACTTCCTGCAAGCTTATCTGTTAAAAAGATCATGTGAGATGCTTCCATTGCAGATCCTGTAAAAAATGTATATTCAGCAGGAGAAACATCTGACTGAGCAAAGACTAACTTACACAGTGGTTTGGAAGCCACATGTTGAAAAGTGCTGGGGAAACATATCAGGGAAAATGATAAAAAAGACATGAAAGCAGTTCAGATGGGTGAAGAATGCTGATTTAAAATGTGAACCATCTGAACACTGATGAGTGGGCAGGTTGCAATAACTTCAGGGCAGACCTAACTTGCACAACAGCCATAAACTATGGCAACTCCCACAAGACATCACCTGCAGTGATTTAAAATTGGAAGGTGTGGGAGTGTCGAAGTACTGCAGAGAGCAATCTTGCAGCAGAAGAGTGCAAGTAGGAAATGGGTCAGTTGGAGTAATAGCTTTCTTCCATGTGGTTTGTGAGAGCCAAGCCAAATGGATGTGGAGCACTGGGTTATCACAGTCATGATTTTTTTTCTGTGTATTAGAAATTGCAATTGAAATTTGGTCATCCGAGCATAACTTTATGAATCCTCCCTCTCTTTGGATACTGCCTTGAGCCCCGAAGTCAACTGTCTTTGTCTAATGTTCTAGGCATTCTCTAGATCATTAAAATAGGCTGTGTTTGGAAATGTAATAGTGCAGTCTCACATTCTCAGGAGATCAGCAGAAACGCAGCCTGAAGTATCTCTGCTAATAAACCTGCGGTTTGTTCTCGCCTCTGCATTATTGTGGGCAATTTCCCCATTTGTGCTGAAACAACTAGATGTGTGACCACACTGAAGTGGGTAAAGGGGCTGATCCAGTTTAAAAAAAACAAAAACAAAAAACCTCTAGTGTGTATTTTCCCTGCTGTATCAGTTACATACATGGGGGTGTTGGCAGCAGCAGAGGCACAGTGCAGGAATGAAGGACAGAGAATGTCTTACACTGGTGTTACTGCTGGTTTCTTTTTCATGTGAAAACATAGTCTTAGTTACAGCTTTGGTTTAAACCTTGCACTCAGCTTTGATGTACTTTAGCAACTTGCAGAAAGGTGATAGCATGTGGTGACTGTGGTTTTGGTCTCTCCTGATGGCCAGTGTGAGCAGGCAGTGTGTTATCACAGGCATGTAAGCTGTGTGTGCTGTTGGGATGTGATGTGATGAGGCAGTGGCTCCTGAGGCGCAGGCTGGTAATGAAATCCAAGCTTGCCCCTGCTCCCATTCCCCTTTGCAGATTACAGCTGGCTGGTACAAGTGGCTCTTAAGTCCCACCATTAAGTGGCCATTGAAACAAATGCGTTAGAAGGAAAACGCCAGAAGAAGGGGCTTGGCTTATTTTTAATTCAGATCAGGTGAGTGATCTGTCACTAATTAGTACACTGAGTTACACTGCAGTGTAGCAACTGAAGCAGACGACTGTAGTGCAGGGAGGTGCATAGTAAGGCTTATGGTGGGGATTTGCTTCCGTCAGGCTTGTAACTGATAGTCACACCACTTGATTAAGCAAGTGAGTTCGTGTAAGGGCATAGTGTGCTCGATGGTCTAGCAATGTGTTATATATTTTCCTTGGAAGACATCCCCTTAAGTCAAACTTTGTTTCATTTGGACCATGCATCCGTCCACTAATGTACAAGCTGTCCAAAACCCCTAGGTATTAGTAGGGCACATATTTCCAGGACTAGGTCTGACATTCTCTACCCACTCCCTTTATGTAAATCCCTATCTTATCCTTAAGGAATGTATTTAGATAGTTGTGCCACCCATTCTCCTTTTTGGAAAATACAAAATTCCTGGCACCTTGTTGTGCACAACTCCTTTGTGCCACTTCAGTGTGCATGCAGGATTTGTAGCAGAGGTACAGGAGTTGTCCTTACTCGGTTCTGGTACTAGGCAACAAATGATGCAGCCACTGGGGCTGTGCCAGTTCATACCAGTGAAGTAGAGGTTCCCCTCTGACCCATTTGTTGATGCTCTCCCCTTCACTCCCGATGATATGCAACAGAGCACCATCATTTCCAGGCTGTGGGCAGAGGAGGACTGCAGCTTAGAGCTTGTGCTTCCTGCCTGATCCCTTTGGAGACAGGCTCACTCACAGTTCTCCTGCGTAAGGACTTTCAGTAGTAAAGAGAAGACCGCTTACACTGTACCCCACTGTGCATGCAGCCAGGCATGGGTTTTGCTTTTGCTCTCTTAATGCTACGCTCCATATAGCAGAAGCAGGCAGGCACATGATCTCCCTGAAGGCAGTATCCAGTGTTACTGTAGAAACTGGCCACCAGCTTCTTTTGTAGCTAGCAGCTGTCACAATGTGGTTACAGCCAAAGCGTGTCACTGCTACAGTGTCTGCGGGCTCTGGAGTTCTGTTTCTGATACTGAATCCTTTGTGCCACTGCTTGGAGAACAATTCTGCACCGTCTATCAATATGTGTTAAGATACTTCTGAGTTGTATTTATTTTTAGAATGATTTTTAAAAGCGTTTGATGTTCTTTACAGGTTTCATTTTCCTTCACCAATACTTCAAGGCACAGAGGAGCTGGTAAAGGCATTGCCATGAAACCTAACTTGAAGCAATGGAAACAACTCATGCTCTTTGGTATCTTTGCATGGGGCCTGCTTTTCTTGGTGATATTCATCTATTTTACAGATAGCAACACTGCTGAACCAGTTCCAAGTTCCTTTTCTTACATTGAAACTAAGAGACTTCTGCCCCTTCAGGGCAAGCAGAGAGTCATCATGGGAGCCATTCATGACCCGTCATTCTCAGAAACCATTGATGGGAATGAGGTACTTCTTAATGAAGATCTCCTAGGTACTTTTAAATTGGGGACTGGAAATTCTAAGAAATGGACTGTATTGGAAGACGCCTTTAGAAATGAAGATGAGTTTTTTCCACCCCAGTTAGGAAGAAAATCAAAAAGTGCTTTCTATCAAGTGAATGATGATTATTTATTTGCTGCTGGTCAGCCTCAGTCACACAACCACCTTCAAGAAATAGAAAAATTCATTTCGGCTGACATGAATAATCCAAAAGGAAATATTTTACAGAACAACTGGAGCCATCAGAGAAGAATGAGGAGAAGGAGCACAAAGCATAGGAGAAGCCAGATGCTTGATGAATCTGATGACTGGGATGGGCTGTATTCCACAATGTCGAAATCCTTTCTTTACAAGCTTTGGAAAGGGGATGTCTCTTCCAAGATGCTAAACCCTCGACTGCAGAAGGCGATGAAAGATTATTTGAGTACCAATAAGCATGGGGTGCGGTTCAAGGGGAAACGAAACTCCAAGTTGACAGGAGACCAGCTATTCTGTGAGCTAAAAGAAAGAGTGAATGTGAAAACAATAGATGGCAAGGAGGCTCCCTTCTCCACTCTTGGATGGGAAAAGCACGTTCCCCAAATTCCACTGGGCAAATTATATTCACATGGTTTTGGGAGCTGTGCAGTAGTTATGTCTGCTGGTGCAATACTGAACTCCTCTCTAGGGGACGAAATAGGTGGGTGAAGTGCATCTGTTTGGTGTGTATATATATGTGTGTGTTCATGTTTAAATTTCAAAAGGTTCATGCTTCTCAAGCACAGATCTGTAAAGTCTGGGTGTTCTCTCTCACAGAGTTGCATGAATGTAAGCTAATGAGAGAGGCTGTTCCCTTTCAGAACAATATAACTGAGAAGAAAATCAGGCCTGAAGTCATAATCTAATTTAAAGAAAACAATGATGCCTTCTTATCATATTACAGCTTGTAGTATGGAGGCAGCACTGGTTTCATCAGATCTGTCATATTCAACATTTGTGTGCAACATGCATTTATTTCTTCCTTCAGCAGATTAGAGCCATGTTCAGGTTTTATTCTGCAAAGCTGTGTAATACTGGTCTTTATTTTGCAGTAGCTCATGAGAAACTGCAGTTGTACGGCTATCCCAGACATTTGTCTCCAGGCAGGTCAAGAAGCAGTAGAGTGTCCTCTTCATCTCTTGCCATTTTAGATTTCATAGACATAAAGAATTCAGACCCTTGAGTAGCTTCATGCACTGAGATCAAGTCCCCCGGCCTCTTTTCTGAGACTGAATTTAAATGAATTCAAGTATGTTTTACCCTTTGTTTTCCCATTGCTACACTGAGTCAGTGAGGTTACAGGTGTGTTGAGGTGTCACTCAGAATCCCCCTACCTCAAGGTGGGAGTTTTGTAGTAGCTATTCAGAAGACGATGGTGGGACCATAAAGCTAATCCAGGTCACTTTTATTTTTTTTTTCTTTTCAAAAATTGTTACTACTTGTGCTAATGTCTCAGTAGTTCTTAGTAGTTCTTAGTTCTTCATTTTAGTAGTACATGTGCAGTATGCTAAGAGTGTTGAAAGAAGGATGAAAGGTATGTCTCAAACTTGTGAAACAGGAAGAGTTATCTCCTTCAGCTCTCTATAAAAAAAACCTTTTGATGTTCACTCATTAATCCTCCCCATCTTCCAGGACTTCACATTCCAATACTTGCTTCATCACTCTGTATCATGTCTTTGACACAGATAAGTTTTCTTTAAATCTCTGGGATATGTTGGAGCTGCTAGGATTATCAAACTACTGCAACAGGCTTCCAGCACAGCAGATGTGCCCAGCTAGACTGCAGCTAAAATCACACCAGGATAATGCCCAATTCCACAGAAAGCCTCACTGATTTAGAAATCTTTGGGATTAAAAAGTTTAGCAGTTCCTACCTTCTCCAACATGATCTTTGACTGAAACAGAATCTTCTGTCAGTGTTCCCCAGTACACCCAGTTTGCACCAGTATGGATTAGTGCTGTACTGTAGAATCCATAGCACATTGTGACGTATTTACATAATTACATATTACAGCATGATTCAAGTAATTTTTGCATACTCAGGTGCAGCCCAGGTATGGGCTTGGGTGCTTGATGTTGTACCTGGGGCCTGCTTGCTCCTGTGTGTACCCATTTTCTCAGGAAGCTTCTCTTCATTTTCTATGGAAGAGCTTTGGATTTAGATGGGAAATTTAAATGGAAAATGCCATCACTTGATGGCAAATCTAAAGGGAGGAATATTGGGTTTGAAGAAGCCTACATTGAATTTTCAGATCGCATACATGTTGTGCAAGGAAGTGCAGGGGCACCAGGAATCACAGAAAGTTTTTTTCTAAGTCTCTCAGGCTGTGGCTGAGGAGAGAGTTTGGCCCAGACTGTGGGGGTGCCAAGTGACTGCCTACAGCAATGGTAAGCAAGGGAGAGTGATTTTAAGCTAAAGGAGAAGAGACTTAGGTTAGATGTTCGGAAGAAATTCTTTACAGTGAGGGTGGTGAGGCACTGGAACTGATGGACCAGAGAAATTGTGGATGCCCCATCCATGGAAGTGTTCATGGCCAGGCTGGATGGAGCTCTGAGCACCCTGGTCTAGTGGAAGTGTGCCTGCCCATGGCAGGGTGGTTGGAACTAGATGGTCTTTAAGGTCCCTCCCCACTGTCATGATCCACTTTAACATCAAGGCGGAAATCGTGACGGTTCGAGGGATCTCAAGGTGCAAAATAAGAGACAAACAGCAAGGGACTATAATTTCAAGAAAACAACGAAGCACTTTATTGAGTGCTGATCAAGTCAATTATGTGATAGAGGGGAGAGAGAGAAAGAGAGCAAAGTAGGGAGAGAAAGAGAGAGGGAAGGTGGGATATAGCTACCAACAGCGAGACGAAGTCCTCGTGGCTCAGCCAACAGACGCGTCTTCTTCCGTGGGGAGATCTTGCTCGAGAGTCCCTTCAGAGAGTCACAGCTTTAAGTCTTTTTCCAAGGTGAGTGGCCTCTGGCCAAAAGGCAGGGAGATTTATGGCCTATTGCGAGCAGGCCTGTAGCTGATCAGCATCAGGTATGTGCTGTACCATGGCAGTGAACACACACGCTGTACCTACAGCCGTTCTGCCCAAAGCACTGTACAGAAGCAGCAACCATCTCCCCCCTCAGCCAGGCCAAGTGTGTCTTGTGGGGTCTGTCCCAGTCTCTGTCCCGAAGATCGGGAGGCAGAAGAGATCTACGGGCTAACCCTTACACCCACCCAAACCATTCTGTGATTCTATGGTTTATTGCCCCAAGAGGAAAAAAAAAAATAGCCTAAAAAAGAAGTAGTGAAGGACATTTCCCTTCATAGGCCTTTAGCTCCCTCTTCTGTGTTCCTATTAGAAACACAAGCAAAGATGTTAATTTGTGTTCTGCCTTTTGCCCTCTTCTCCCCCACACTTCTGACTGTTTTTAAATGAAAGTAGGCATGGAAACACTGTACAAGTACAGCAAACACTCCCATCATGATCATGCTATTAATTGAGAGACCCAATTATTTTGGTGTCACAGGAAGTAACAGGGAACTGTGATCAAACCCCAAACTGTTTTTGATCTTTAAAATGCTTATCTACAAACACATACTAAGATTAAAACCAGTTTTTTTAAAACCAGCTATTATCAGTGTTAAGCTGTGTCCTGGTCATACATTTTTGGTGAAGAATTTTTTCATCTGTATATAAGAACCAGCGTGAGTGATGTTGGAAATGCATCACACTGTCCTTAACTTAAGCTGCAAGCCATACAATTCCCATTTCATAATCCAGTTTTCAGTCAACAGATTGTCTAAAAGTTGTCAATCATGGGTCCAAATTTATGTTCTTAAATTCATTACAACAAACTTGTGTTTTTCTTGTCCTTCTCCAAATATGTGAAGTTCCTGCAGCTTCTGTTGATTTCCTCATGTTCCTGCACAATCAAGATGCTTGGCAGATGAAGTCTACGTGTTGAGGCTAGAGCTGTCCCTGCATGGGGACACGGAAAAGACTTCCACTCCCTAGATTCTGAGGAGTTTGGTTTGGTGGGCATCTGGCAAAATCCCTCTTTTCAGCCATGACATATTAATGCTGACATGTATATCTGAGATCAGACTGCTGTCTGCATGACAGACAGCGTTTCCCTGTATGGAGTACAAGAAGTGCAGAGTAAAGGAGAGAAAAGATGAAAGATCCCAGTTTGGTAGGATCAAGCCAAGACTCCAGTGAGGCATGTTGGTTATCTTTGGAGACTTTTGCCTCCTCCAGTTTTTGAGCTACAGACAACACATTTTGAGTGACTAGAGATGAACAGCTGTACAAACTACCTGTGGGTTAAGGCATTTCATATTCTCAGCTTCCATCGATAGCAGGGATAAAAACAGACCAAATACAAGGCTACCAACAGGGGCTGTGTGTTTCTGGACAGTGGATAAAATGTCTTGCTCTCCTTCGCACCTTTTGGGCTTTGAGATCCCCTTAAAAGAAGCACTGGGAGGATGATTATCTCTTATCCGATGGAGGCTTGCACATGGTGTCTACCCTTGACCCATACTTGACCTAGAGGTGCTTTCTCTTCTCCATGACTCAGGTCAACTGCTTCTGGAGTAGCTGTAACAGTTCAGCTCTGTTAGATCTTTGCTACCAAGGGATCCTGAGGTTTCTTTGTGTGAGCAGATGTGTGGGCTGGCTTCCATACAGAGGCTCTTTAAGATTTGTACCGAGCTTGAGAATAAGTACACAGTATGATTAATAGATTTGGGATAGTCTGAGATTTTCAGGTGTTATAAAATACTGAGAAACACAAGCTTATAGTTAAGCATTGTTGTTCATTCAAATGTGCAATTAGATATCCCTGCAGTTTACATGCTTTTGCATGGAGTAATTCTCTGCAAATTTTGTGATAGAAGTAGTGAGCAATTGTGTGTACTGGGTGTACTAATAGTCCTCCCACACTTAGTCTATCCAATTAAGAGAAGCATTTAAGTATTGCATGCCTAATTATTAGATGATTCTGAACTTTTTTTCCCAGTGGGCTTTTATGTTAATAACATATGGCAGATGCAAGGGGATTTTTATTTGTGCATAGCAGAACATTAATCATCCTTAGAATATCCTTAGATTAGGACAAATATCCTTAGATTCAGACAAATGCGTAAGTTTTGTATTTGTTTAAATAACTAGTTTTATCTTACTGTTCTGTATACTAAGAAAAAGAGTTACCCTCTCATTTATGCTCCTAGATTCTCATGATGCTGTTTTAAGATTTAATTCTGCTCCAACACGTGGCTATGAAAAAGATGTTGGAAATAAAACAACCATGCGGATCATTAATTCTCAGGTAAGATCTTCCTTTTTAGAGTTCAAGTCAATGTCTCTTCTGTACAATATGACAGTTAATAACCTCTGAAAAAGTGTTGTGTGATATGGGAAGCAGGTAGTGATTCAAGAGTCGTGATGCAGAGAAGGTGAAAGGTTTCCCTGTCAGGGATGTTTACACTGCTGTCAGTGTAGAGTGACTCGATAGCTTTGTTTCAGAGAACCGGTTTGTGAAGTTTCTCATATGAACTAATCTGTAAAGGCTCTGCAGGATGTCAGAGAGCTGTCAGCACAGAAGACCTTGACTTCCTGGAGAAGCTATTGCCTGCAGGATTTTCACAGAGTTCAGGCTGTGGCGATTCCAAAGTTGTTTTCTCATATTTTCCAGTTCCCCAATTATTTCCTTGCTGGAAGGCAAAAGAAATGGGAACTGAGTTGTGTAACACTAGGCAAGTCATCATTGTTTAAAAATTTGGAAAGAACTAGTAGAAAACTTTAGTGTGTACTGGCTATTACAGATCAGGTGAGTTTGTTCATCTGAATGGAAACAAGAGAAAATGAGATTTTCTGTGTATGGGTGTAAATAAATAATTGTGACTTGAGCTACAGTGACACCTTATGGTTGAGATTAGTTTTTCAATTTCAAAAATGAATTCCTGAATTCCTGTCTTGGGCAAACCAAACGTCTTTCATCTTTATGCAATGCAGTCAAAAGATCAGCAACAGAAATTCTGTGAAATTTTATAACCTACTGAAATGAGTTTACTTAGTTAACACCAGGAGTATGGTTGGCCATGTAGCATGCTCTGCACATATTGATTCTTGTTGAAGGAGAACACAATTTTCAGTTGCTGTAATTTTTATGAGATCATTTTTTCTTCTGTTTTGAGTGACTGCCCATGGTAAGCCTGTTCTTGGTGGGTGTGTTTTTTATGTGTAAAAGCTCATATTCTTTGCCATTAAAAAGAGGACTGTTCGCTGTCATTCCCTTCACACTCATTTTGTAGGTCTTTGTGAGGCTGCAGAACAGACTAGATATTTGAAGTGATTTGGGTTAAATATGCCCCCTTTCTTTTGTTCACAAGAAGAAAGCATAAATATCTTCCTCTTCCTTAAGTGCTGTAATCAGTGTATCAGGGAACATGGATTTTCATTTATTTATTTTTACCTTTTTTATTTTATTGGGGTTTTTTCTTTTTCTTTGATGATTCTCCATTTTACTGTTAGCCAAAATGTCCTGACATGACCATGCCTGAACTCCTGAACTGGGTAAGGAGAAAGTCCAGTGAACTATAAAGAGTTTCTAAACCTCAGTAGGTTCCCTGTAGAAGAGAGGAATATTCTCAGAGAGTGATCTGAGCTTTTTTAGCTTCCCAGGAAATTCAGAGATATTAAATGGCTAAATTAGCTGCTCTCCATGCAGGGCAGACTGTGGTCTTCTGGCTCCCAGAGCTGCTGCAGTACATTCCCTCTGGCATGGTAGTATAGGGTTCCATGGTCTTCTCTTCTGCACTGTGTGAGGCTTGCTCCCATAAGACCTCTCAAGAAAACATATAGCATGGCAAAGTTCTGGCCAGGTCAACTCACATGGCTTCCTCATAAGTGTTTGTATTCCCACCAGCTTTGTGCTCCCTCAGAGAGGTCAGAAGCCAACCATGATAGTGTGTCCACCTGCTGAGAAATTAGCCCTGCCCTCTCCAAGAGTGAAATCTGCACTGATGGAAGTTGCTTTCCCTACCTGTACTGTAGCTGCGTTACCCAACCAGGTTTTCTGACTGTCCTCCCCTCCTCACTGTTGCAAAGTCCTGCATTCACTTAATTAAAAGGCTGCTGTGGTCCCTTCTTCCTTTATATTCTCTGCTGTGAAAGCCCAAAGGACATGAGGAAAGCCTGTGCAGTGGCAACAGATACTGTTACTCCAGAAAAAAAACCTCATACATATGAGTGCAGACTCACTGAAAGCAAAATTTGTGTGGACAACATCTCCAGAGGACTCTTGCTTACTGAAAGGCAAGTTAGAGCTCCTTTGTGTGGAACCAAGCTTTTAAAATCTTGGCCCTTTGGTCAATTTGCTCTGTATACTCAAAAAAGGAGTTTATATTCTGAGGTGAAAATTCTCAGGTGTTCTGAGAAATTAAATTGAGGATGCTGATAGCAGCATGACTAATTCTGTTCTTACTGTAGAAGGCTGATGGAAATCATTAAGCTCAAAGTTTATGGTAGGAAGAATATTGCTATGGCAACAATATTATTTTTCTGAAGAAAAATATGCATAATTAAATATGGCTCATTGGATCCTAAAGGGAAATGAAAATTGTTATGAATTTATTTGTCTGGAATGTTGATTATTTTAACAGCTGGAACAAAATTCATGCTGTTTTGATCCAATGCTGGCATTGGGTGCACCAGGCATCAAAGAGATCTAGTTAGACACGGAGGGCCCTGGAAGGGCTGAGCCAGCAGGAGTGAAGAGTAGACTTCCAGTGTGGTGGGATGATCAGGCAAAGTACTGGGAGATGCAGGAAGGAGTTATATGACAGCAGTAGATTAGAGCAAAATGACAGTTCCTTCAAAAATAGCCCTGTAACATGCCTGTTGTTGGAATTGTTTTTCTAGGTATTCCACTTTGTACAGTCACTGTCTAATTTGCATTTTTTTTTTTTTTGGTTGAAATGAGACTGACTTGCTGTTAAAGAGCCATGAAAAAGGTGGTTGGGGATGGATGGCAGAGAAAGACATTGCCCCTGGGGGCTGTGGCTTTTCAAAGAAAGCTCCTCTGTGTCCAAGAGGATCCTGCAGGCAATCTGAAGTACTGTAGCTTTTGTTTTCTAGTTCCAGAACACACTGTAATATTGATACACAATTACACAGCATCTCAAGTGGTACCATCACATCTCTCACAGATGGAGAGTAATTCAGCATACTGCTACTTCAAACTGTAGTGAGTGCTGTTTATGGCTAAGCTTTTTTTGTATATTTTTTTAACAAAACAAGATGCTTAAAATCAACCAGAACTGAAGCATAACAAACAGCAGCGTGGGTAGGACTGTTCACTTGAGAGAAGGATTTTGCCATTTTTCTAGATCCCACTTGTTTTTAATGCTGTGCAATTCTTTGCATCTGTGTTTGCAGATTCTCACCAATCCAAACCATCACTTTGTCGACAGCTCCTTGTATAAAGATGTTATCTTAGTCGCCTGGGATCCTGCTCCCTACTCTGCAAATCTGAATGTGGTAAGATATCCACTTAAACCTTTCTTCCCAATTATTTGAAAGTACTGGAGAAAGTTAATTTACTACTTTAGTCTCCTGGTTCTCCCTTTTCACCATGAACCCCAGGTTCTCTCTTTATCTGAGTGGAGAATGCTGAGTGGAGAATGCTAGGAATTGGTCAAAATTGGTGTATTGGTCAAAAACATTTTAGTAGCCAGCAATTATACTGTGAGGGACGGTTTTGAGATGCTAGGATAGATGAATGGTGACATTTGTTTGATAAAACATTGCTATTTTCACATAACAGCAAGTTTTGTGTGCTTGCCAAGGATGGAACATTGCTAGATTTCAGAAGTAGGTTTTATAAGGAAAGGTGAAAAACTGCATCCATTTTTTCCCACTTTCCCCTCTGCCTTCCCAAACAAAATACATCCTAGTGAAAATCTCTCTGGGTGCCATCCCCATTTCTCAGGCCTCCTCCCCACCTGTCTTCCCTTTATGTCCAGTGTCCCACAGCCATCTGTGCCCTGCCGTCCACCCCCTCAGAGCAGCAGATGTCCATCTGCTTGTCACTGGGGGAGTCTCTACTTTGGCTCTTGCTGCAGCTCCTGTAGACAAGTTGATCTGATGGCTTTTGGCACAGGGAGCTCGGAGTTGAGCAGGCTGCAAAGTAGAAAGTAAGCCTTCATCTGCTGAACTCCCTTAGCAACAGATGCCAGAGGCTGCCTGCTTCCCACACAGGCTGCCATCAGCCTGCGTCATGTGCTGCTGCTGCCTCCGTCAGGGACACGGACGCTTTCAGAGGAAGATGCACCCCCAGGCCCAGATACCATCTCAAAGCTCTTTGAACCTCTTCTTTAATGTGGATCTGTGAGGGGAAAATGGTCTTGGCTCATCCCACAGCAGTCAATTACTTATTGGGAGTCTCTGTATGAAGAAAGGAAACAGAACAGCCCAGAGTGAGGAATGCCTTTCTAGCAGAAGCATCCACCAGCACGGGCTGCTTTGCTACCTTTGCTTCTGCTCTGCAGAATGCGAATGAAGCCAGTTTATGCTATTGTACATGTTGTGTTAAAAACATGTTTAATACTACTAAAAAACATCTGACTTTTTTCTTCCCAGTGGTATAAGAAGCCAGACTACAATCTATTCACTCCCTACGTACAGCATCGCAGGAAGAATCCAACCCAGCCATTCTACATCCTCCATCCAAAGTTTATATGGCAGCTCTGGGACATCATTCAGGAGAACACTAAAGAGAAGATACAGCCCAACCCTCCTTCTTCAGGGTTTATTGGTAGGTGTATAAAGATGGTCCCAGTATGCATGTTAGATTAAAAAAATAATTTAAAATGTATACATTGCATGAGGATTGTGTCCCTACATGTACTGTTTGTTCTGTTCGTGTACTGTTTGTTCTTGGTGCTCTATACAGAAACAATGACTAGCAAAAACACACAGTATGAGAACTAGAAAATAGTTGAGTGAATTTGATGTTCTTCTTTCTTGCCCTTTATAGTTGGTCTACCATATCTATAAAATATGCATTTATCTATGAGAAATTTGTATTATTCCATATTAATTTATCTGTTGAGAAGCTACTCAGTTCTGAAGTTCCTCATTGGGGTCATAAAGCAGAGAATCCTCAGACAACAAATGAAAGCAGGTGGAGATCACAGGATGAAATCAATGGCAGCTGTATACCTACACAGGCCAAGGGCTTCCAGTGCTCAGGCTGAGCACTTCTCTTCTTCACTGGAAGGAATAAGGTTTCACTTTATTTTTGGTCCTTCCTTAGTATTTCTGGGGGGATAATTTGGCACTGTGCCTACAGTTCATACAGCAGAGCAACTTATCTGATGTACAACAGGTCCTGACTGGACAGGTCTAAAGGATGCAAGTAGTCAGAGTGGCAAGAGTGAGTCAGGGTCATCCTTGCCTATGCTTCTAGACTCTGGGGGCAGTAGAGCTTCAAATACCCTCTTCCACTTGGGAAACTCCTTCCTTTCCTCACTGACATTGTGATATTGATCTAGGTATTTGCTGCTGTCAGAAAATGGTTTATTTTTTTCCTTTGTATCTGAATCTGAGATTGCATCTGATATGGGGAAACCAGTTTTGAGCACTTGTCTTGGGTTCTATATGCAATAGTGGCACCCTAGGATACCTTGGAGCACATCAAAAGCCTTAGAGAGGGTGCAGAAGCTCCCAGAGGGATGACATAAAGGTGTCTGGGAGATGCCCATCCATGCCTTGGGTGGGTTGTGCATACCTGGAACATGAATGGAAAGTAAAGGAGGCCTGCTGTGTTGTCGGAGCGGGGCTTGGCACTTGGTTTCTTCTTGAAGTGATGTTTTTTTGGAACCTGCTTGTAAAGGGAAAAGACAGCTCGTGTGGAATGATCTCACCAGCTGCATTCACATTTTGCAAAAGCGCTTCTTGTAGCAATGAAGTTGTTGATAAAAATAGGTTAACAGCTGCTGATTGTAAGAATAGTGAAGAGGATCATTGTGCTGTCACTCTGTACTTCCACCGTACATAAAAAACACTTCAAAAGCTTTCTTTGAAGAAATGGAATAAATTTCACTATGAGAATAGAACAGCAATCTTCAATCCCAAATCTAAATGTTAGTGACAAAAAATATCCTTCAAGCAGAGAAAGCTTTGAAAATATAAACCATTAAACAAGCAAAATTTTAACAACAGAAGCTGTACAGATAAATATACTCCATGTACAGATGCAAATTTGCCTTCTTCACTAGTGAGAATTTAATTTCTATTGTCCTTTTCCAAGGAGCAGTGCTTTTTGGTAGGCTGTTACTAACTTTAAAAAAAACCAAGGTAGTAAGATGAGATTATTGGATGTCATATCCACCCCATTTCAAAACTAGCTACTCTCCTGATAGACGTATTTTAAATATTTTATTAGGGCGAGTCTTCCTGTTTTGGTAACCTTATTGAATTAATGTCTATGCATTGCACATGTTACATAATCTAAATACAGAGATAGCACAGAAACAGCAAATGCATATTGTCAGGGACATAAAGGGCAAGATAAAGCATAAGAAATGTAATGCACCCTGGCAGAAAGCTGAAAAGTCTTGTTGGCCTTCAGGTCAGGTATCACTCAATCACTCATGCAGCAAATAATCCTGTTGGAACTGAAGCTGGCAGACACAACTAGTGTACCTGTATGAAAGCGGTATCCTGAATATTGAGCTTCTACCTGATTCTTAGAAAATCTATAAAATTACTTCCTATAGTTATTAGAAATATCGATTAAGTAATGACCATCATAAAATACGAGTGTCTTAATTTCAAGAAGAGAAAATCATTTATTAAATCACCACACTACTAAATACCACTGTACTTAAAACAGCTATATGAAGGAAAATAGGCTGTTGATAAATAGAGAGTATGAATTTTTGCAGAGATAGACATTTCTCAATCTAAGCAATTTCCTGTGTGGACCATGAAGATTCTAATCATGTAGAAAAGGTTAAAAAAATGGTTCTGAGTCGAGTAAGGCACTTTTATTTCAGGCTTTTTAGAGTCCAGTAGGCCCAGTTTACAAAATTAGACAAATGTATAAATTAAAACATTGAACCATCAGAATACTTATTTTCACAAATGTCAAGAATGTTTTAGAATGCTCTTACACTGTTTCTTCAGTAATTATGTTTTTCTCCTGACAATTGTATTTATTCCTGCCACTTAGCACTATTTATAAGAAACTGAATCTTGACAAAGGGAGGATGTTGGCAGAATGTGTCCTCAAGGTGTTCTTCTGCAGCAATGAGTCAGCATCCTTCCACAGTGACTGATATCGGGGGAATCTTTTAACATCATTAATAACTGTATTACAGTACTTAATTCACAATATCCTTAATCTCTCAGAAAGGGGGCCAGTGGGGAAGAGGTAGCCTCTCACATGCTTTGATTTTAGAGGAATGAGAAAGACGAGATAGAACTTCTCCCCTGTTTCTTTCATTGCATGGGTGATAGGGAAAATAATGGGGATTGCACTTCCTTTGGGGTATGGGATGCCCTATATCTGCATAAATTCTGCCTGGATTCCCTGCCTCCTTCAAACCCTGCTACGTCAGCTCTGCAGCAGCTCAGTGCTGCTGAGGAGAGGCAGGTGGTGGCTGGGGTGAGGAAAGCACAGTGCATGTCCCAGCTGTGGAGGGGAGACAAGAGGATGGGAAGAGAAGAACTGGATGAGGGGAGATGGTTTGTGGGTAAAGGTCCAAAAGGGCAAACCAACCTTCTGATTTTAATCTCAGAGTCTCTTTTGGTTTGTTTCCTGAGACTCCAAGCATGGACTTTAGCTGGCTTGTAACTTTCCCTTATGTGGGATGTCATAGCTTAGCTAATGTCCCTCCTCATTACAAATCATTTACTCTTTGTCTTCCTGGTCTAGTCCTTACAAGAGCTTTGAGAAGCCATTCCTTCATATTTTTGCATCACTTTTGCAGCTGCTGCCTTCATGCTTCTAAACAAATTTCTGCACAGTATTCTCATCATCTTGCATTAGCGTTAGGCAATTGCCACAGTGGATTTTCACAGTTAAAGTTGTTGGTTCACGTTTGGCTGAAAATAAGTTTGCTAAATGAGTAATGATATGTTTACATCTCCTCTTGGACTTGGATCTATGCCATTTTTCTTGGAAGATATATAAGCATCCAACCACCGATTTGGTTCCACTGGCAAATCCTAAATGAGTACTGTTACTAGGGAAGAATTTGCTCTACCTTTTGGCAACAGAAATAAGTCACCTCTCACTTCCTGTTAATAAGTCTTTCATTGAAATGTGGACGCATTCTTCGTCCCGTCTTTCTGTACATATCAAAGTTCAGTTTTTAATTGAATCTGATAGTAGATAAAGTGTCAATCTCTACCATTCTGCTCTAAGAACTGGCTGGTCTCTGTACCCTCTTTGGTAGCCAATGTAAACAGCCTATTCTGACCCTAATTTCTTGTCATCTGAAGACCAAGAGAAAACTGCTGAATTTGTTAAGAGCACCATTCTGTGTTCATTGGATGGGATGGTACCTTAGCATTCGGAAAGTTTGAGGGCTTTTTAATAATGTTGAGATTTATACAAAGGCTTTTCTGTGGAGATTTTGCTCTGTCCACTGTTTACATAGAGGATTTTCTATAAATTTCTATTTACCATAGTCCATCAGTACCCTTTGCTGATTTACCTCTTCAGAGGTGACTTTAATTGAAATTCACATTTATATACCCTTACAGAGCAGTGATTTTTATCTTTTTAAAAGCTAGCTGAAGGCTGTGACTGCAGTATTTTGGATTTTTGGGGTTTTTTTCCAATCAAAACATGACCTGTGTAATTTCTTACATTTTAGGTTGCCTGTGTAGGTGTTAGCTTTGCTATGTGCTAGAAATTTTAGCATAACATACAATCCACTGAACACAAAATAACTAAGCCCAGATCACTTTATTTTTGGGAGAACAGAAATGTTGTTTGAGACTTTACAGTTGACATTACAGTTTTAACAGTTATGTCTCATTAATAGTTGATAACATTATTTTAATCTTCATTTGCATGCATCAAGACAGTAGTACAAGCAAGGCTATCATTACACTGCAACATTAGCAGGTCGTTGTATGACTAAGAACTTAAATTTAAAATGGCTTCAGAGAGCATGTTGCATATACAGCTGATCTCCAGCTCTGCTTAGAAAAAAAATGCACTTGCATGAACTGAAAGAGATAATTAGACAGAGTTGCCTTTGTTGCTGTTATTCAGTTGTTTTAACAGCAGTTAGTACAGGAACAGAATAGTGCTCACTCTTTCCAGCTCAGTGTTGTTCAAGTATTAGCACACAAATAAATAACACCTCCAATACATAAGCTTCAAATTATTCTTACTCTAATAAAAAGCACACTGAAATTTGAGTATCTCCCACTTCCCAAAATGGAGACATAAAAGAGCAAACTCTTTTCTTAAATCACATTTTTAAAAAATGTATTATTCTTGTGCATTGCCAAAATTAAATAATACATTTAGAATTACATTATATTACTGGTCAGTATTTTTCAGTCTATGCTCATATTACAGACTATATTGCTGTGATTAATGTAGAGCTTTTTGCATTCACCAAGTTATAAATATGTAATTTTCTAAGTCTACTGTGTAATGCTAGTATCTATACATCAAAGATGACAAGTCTTGCACAAATTATTAAGCTTAGGCACAGGGCCATTTGGTGACAATGCTTTGATAAATAATTTGCTTTTCTTGTGGTTAATATTTTTCACATAGTTCATGAACTAAACAGGGGTAAAAGAACCCTCTTTTAGAAACAAAGTGCTTTAAAAAGCCAGACCTACTTCTACTGCATGTACCAAAGAATAACTGAGGCACATTTGGCTCAGTTTCAAGGAGTTTCCTCTGGTATCTGCAATCCAATCAAGAGAGACTATAGTAGTAGACTGTCATATTGAAAACTATGCATTCTAAATGCTTTATGCTTATTTGTAATGCTTTCAAATACACCGATTATCAAACACAAACTTACTAGTATATCTAGCTAAATTATTTTCTGTAACTGAATTTACAATGTGTGTGTAATGAGACGTTACGAGTATAAATCAGATTATGGGTATTTAAATGTTTTCAGCATCTTTTACATTATGTTATAATGATTCTGTGTTCTTGATGAATGTTTGAGTTACACTTATAATTTTAGATGATTTCATACAGCATCTGTTGATTCAGATATAGTTCAGATATAAACTATTTTATTTATTTGTAAACTAGAAAACATTATTTTTTAAATTAGAGTGCTAACCACAAAGCTTAATCGTACCATACAATATTCATGTTGGAAAATTAAAACCTTTGGATTGATTCAAATTGCCAGGAAAAAATCAAAAAAACATCATCTCCTTTTGATTAGAATCCATGGTACATGTCTATTTGTAAAAACTATCCATGCAAGGAGTTTAATCTTCATATAATTCTGGTTTAAATGTTCGCAGTGCAGATTTTAAAAGCTAGGTTTTTTTGTGCCAATTGGATTGAATTTAAACTATACTCAGCAATTCCTAACACCATAGATATCTACCAAATAGGAAAAAATAAAAGTACTACACTGCACTGATCTTAACCAAAAGGGCAAGAGGGGATAACACACTTTTGTAAGGATTTTGAAATACTAATATATAATATTTCAAAATACTGTTTTAGTGTCTACAATTGTACTGTTATAACAAAGTCGCATTTGACTGTTTCTCTGATGACCTCATAATTTCTTTGGAATAATATATTTTACAGTATTTTTAGAGAGTATTCTATGCTCACAATTCTTTTTTTTTTTTTTTTCAAAAATTTCCTGTTGGGTGTTCATGAACATTGCCATTCAACTACAAAACATTCACAAAGCACACCTTTGAATGTTCTACCACAGTACAGGCAGAATTAGTTTGAATTTTTCCATTTTTACAATTGTAATCCAAATGGAACTTAAAAAATCCAGCAAGGTCATTAGAATTAGATTACAGTGGCCTACGCAGAATTATTTTCAGTTGCAATTTTGAATGTATGGTAGCACCAGTTATGTTTGTCAAAGCTAAAATCAGGCTGGATACCCTGACCTTTTCCTTAATGTGAAATATGGATTGGATACCTAAGATCTGAAAAGATTTTTGATATTTAGATACTATAGACAGCCTATAGGCTTTCCCTTTCAGGTTGTACGGTTTCTCAAGTTGTGCATGTTTAATGGCCTTCCCTAAATACTTTGTCATTCTCTGCTTTTACTCCCATTCCTCTACCTTAATATTTATGAGGGCTGGGGAAAAAAAAAAGGCAAAACAAAATCATCTCCCCTCAGCTTAATCCTTAGCTGTGCACTGCTTCCTAAAAGTGCCCACTTTCCTCTGCTGACAACAAAGGAGCCTGTGATACCTATCTCAGGTGTGGGTAACTACACCAGGGGCAAATTTGATCATGCCTTGTTTTTATTTCTTCTCACTGTGCTTCTGGAAAAGCCAGTTACATTACTTTTCATGAAGCTCCAAAAGCTTACATAGGAGAGTAGAGGAGAAGGTTCTTGATAGCCAAATGCCAGACTTATTTTTGGTTTCTGTCTAGTCAGTGGTGAGAAACAACACTAAAGAGAAAGTTCTCTGTAAGTGAACAATTAAACACATCTTAAAGGAGACATCTAAAATAAATCAGATTAGTTTTGAAATACCTGTCTAGAAATACCTGTCTTCTGCCTTGTCTGTAAAGAACGCTTTAAACCAGAAAGGTCAAAGAAGCATATGGACATCTCAGTAAGATTAATTCTGTCCAGACTCTATGTTGTGTTAGGACAATGACAGCCTCATCCTGTTTATTAATAGCTCCTTAGGTCAGTGTGTGCTGTTTTATAGCTAATAATTGTGCATTGACTGAAAATGGTTGTAAAGACTATTAGCAAAGACAAATATTGAAGTGTATTGTATGGAAATTCTTCACCCTACAGGCTATCAAACAATGAGGTTTTCATTCATACTGATAATCCTGGAGGAGTGTTGAGATGTGGAACAAAGTTGATGAGATGATGTTGAATTGGGCGATGATGTGAAAAAGACACAGATGAAAGAAATAAGTGTATAGACATACTCTGAGGGCAGTACAGAGGCAGGAAATAAACAAGGCACATTTGGACACTACAAGTGTGGGAGAAAATGCCAAAAAATTCAGCCACTAAGAGAAACTTAGGAAGCCATAACACAGAAAGAAATGTGTAAAGATAACAAATGGGAAGCAACGTGGGACTTCTCAGAACAGACAGGCAAGCAAAATGAAGTTAATGGAACAAAGATTAAGTCTGAAAGCAATCAGGCGCATTATTCTTCATTAGCTTTGACACTGCATCCAAAATATAAAAGTTCAAACATAATGTAAAAAATATTTTGGGGGTGATGTAAGTGGCAAAAACCAATTAATGATCTAAAAAATTTATATCATCACTGAAGCTAAATAGGGGAGAGAAGGGAAGGCAGGAAGGTAGATGAAAATATAGACAGCTTGGCACATTTATATCTGCTGGATACAGATGTCAGTAACTCCCTGCAATGTTGTTAAAACCAAGCAAAGAGAGGAACTGAGTTAAAGTGTGGTGTGAAAAAACATAGGATGGATTGTGAGACCTCTAGTCCAGGGAGCTCTGTTGGCAGTGCTGTTTTAGGGACTTAGGAAAAACAATAGACACATGGCATTAGAAAAAAAAATATAATAAAACCTGAATATATCCTAGTATATGGACTGATGTAAATGTCTTCGTGGTCTAAACTGCTGATATTCTTTGAAAGAAGGTCAATTAACATTTTTTGTAAGCTGAGTTTGCAGTAATGGCTCTATAACACTAGGGCTGTCCCCTGTGGAGGGGTTTCACATACTCAAGGCATGAGACAGAAATGAAACCATTTCTTCTCTATTATAGAGAGGACTGTATTTGTACAAAAAATGATGGCTTCCTTTCCAAAAAGAACTTTTTTATTATTCTTCTTCGTCCCCTTGTTTTCTTGTTTTGTTGTTTATAATGCAGTGAAGAACAGAAGGAGCAGATCATTTCAAGGGAGAATCTGGGGGCTGTGCCAGCTAAGTGGAAGGAGCTACCTCCTCAAGTTCATGTGCAATCCTGCATCTCACCCACAGAAGGTTTGGAAGGAAGTCCTAGTTGTACCACACTGTTGGTCCCATGGGCTTGGAGGTCTGTCATGCTAGAGGTGCTAAAGGAGGAATAGCCTGACACTGACCACCATTTTTTTTGCCCAGATTAGGGTTTGAGCATTTGACATGTACACATGGCCTGGAAGTATCAGGAGTGCTCCTGATTCCACCAGGACAGCCAAGCCTCTAGCACAGGGACAGTTCTGTATATGGTAATCTTTGCTTGTTGTTGTAGCTCATCTTTTGGACTTCAGCACAAGAATGTGCTAAAACTTACCTGCTCCATGCAAAAAAATAGTTTGCCAAGTCATTGTCTTTCCTCCTGCCAAACATCATTGTCCAGCATGAGCAAAAATGTAAGTGATAGTTATTTATGAGCAACCTAGACTGAAATCCCAGGACATTGTCTGGATGGAACCAGGCAGGAAAGGTAAGGAGCTAAACTCGATAGCCCAGCGTGCCTTTTAGATTGGTTCTGGAGGACACTGAACCACTGATGGCTAGAAGCTAAAACTCTACCACTTCTAAGTCCTCCATTAATTAATTTACAGGAAAGTCAATGATACTGCCTAAAAGTTTGTCATGGTTGAACCATACCTGGAGTTAAGTGGCTATTTTTCTGTTATTAAGGAGTCACAGTTTTTGTTCTGGACAGTTTTCCACTCCCACAAATGGCAACTTCCTTTTTAATTTTAGAGTTAGCTTGGTAATGTGGCAGTGAAATAAAACACACTTTGGTTAAGGCTTGTACTTTCCATCCGAGCCAGTTTTCCTAAGATGTTGGTGGTAAAGCTTTTGAAATTGGCTCTAGGCTTGGCTCTGGGTGCAGTAGAGAAGTCATTTTACTGTCTGTTTCTAGATGTGGTTCCATTGCACGTGTTTCCACCGTCCGCCCTCTGAGCCAGCTGGATAACGGTTACCTTGGAATGGCACGTGGGCTCTCCATCAGTGGAGGAAGGATGTTGGCAGTGGAAAAGCTGACGAAAGCATTTGTAAAACTAAAACAACAGAAAAACAAACAATTCTAGATATAGCTGCTTGGCAGGTTATAATTCAGAGCATCTTTGTAACATCTTCAACACAAGGAAACTTGGTTTATTAAGATTGTACTTTTTGTCCAAATGGGGATTAAATATTTTTTCACCATGAATGTGTTTCTTGCTGCTTAAGACTGAAGTTCACTCAAATTTGTGAACTTCAGAATTGATATGCTTAGCTTTTCTAAAATACTAGATTCTGTACCGTGTAAAGCTGTACAACAATTATAAAATATTTTCAGAACCTTTAATTCATGATAAAAGATTTAATCACAGAAGTAATTGGTTTTCAGTTACTTCACACATCAGGCAGGGAAAAGTCATTTTGATAATCTAATGATACACGGCAGGGAGAACATATGAGTCTTTTCATTAGCAAGCCATTGAAATCCCTGCATTCCCAAACTGTAAACTAAGCTTCAGAAAATGGCTTTGCTTAATTAAGAAACCAAAATATTTTTTTATGTTAATTCATTTCACTTCTGAGATCTCCCCAAAGCACCTTTGATGATGGCAAAGCTGTTGTGCAGAATAAAACCCCAAACAACAGTTACATCACTTCTCATCTGTATGTGCCAAGTGGGCAATTATACAGCTACCTCCCCTGAGAGCTGACAGCCCTGTTCAACAGACTGGGATACAGTAGTGCTACAAGTGCCTCAATACATCTTCTACACACATTTATTTTTTAAGTGAAATCCCGAAAAAAATAAATAGCGCCCAAAACTTACTTCATGTCACTTTCTTTTTGCATGGCTTTGTGAAACAGAAAAGGCTTCCAGGAGCTGTGATTGATGTGAAAGTATTGTAGTTTAGGCAATGTTGTCGATCATTATCTGGTATTAGTCTGCCTGAAAATGTGCAGCTGCAGCAGCAATATTTCTTTTGTTTCAAGGCTATAAAGGCTGCAATTGATGGTGCTGATGATAGTTTGCCATTGGCATGTGGCAGATAAAAATGGGTTGGTATTCTATGGATTTCTCCTTGCTGAGCAAGGAAGTGGTTGAGGGGCTTTTCCTTATGACAGCTTTAAGCAGGAATTTGTCACTGGTGTCTCTCCATGAGACTCTTCACAGAATTATCTGAAGCTGTGGGCTTTTGTGCCACTGCTACATGGGGGATGTTTCTTTATATGCCCTTCTGCATGTGCTTGGCCAAATCTTGCTGCTTAGAGAGAAGCAAGTAGATGGGAAAAGTGGAATTGGTTCAATTTCAGACTAAGAAAGACCAACACTGCAATAAGGTGGAGGATTCTTGTGGGAGATGTTTTGTGGACAGCCCATAGAGTAAATGGGGGAAGGTGGGAAAGAGCAGTCGTCTCACTCAAGAGGCTGATGGTGATATGCAATTTCTTTACAGACTTTTCACTCTTTCTTTATGACTGTCATCCTACCCTGTTGACTCTACAGGGAGTAGATCACAATCTTTATGTATCAGGGACAAGTGTAAGCTGCTCAAATTTAAGGAATGATAGCTTCACTTCATGATTTTACAGAATACCTAAGGTGTGTGGCAGCAAAGAAAAGAAGGAAAGAAAAAATAGTTTGGATGGCTGCAGGGAAATTTCTGTGAGAAAAGTGAAAGCTGGTGCTCACTTTCATTTTCACTTGTTGTTGCAGGTATCCTCATCATGATGTCCATGTGCAATGAAGTGCACGTGTACGAGTACATCCCTTCAGTGCGACAGACCGACCTGTGTCACTACCATGAACTCTACTATGATGCAGCTTGCACCTTAGGGGCCTACCATCCACTGCTCTACGAGAAGCTCCTGGTGCAGAGGATGAACAAAGGTTTGCAGGATGATCTGTACCGGAAGGGGAAAGTCATTTTGCCAGGGTTCAAAGCTGTCAAGTGCCCCAAACGAAATAATCTCCCACACTTGTAGAAGTAAGTCTTTCAGAAACAATGTGCAATAAGGTACTACTGTCGTACTATAAACAAGAAGAGAATACTTGAAAAAATATATCTTAGACCAATCTAGTCTTGAGTCTATAAATTGTAATTAAGTAGCAGGCATGAGAAATACTTCTTTTTCTGAGCCTGAGTATTTATTACTGCTTTGCAGATAGTTGCAGAAAAAAAAAGCAAAGGCTTAGCTCATGAAGGTGCAAAGGACATACTTAGGCAGAAATATAATGTGTTGTTGTTGGTGTGACTGTCAGAATTTGTCAGTGGTCTCATGCCACATATGCTAGACTGTAAGTTTTTTTTAAATGAATTTATTTAATTGTCAAACCTGGCATTGTGAAACAGCCTCTATTGTTCATGTATGTACGGAGCGGCCAGTTGAACAATGCAGCATTTCCTGTGGCTCCATGGGATTTTCACGCTCTCCCAGAATGAAGTAATTGCTACTCCAAGCTGTGCAGTCATCCACTAGAGCAGAATTTAATGCCTGTTCCTACACAGGCTCAGTTCCAGGCCTCCAGCTAAGCAGGGGCTTAGGGTGGCCCAGAAGTGCCTGCAGTCAGGGATGTCTGTACACAGTTAAACCAGTCAAACTACTGGATGTATTTTTGGATGCCAATCTCCCATGCTCACACTGACTGAAGAGGGAAGAGAGAAATGTCTCATTTCTTTAGAGAAAAATAAACATATTTGTAACCCAGTTAGGAAGAAAAAGGACTATCAGGAAGGTGAGATGGACATGCTGCCTTCCCCCAGTCTGCGCAGATACAAAAAATCCAAAGAAAGCCAAGAGAGGCTGTGCAGCATTCACCCATCATATTGAAAGCAAGCATAGAGGGGGCTCACCTCTTGTCAACAAAGACAGCATTCAGGAATACAGACATTATTTGTTAGGTATTTCATTGGTATCTGAATCAAAGTCACTTGTTCACAAGTTCTTGCTGTTCAGAAAGGAGAAGTTTTCTGACAAAAGAAGATGATATCAGCATATTTTACTTAATGTTTGAAAGACTGTAACACAGAAAAGCTGTAATGCCTGCAAAAACACTTGACTATGGATTGTATATGGAGATGGTTTGATATTTTTATTCATAACACAAGTACAATATTCTTTAATGCAATTCTAAAAGTTAATGGTCTGGAGTGGTTTTCTCAGTGTTTTGGTTTGGTTTGGTCTTTTCCCACCTAACTGTACATTTTCTTTTAGAGTAAGTTCAGCAGGAATATGTGTACACAAAAGCACAGCCATATCCTACTCGTGCCCATCCAGTAAAAAAGCAGACAGCTCAAAGGGGCATTGAAAAGAATAGGTGATTGGTTGTGGTGGAAAGTATTTTTTTGTGTTTTGACTTAAGCAAAAAGCCTTTTGCCAAAAAGGCAAAAAAAAAAAAAAAAAAGCAAACAACATTAATGATTGTTTTACCTTCAATTGTAATGTCAGTGTAATCACAAAATCCTTTTAGTCTCACTCTTTGGGAAGCAGTATTGGAAGGATCTTTTAAAAGGATTCTTCCTCATAATGAAGAATATATGTCTTACTAGGACTTAGCCTTCTCTTTGGGCTTTATGATGGTCTTAAGATTCTTCTTCTTGACAGAAATTATGTGTAGAGGATTAAATAACTGTACTTCTGTGTTGTATGGATAGTTTTGTCCATAAAGCATTTTGGTACATATCAAAATTACTAGGTTTTACTCATACTAGCCTTGGACTCTGGATACAGAACATACCAATTTCTTTTTAATGTTATGTGCAGTGGCAACTTTTATTCTTGAAGTTAATAACATTGTTATTTAAATGCATGGAGGATAGATAGCCTACACAGAACTAATTTATTTTTCCATATGTTTGGTACCCTGTTTGCAAAACATAAGCAGTCTGAACAGTGCAATCAAGTATGTCTCTCTCTGCTTTACCCTGGGTAAACTGTAAAGGAAGAGAGTTTAGCTTTCTAAGACCAGTGAATATACTACTTTTCAATAAGCAGGAACATCTAGAGTTCCAAAAAGAAAAGAAAAATCACTTTGACTGGTCTGCAACCACTAGCTTTTAACTTCAAAAAGAGGAAAAGTACTAAATGCATTGCTCAACCACCCACAGCAGGATTATATATTATTATTTATTCTCTCAGTAACTGGTAAGAATAATTGACATAGCTATTGATTATACAGAACAAGGCAAATTATAGTGTTTCATGTAACAAGTGCTAAGCATACCCACTTAGTACATCATTTATATACCAGTGCAGAACCAGGTCCAAGATGTTTTAAAATGAACTGTATCTTTTTAATTTACTGGACTGCATACTCAAGCCCTTGCAGCCAAAACTTTTTCTTTGCCATATCCTCTTCATATGGCAGTCAGTCCTCCCTCAACAAGTGCAAGTGTGGTTGTTGTGGCACCATCACCTCAGAGGATGCTGCAGAGCTGTGCTGCACACTTTTGCTCACAGAGGAGGAAGACGAACCTGTGATGCCACCTTTAAAAAATGAGCCTTGAATGGCTTTCTGTCACTGGTTTCCACTGTGATGTTTTACTGGTCTGCCTGCTCAAACACATTGTGGTTGCTTAAAGAGCAGTTTCTCCCCTACCTTGTCCTCCTTCAGTTTTTGGCACAAGTGCAAGTGTGTTTGATCTGCTAATTGAGGGCTCCCCTCCACTTGCTGCAAGGGGGGAAGGGGCAGGAGTAAAGGGGAAACATAAAGGACCTGCAGAGGTACTCCTCTCACCACTTCTTACTCTCTGTGGCATTGGCATTCTGGCTTTTATAAGAACTCTCCAAGTGTTTTTGAATTAATGGGCATTTCCCCATCCTTTTTAAGGGCAGAGAAATGTTTGCAAAGAACCACATTCAGTAAATTTAAAACAGTCGTGTAATAACACTGAACCACAGCTCTTCTAAAAATAATGGATGAGAGTGCTGATTTTAGATGCTTGTTAAATGCAACAATATGAAAGGAAGAGTATTTTTTTTTTACCAAGATCATGGGACTTTTTGGGGAAAAGAAAAAGGCATGGCTTCATAGCTCTCCCATATGGCTGTCACACAGAGTGGGACAGCACCTAGACAAGTGAGGTTTGCTCAAACCTGGTGCATCTTGAGATGCATCATCAGCTAAGCAATTGCCTCTGCTATAAGGCCCCTGAACTCCCTTTGCACTTGTAGGCTTTAAATTATGGAGTTTTACTGACAAGTAAAGTTTGCCTTCAAAGTTGCCTTCAAACACTATTGAGCCTCATTTATGTGCCCTGGTGCTGTGCACAATAGTTAAAATTAACTGAAACAAACAGAAACACAGCAGCAGCTTAAGGAATGCACTGAGTTTATGCTGATTTTAATTATGCTCTTCTTTACCCACTGTGAATTCTGTAACTTTTCTGACTTGCGGTGCTCCATCATTTTATGCATTCAGTTTTGGGTGGTTAAATCAAGGTATTCTTTTGTTTAATCAAGAAAAAAAATAGGAAATATTTTGCCTCATTTTAAGCCAAAATCTTTTTACCAGAAAAAACCCATTATTTTGTTCCATTCCTCTATAGTTCTAAAAGCTACCACAGCATAAACTCATAGCTCAGTCCTTCCTTGGATTAAACGACTACATCCTTTTTTACCTTGTTGTGCAGTTTATGCTGTAGAAACTCTAGTAAATTCAGTGAAATTACCATCATGTACCTTTGGAGAGGGAGAGGAGTGATATAAACACTCTAATGTACAAATTTAATTTAAGCATTGCTTGTCTTTGGTCAAGACACTTTCTTTGGTGAAGACATCTGAATTCTGAACTTATTGCTGTAGATCTCCTGCCAAAGTCAGAAAAACCAAAAGAGCTGTTGTTTTGGGTTTTTTTTAAAATGAAAACAAGTGTCTACACTCAGTGGTTACACAGACTAAGCACAGTCATTTTAGAGACTGATTGAATTAAACAGGAGTTCAAAACACATGTAGAGCAATTTCTAGTGGGGTTTTTAATTTCTTTTTTCTTCAGAAGTTTTTAAGGATGGAAAATACCTTTTGGACAGAGACACAGATGTACTATGAAAGGAGTATTAAATGCATTGACTGCAACAATAAATGGCTACTATTTTTCCCTTCATGCTTTCTAAAGCTGATGCATATTTAAATGAAATCCTGCTTTGAAGCAGGCTGTTCAGAAGCCTGCTGTTAAAATGATTTGAATCTTTTCCAGCACCTATCCTCTCACACACAAGAAGGATACCTGATTTAACTGTTTGAAATTTAAAGTAGCCCATGTCAGGGGTATGTGAATCACTTAATGAATTTTGACAGTGCAGATGTCTTCTCTCTGGCTTAGCAATCAGATTCAGAATTTTGTTCTTGAAATAAGAGTTGTGTGTAAAAGCCTTACTTTTTTTTCATATCATCTCATCACTCTTATAATATGTAGTCATTGAACTATTCAAATATAGACTGTGTACTTTTTTAATAGCTTTGAGAATTATTTTGTATGATGATTTTTTTAAATGAATGTGTACTCTAACAAACCTTGAGATTTTACAGGAGTCACATTTTTAAGCAGTGTTTGTATACATTTTAACACTTTTTATATTTTCTATTATGATTTTGTATATTTTTATGTATACACAGTGTACAGATTTTTTCTTGTAAATAAAACATTTGTTTTCATTTGTTTAAGAAGTGCTGGTCTTTTTGTATTGCCCTAAATGAATGACACTGAACTGCAGGGGGAACAAAAGAGGGAAGGTGCCTGTCAGTTCTGCCCACAATTTCAATGAAATCTCAAATGAAAATGGACAGCTAATCTGACAAGGAGGTATCACACTAAACTACAGAAAAGAGGCAAATATTGTAAAGTCAATTTTATTCTAAAGTGAACATGTGTACCTGAGCAGGTGTGCAAAGATTCCCTGGAAGAAGATATTCACTATACTGCTCAGTAAATTTCTGAGCAGTAAATTTCTTGTGATTGTCAAGCAAGGAGGTCGTCAGTTGTCAAGTACAGAGGTTGTGCTCTGATGACTTGGTGAAGTGCTTGAAATGCTGATAGAGTTCAGCTAAATGGCTGTGCTACCCATTCAAGGAATCCGGTGTTGTGTTTAAGAGAGAAGGACAGGCTTTTAAATAAATTATTAATTAAAATGAAAAACAACTTAACAAAGGGAAAATGTAACTTGCCATTCTGTATGTGATGAAGTGCTGTATAATTCAACCACAACAAGCCTGCTTACATCCATTAAATGTGGGGCATACTGCTGCTCTTTGGTAGTTCTTGAACTCCACAGGGCCCTGAGCTGGGCCAGTGGAGGTGCTAATCAGTGTTTTCATCCCAGGGGCTCATCTTGAGTCCATTCCAACAAGAAAGCTGGTTACACATTAGTGAAATGATAAAACTTGGATTGCCATCATTTACACCCCTGGCAGACAGTAATCATGCAGCTCATCCTGTGTATTACACCACCTCCTGACAGGCAGTATTGGGGAGCTAGTTACTGTCATCAAATGCAAGTAACAACTCTCAGAAAACTCACATCAGTGGATAAATTGAATGCTGGAACATATGAATGAAGTAACTGATTGATACTTTTTAAATCCAGCAAGTTTTCTTTTTTTTATTTAAAAAACTAACAAGAAAATATGATCACTGTGTTCCGTCTATTAAATGCTCAGTCAATGTCACACTGACATCAGAGAGAACGTTCTTGTCTCACTGCATTCAAACTGTACCTCAGCAGGAGGTACAAATCCATGAACTATATTGTGTGGGGTACAGAGGGCATCTTGCTTACACACTGTTCTTCAGCAGGGACACTTAGAGGAGGTGTGACATTACCTTTCTGATAGTATCTCAGGGAGCCTTGGAGGCAACTCATTTTAAGGTTTATTCCCAAAATTGCACTGCCCTTGTTTGAATAACATGGCCTTGTCAGAGGTACCTTTTATTGTTTTACTCACAGAAGCCAGCTGTGTTTCACTTGAGTAGCTCTTAGGAGCATAGTTCTATTGACAGGTGAAGCTTCCTACAGGCATTTTGCTCTGTTTATCTGCATTATTAGCTTGCCTGTTGTGATCTGGCTGAAAGACATATCAGGATTTTTAATTCAACTTTCTGTCTTGACTGCAGCATGAACTTGTTGAAGTGATTCTCCCCCTCTTCTCCTCTCTGGTGAGACCCCAGCTAGAGTACTGCATCCAGACCTGGGACCTCCAGCATAAGAAGAACATGGACTTGTTGGAGCAAATCCAGAGGAGCCCCACAAAGAAGTCATAGGGCTTGAGCACCTCTCTTATGAGGAAAGGCTGAGACAGTTAGGGTTGTTCAGCCTGGAGAAGACTGCGAAGATCTTATTGTGGCCTTTCAGTATTTAAAGGGGACTTAGAAGAGAGATGGACAGGTTTTTTTAGTATGGCCGGTAGTATTAGGACAAGGAGTAATGGTTTTAATCTAAAATAGTGTAGATTTTGACAAGATATAAGAAAGAAATTTTTTATGATGAGCATGGTGGAACACTGGAACAGGGAGGTTGTAGGTGCCTCATCCCTGGAAATATTCAAGGTCAGATTAGACGGGACTTTGATCTACCTGGCTGAGTTGAACAAGGTCCTGCTCACTGAAAGGGGGTAGGACTAGGTGAGCTTTGAAAGTGACCTTCTAACCCAAAACTGTTCTGTGATACTATGATAAGAACAGCTAGACAAGCAAGCGAGGGCCAGTCTTACTACAATCACATCCACCATCTTCTGCAGGTAACTGCACCTGCAGCAGTGATTGAACGGTATCTTACGATGGGACTGCATCAATTACTGTGAGCAGAGCACTAACTAACTGTGGTTAGTTTGGACTTCTGTTCTAGCTCTCCTGGTATCTTGACCTTTCCACGGTGACAAATTTGATTGCTTCATCAGAGTAGCATGGATTTATCTGCTCGCCCCAAAACTTACCAATGTCTACTCCATATAGGTATCCTTCCTTGTTTTTTAGATTCTGCTTTCTTACACAGTAAGTCACTCCAGAGAATGCACTTCAAAGAAATGGCAGTACTGTTATAGAAGTATAGTCTGACCCCAAAGCTTCATGCCTTGATAACAAAGGCAAGTAAGAAGTGCATGCCCTGTTATTTCTTTTTCCAAAAATAAGCTAATAATGATAAGTAAATGCTTATTTAGTTTGATGAAAATATTAACTGATTATGTTAATCTGACTGAGAAGTAACTATAATGCAGTAATATAGTGGGGTTTTTTTAAACTGGAGGCAAAATAGCCACCAGAAGACTGGCAGCACAAGCAGGTTGTGACAGATCACAGGGGAAATCATTGCTGATGGGATTGCTGGATTCTTAAAAATTATAAAAATAAAGAATGACGGCCAGTGAAAGGAAGGGGGAGAGACAAGGAATTATGAATGACAGCAAGAAAACAGAAAGAAACAGCTAGAAGATGTACCATAACAGATGGGTGGGACCATTGCTTTTTCCTAATAGTCACTTACTTGGGTTTGGCGTTTTGTTTTCTTATGTTTTTTCCTGCACATTTGGAAAGAAACTCAACTCATCTGTTGGTGCTTGTATTGCTGCTGTCAGGTTTAGTGTGCTGGGATGTGATCTTAAAATGAAGAACAATAGTACCGTTAAGAAGAGACTTCTGCTGGAGTTCAGCTTCTTTGTAAACGAATGAATCCCACAAATTTAACTGAGAAAATACTAATGGGGCTACACTGCTACACTCTGAACAACCTCCTTCCTGTGCATATAGTCATCTGTATGATAACTGAAATAAGACAACCAGTTTCCTCTGGTGACCTGTTCCTGCACATAGACAAATAGAAATCAAATTTCCTCCTGGTTCCAAGATGCTGACAGGTAGGGGATAATTACTGTAGCAACATCTCCTTATACACTTGTGAGAGGACTCCAGAAACCCCGAGGGTTTTGGAGAGCAGGCAATAGGCATCACAGGTGCCTTAATTTTATGGAAGCAGCCAGAGGGGAAAACTACTGCCAGTGCTGACTCCAGGCTGTGTCAGCTGCTCTAATTATCTTGCTCTCAGACAGTTGTCTGACTGCAACTGAGCTGCCTGATTAAAATATTTTACTGCCCCACCTTCTAAACAGTAGTTGTTTTCTGCCCTCGGTTCTGGAGCACTGATGGATGGTTGTACTGGCTGCATCCTGCACTGCAGCTACCATGTGCAGCAGGTATGCCTCCTGTGCAGGTGAGGGTGGGAGTGTTGCTAATGGAAGAGGTTTGGGAGATTCTGGATTGTCTTAGTTTGTGTAAATCTAGAAGTCTTTGTTTCATCTTTTAAGCATTTTTTGTGATAGTGGTTGTAGGAAACCTAATGTGAATGTGCTTCAAGAAGTTAGAGTTCATGACTTGTGAGTTGTCTGATGTTTTGTAAACTAGGCAGCATTCTCGATCTAAAGTATCTACACTTTAGACTGACACAGGGACAGCATGAAAAATTTTTGGCAAATTGAGGCAAGAAACATGCAACCTGTGTCTTGGGCAAGTTAAAAGTGGCAGAGGTCTACCATTCAGCCCAGCATTACTGCCCATGAGGCACATGAACCAAGAGGTTTATATAAAGTGCTGTACCCTAAGCATGAAGAAGACAAATGACCAGAAAGGAAAATTTGGGAAGGTTTGGTTCTGGACCAGTTTATGAACCTGCTTTTTCAGTAAAAGGGATAGGAGTCTTAGCTGATCCAGCTTCCAACTGGATCAAGCAACATTACTTTTATTATGTCTACACAAATTAAATTATAAGCTATCTGATAGACCTAATTTAGACTTTACAAATGCATGGGGCTGTTAGGACATAAAGCATTTTAATGAGCAGTTGTAGCATCCCAAGAAGTAGATATAAGAAGAAAATGTGTAAGCTGTTACCAAAATAATATTAACAAAGTTTTTCCATGGTAGAAGAGCAAGGAAGGCAGAAACAACAGCACATATACCATGTCTGAAATATATTGCCTTATTTTCATGGTTATAACATGCTATTCAGATAATTGTTTTAAAATACACCTTTTAGATAAGTCCCCATGAAACATGTGCTCTCATATAACAAAGTGAGAGATCAAAGCTGAAGGGATCATAAAGTAGGGATAGTTATTTTGTCAGAGGAAATGGGGAGAAACTTTTCTTTGCCCATACTTCAGTGTAATCAGCATGGCTGCTGAACTTCAAAGGGATTGATTATGCACATGAAAGCAAACATTAACAATGCTACTGTCTTCAATGCACACTGGTTTAAGACAGCACATGGTTGCCTCCAGTGGGTTTATCACTGCAGGAAAAACAGACCACTTGTCATGTTTCTCCAACAAATGCTGTTCCCTGGCCTTAAACAGAGCTACTAAACCCTATACAGTATACAATACAAGTAGCACGTGAAGTTAATTCCTCCTACCTAAAAGAAACTTAAGAGTTTCCTAAAGCAACATGAGGAACTTCAGTGAATAGCAACAAAATGGATCTTCCCTCTGTTTCCTATTCCCGTTTCATAAGTTAGAATTGTTTAGGGTTTTGCAGTGATTGATGCATCCTGACTAACAGAGGCAGCAGCAAATTTACCAGTCCCTACAGTAACATTCTACATCATGAGGAGAAATGATGGGTCTATTACCAACATAATATGGAATGAGTGATTCCAGATCATTTTAAAATAACTCGCATTTTGCTGGAAGTTCAAAGCATAACAACAAGAAGTATTTTGACACTTGAAAAATTTATTTAGTTACAGTCACTATGCTGTTCTGCTGACCCAGTTCTTTCTTGTATTTTCAGTTCTTCAGCCATGGACTCTAGATCAGCCCAAATGGATTAAAACAAAAACTCCAGCAGACTGTGACGGGTTTATGCTGGTATATTCCTGCCCCAGTCTTGCTATGAATAGAGCACATTATTAAATTTTTATAGATCTTATTGTTTTGTTTGTGATTGGGTGGGGTTTTTGGGGGGAGTAGGTTATGAACTGCCTATCTTTGACGATGTATGTAACATGTTTAGGAAAAGCAGATTTCCAGATGTTGCTTACAGAGTTTCATTAAGGCTGAAACCCAGAACACTGCACAACGGAATCCAAAGGAATCCAAAGTGTTCTTTCAATTAGGTTATTTTTGTCATAAGATACCAATGGCTATCTTCCCTTGTGAATTTCTCAGGGTCTTTTTGCTTGAGGGTTGGTCACTCTTGCATTCTGCTAATTCACACATACACATGCACACGCGCGCATGGGGAAACTTCAGCAGCTCTTGGGCATTTTAGCTATTGATTCTTCTTCCTTGGCACTAATTAATTCTACCTCTGGCTAAAACATAGGTTCCTACAAGCCTCCTCCTCCTCCCCCAGACTTCCTGGCCACCTGCCCTGTTGCTTCTGTTGCTCAAAATTATATTTCCATCAATTGCTATGAATGAGATAAAGGAAGTTCTCTGATATGGGAATGCTGGAAGAACCTTTGAATTGCCAGATAAGCATTCTGCTGCTGGATGAGGGCACTTGCTACTTTTTCAAGAAATGAGAGCCACAGTATAGTAAGTGGTGGGCATAAAGGATAAGGACTAAGTCTTCCCTGGGTTTTACTTTTATCTTGGTTTGCAGGCAATTAGGTATTGATTTTACCCAAGGCAGAATTAGAAATTACTGAGAGGGGGTTGATTTGTGTCTGTGTTTTAGTAGCAGTCATTTGGTTTTATGTGTGAGCAATGCAGTAACAGAATTGCTTGGACTGAGAAATCAGAATTTCTGTTCTGACAGAATTTTTAATTCTTCTATAATTTCTTTCTCATATTGACCAAAACAATTTATCAAAAAATTCCAGACAAAAACCCCAGACTGTCAAAATATCCAGTTACATGTAGATATCCTAATGGATCTATAGTACAACTTCATTCTCACTGTTCCCCTATAAATTAGATCTTTGGTCTGGGCTACATTTCACTGGCTTTCCTCCCACTCACTGAGCCACTTCTGTTCCAGCATATGGGGAATGCAGTCTGGTAAGCAGAAGCTTGAGCATGGAGATCTGGGCTGAAATGTCCTTTTTTTTCCCCAGCGGAAAATAAAGCTGGCAAAATTAACAACTTCTCTAATATTGAAGAAGCCAGATTTTTCACACTGAAAAAGTGCTGAACTGGGAAATTGACTAACAAGAGACAAAAGTGCCTGGTTTTTGTTTTCTAACTCACATAGAAATTCCTTGATTTTGAAGCTAGTGCTTGTTGTGAGAGAGGTGAAGAGTGGTGATGGTGAAAAGGAAGACAAGTGATATGTTTTTGTTGACCTTTGAATCCTATTTGTAGTGAATTCCTACTGGCCTAAAGCCAGCAAAAAACAGAAGTCCTGTAAAGCCTTGGTTGAGCTATAAGGTCTTGAGTACGTGTTTTCCCTGAAGGGTTTGAACATTACATCTGAAGCAAGGTCATCCATAAAGTACTCAGCATACTCAGTTCCTTATGTAGCAGACCCCTGGTGTATATTTCTATACACCCATTTCTGAAAATCTGATTCTAATTTAGATAAAGGGATTTAAGAAGTCACTGTGGAGCCAATATCCTTGTTTTCAGTTCAGATTCTGAAGATAATAATAATCAAGAGATTTATACTCTGCAAAAAAGACAGAAACAAGAAATAACTCCTACTACATTGAGGTATTGGTTCTCCACTAACATACAGTGAATGCCTAAAAAGTTTCCTAAATGAAATAACCAGTTCCAAGCATGAGTACCAAAATCAAAATTTGAATATTTGTTTTGAACATGAGATTATGAAAATAATTAAACTAGTTCACGCTAGCAATGTGGGGGTAGAAAGTGATCTGTTTATGGTGCCCCAGTATGAGGAAAAGACAACTACCAAAGAGGAAGGGATTTTTGAGAAATAAAGGTTTATAAACTGGCTACAAATTAATTTAGTTTCAGAGAAGTTATTATACTAAACATTAGGGGAATGAAGCTCTGTAATAGCTTCTACTTCAAAAGACAATGAATCTCAAACTTATTTTCATTTGGACACAGTCAGATTTCTGAATTGCATTAAATGATGCAGTTTACAATGAAAAAGGGATTATTCTAATGAATTACAGGCCCAGTACAGTTTTATATTGTATTTCCCATACTATGGCAATGATTATTTCTTTGAGTACAGCAGATTTTTTGCCCTGGAGGAAGAAGGACATCAGGATAAAATCATAAAATAAAGTTCTACAGATTTGAATTAGAATTGTCAAGCAAGTCCTTGAGGGTTCGAGCACTAATCTAACATTTAATCCTTAAATTTCTTCTGCTGTAAGACTAGGATGATGATAATCATATGCTTTACAAGCTATACCAAGGATTAACTCAATTAAAAACATTCATTTAGCGGAGGTTGCATAAATGCTGAAAAATATTCTCTGTCTAGGATGTTGGACTTCAGGGTGTCCCCCCGGCTTCCCAAGAAAGGATTATCATCATTGCAGGAAGAATTACAAGTCACAAAAGTAAAGTAGAGTATAAATTAGATTGTTAAAAGGTAGAAATGTGAGTTTATAACATAGCTATGATAAGAAGCTTATGACTTAAGATGGAGGATTTTTACACGTGGTATGTCATTCTCCTTCTTTTTCATGTCATCCATGTTTGAGCCAGGGTGGCATTTCTGGATTGGTTTTTCAGAAAACGGGACAATGTAATGTAAGGGTCACAGATTGGAAATTAGCAGTAAACATTAATTACGTAGTTCAGGGTATAAAAAGATAAGACCTGCCTTCTGGGCAGAGAGAGCGTGCTCCTGACCAGGTTGTAAGACAGACTGCTGTAACACAGAGAGAAAATTCCTTAGATAAGAAAAAATAAACAACCTTGAAAACCTCGGAAAACAGCTTCTGAGTCTCCCTGGGTGCTCGAGCTGCGAAGAAAGGGAGAAAAGAAAAAGAACAAGAACTCGAACCACCACCTGGAATGTCCTGTCCGTGGGTGGTCTCAAGCTAGGGGATCCCTCAGACAGCAACACAGGAAAACTCATTTTATTTTTTCTCCATCCATCTCATCTGAAACAATTGTTACTTCTATTCATAGTAAGATACATGACTGCAAAGATATGTTTGGTACACACAGTAAAACTCTGAGAAATAATCTCAACTGACACAATATTTAGAAAAAATGTCCTGCTCTGAATAAAATTTTAGTATTATGCCACTCCTGTATGACAAAAGATTACTCAGCTATTAAACAGGAGAGGAAAATTAGAGGCTCTGTCACCCCTAGGGTTGCACTTACTTTTTCAGTACTTTTTCACCGGTTAAATTTGATTGTCCTCATAAAGCAACTAAATTCTCTGTTTATCTAGTATGTTGTATTGCATTGCATTACAGAATGTTGCATTTTGTTTTCTTCAGCTGACTTATGCTTGTATTCAGCTGTGAAACCGTAAGTAGTACCAAATGCTTAACTGGAGTCCTACTTATAAAACTTGCACATATTATAGAAAAACAGAAACATTAGAATTGAAATGGGGAATTCTGAGTCTAAATAAATGCTTGACCTGAACCAAACCAAGGTGTGGGCTAAAACTGAGTCTGATCCCTGACCTGTCATTGCCATTTAGACCACTGCAACAGAAGATCCCGTGACATCCATTGAGTGTGGCTTGGCGATGCCATTTTGAAGAGTAGCTCAAGTTTGGACAACTTGTGGATTGCATGTGTCTTTGCAGAACTTTAACTGTCCACACCAAACTTTGAAATCAGTTCAGAAAGAAAACTTAACTGCCAAGTGCTTTCACCCAACTTCTAGACCACTCTGAAGTAATGGAAAGTGAGAAACAGCACAGTTGCTAATATTTCATCCTTTTCCCCCCTGTATTTCTCTTAGGACTGGCCGAGCTCTTGACCATCCAGTCTCTCCCTTGAGGACAGATGTACCTGTGAAGCAGCAAACAAACACCACTTTGGCTGAGCTTCCTCTGATGTCTACCTGCAAGAGCAACAAGGTTACCAAGGGGCTTTGCTTACAAGAATTCTAACACCTTTTTTTAGCTGTTAACATGCCACATTTCTTGCTCTACAGTAAGCTCTGAATACTGGAAATTTCCATTTATTTATCAGTCTATCCTGCAGGTTATATGTTACAGGTGGAAGTGTATGAAAAACAGCTGATTGTAAATGAAGTCCTGAAACTGCCAGCACAACTGTAGGCTTATCATGATAGGCAAGGGCAAACTATTTGACTGAAGCTGTTTTTCCTGTACTGGAGAAAAACTGAGATGTGTAACCCTACAGTTTACCTGAATCCTTAAACAGTTTGTTGTTTTATTGCCTCCTGGGTAATGACAGTGATTCTAGAGGTCAAGTCTTCCCCTACAGCTATTTCCTTGCTAGCTTCAAGCAGGCAGCAATGTACATCTCTTGTCGTTCAATCATTGCAGTTTATGCTGATTTATTTCCCTGTCTCCACTAGGGTAAGTTTGACTCTACCCCTTCTATTGACCAGCATGGCCTACAAGGTTGTCAGGAAGCAGTTGAGGCAATGTTCCCTGTTCTTTCAGCTAATCACAATGGAGATGCACTAGAGTGGACATGACCTCTTAAACTCAGATAGAGCTATATTTTGTTTTGAAATTTGGCTGGTCCAAATATAACAAAATGCTTATTTGCATCATGCCTAGAGGGCTTATTCTAAATTACACTGATCACTTATACCTTTAAAGAAATAGATTTGTCCATCCAGATTTAGAGAATAAATGGAAGAGACAAGAAAAAACTTATTAAATATGTTATATGAAAGTATTACTTCCTGTATCACAGAATGTTATCATGGTTGGGTTGGAAAGGACCTTTAAAGATTATCTAGTTCTAAGCACCCTGCCATGGGGAGGGACATATTTCACAGGATTGTGTTTCTCAAAGCCCTGTCCAGCCTGGCCTTGAACAATTCAGGGTATCCACACTTATCCACACTTCTCGGGACAACCTGTTGTATCATCCTCATTGTAAAAAAAAAAAAAAATAAAAAAAAAAAAAAATAAAAAAAAAAAAAAATAAAAAAAAAAAAAAATAAAAAAAAAAAAAAATAAAAAAAAAAAAAAATAAAAAAAAAAAAAAATAAAAAAAAAAAAAAATAAAAAAAAAAAAAAATAAAAAAAAAAAAAAACCCCCTATTTTTTTTTCCCATATAAAAGCATTGCTCCTTTTCCTGTCACTACAGACCTTGATGAAAAGTCTCCATCTGTCTTCTTTATAAGCTCCCTCTAAGTATTGAAAAACCACAACAAGATTTCCTCCAGACCTTCTCTACTCCAAGCTGAGAAAAACAAACTTTCTTAAGCCTTTCTTCAGTGGAGAAGACTTCCAGCCCTCTGACCATTATCATGACCCTCTTTTGAACTTGCTCCAAGAGGTGCATGTCTTTCCTGTGCTGGGAGCCCAGATGTGGATGCAGTTCCAAAGGTGGAGCCTCAGCAGGGCAGGGCAGAGGGGCCCTGCTGGCCGTGTTGCTTTGGATGCAGCACAAAGTACAATTGGCTTTCTGGGCTGCAAGCTCACATTGACAGGTCATGTATAGCTTTTCACTCACCAGTAGCACCAAGTCCTTCTCTACGGGGCTGCTCTCAGTCCATTTATTCCCCATTCTGTACGGATACTGGTGGGGCCCCTGACCCAAGTGCAGGACCTTGCCTTGTTAAACTTCATAGCATCTGCTCAGCCTCACTCCTCAAGCCTGTAAAGGTCCCTACGGATGGCATCTCTTCCCCCAAGCACATAAAGGGCTTCCCTTGGTTTGGTGTCATCTGAGGGTGCACGCAATCCTCCTATGTCCTTGATGAGGATGCCAAACAATATTGGGCCCTCCTTCTCTCTTTTTGCTGTACTAGTCACTTCAAATTCAACACCTCAGCTTCACTCTCTTTGGAGTCTCCTGTCTTCTCCTTTCAGAAATGCCTGTTTTCTTGGCAGAGTGGATATGGACCACAGAAAGGATCCCATCATCTTTGCTACAAACCCTGTTCACTGCGTTTTCCTCTTGGTTTCCAACCCATTTATTTCCCTTGTCTAATGTGGAGGTCTCTTCCTACTTCTGTGGAGCCTCATGTTTCTCTGTTGCTATGAAAAGAGCAATATAGGAAGAGACATTGAAACAATTGATGTTTAAAGTAAGATTTAATGAGATATTGCTGCCCTTCACTTTCCATGTCTTCCAGAAGAAGGATCTTTTAACTTGATTTCATTTCCATTAATGCATTCCCTAGCCATAAATTGAAAATCATTATAGTTTAAAACATGTGCTTATCCTTTATTCCTCTTCATTCAACTGCATTAGTTTTTAACTATTCAGTATTTTGCTTGCATGACAAGTGGTCTGGCTTCCTGCTTCCTAGTTTTGCCCTGGGTTCAAAAGAAGAAAGTTCTAAACCCTTCTGATATTAAAACTAGTCCAGAACAGGCAGAACATGTCAACATAGACAAGATATATCACCTTATAATAGCCTGGGACAGCACAGGTCTGGCTGGGGTTGCTTGGGACCCTAGTTAAATGCCCAAGTTATTTACCTGATTTTTTGTCATGAGCTGCAAGAGAAATTCCTAAAGTAATTTTAAACTTACTGTGTGAAATGCAATGATACTTTATGACAGCAATAAGGGTGCCCTTGAGACCTTTCTTCTCTTTGCCCCTCTGCTTTAAAAAGTCATAACACTACATATTGGCAGAGAAATAAAGTCAAAACTTTTCTGAGCTGCACTACAGTAGAGTATTCTGCAGTAAGAGATCATTCTGACTTGACCTATTTTCAACTGAAGAGCTCGGGTGTGCCATTCTATTTGGACTATTAATTACTAAGAGACAGCTTAGCTACCAGGGAAGAGAGGAAAAAAAGGCAGATCATGAGTATTGAAATCTATGTGAATTTTAATGAAAAATTATAACAAGATAATAAATCTTATGGGAAGCCCACAAAACTCTCAAAGGTTTGAACTAAGCAAACAAGGATTCTCTCCAGGACTTAATAGATGTGTCCTGATTTATGTATAAAATGAGGTTCAGCACAATTGTCCCTGAATTGCATACTGTCTTCCTGGATATGTATTTTTGTGTTCTCACACAGCTAAAATACCTTAGCTCTCCGAAAGTGAAAACGAGCAACTTATAAAATACACTGTTAACTTACACAGGTATTCCTCCAGCCTTAAAAATGAGCCATTACCTTTTGTTGGAAATACTGAAGACTGCAAAATACCCCATTAAAAATGACTGAAAATATAGCTGTTATAACAGCCAGTGGAGGAATCTTACAGTTATTTTTTTATCACAATCATGTGTATCTCCCTTTCCCAAAGCTCATATGCATTTCTCCCTGTTCAGTGCAAAATGTAAGGACAAGAAGGACAGAAAAGGGTTGCTGGAAAACTGCGTATACAGAGAACAAATAGGTTATTATAATGGACAGAAAGATTCTGTTATTCATCTGGCAGCTGGCAAGTTCCAGAAAGGCCCTGGAAGAGGGGCCTGGCCTGAGCAGCAAGCCACTCATAAGGTAAGAGGAGGTGGCATAGCTTCCTGAGGACTGTCAGAGCTACAGCAGAGGTGCCTGGGAGGTGTCTAATGTGTGATAGGGGGCCCAGGTCCCACTGAGGAACACTCTCTAAGTACATCACTATCAATATTTTTCAGATTTCTTCAGGAAAAAAAAAAAAGTCTTTGTACTTGGTTTAGTTTTATCATTCTTTCTCCTTAATTTCTCCCTTACCCATCATGCTCCATTACATGATAAATTTGGAAAGGTCACAGTAGTAATAACTTTCATGTAAGTGGGTATATTCTTCTGAGCATCCCGTCTCAAGATCCTTGGGGAAAATGATAGGGTCACCTATTTTTTAGAAGTGCAATGATTTTAATACAGTAAGACAGACACTATAAGTCAAATCACTAATCAGGGACGTATATTCACATATAATACAACCCTTTCCTCACACTCTCCCTCCTTATTTTGCTCAGAGGCACTTTCTGACACCAGAAATAGCACATTACTGATCACATGGTTTGGGTGGACTTTTTCTCTGATTGTAATATGCAACAGAGTATTAGATGTGCTAGCCTGAGTTTCAGTAGTCCAGGGAGACTTAGGTGCACTACCTGACCAACAAAAAATGTGAAAGAAAACAGTGTAAAGCTCAGGAGCTGCAGGGGAGCAAGGCTACTTTGGTTCAGCAAATATTGTGACTTGTAATCTGATCAAAAGTAGTTTTCAAACAATTGGTTCTCTAGATCTATGTGATACAGGTTTAAACATGACTTATTTTTGGCTGTCAGTAGAAATGCAGCAAATTTCTATTTTCTCTGAGTGCCATCTTCAAATTATGTGAACAAAGGAGTGGAGATTGACTCAATCTCACTGTGATCTCATCCATAATCACACCTTCCTGAATGCCCATTATTAGTATCTTGACTTCTACATCAATAAAAAATGAATTTCTGGTATGTAAAACAAGATTAACCTCTGAAGCAGCCACACCATCAGGCTATCCAGCTAATTATAATAATCCCTGTTTTTTAGTGCAGTGTGTCCTCATGCACAGTTATACCAGCCAAAAAGCACTTCCATGTTGGGGTTCCTGTGCTGTTCTGTGGAACACACAACAGCAGGATTCCCCCAGAGATCACCTCCTCAGCAGCAAACCCATGGCTACAGGGAAACTCTATATCTTCTGGGTGAATGCTTAATACTTAATACATGTGAAAGAGCAGGTTTCTGTCAGCACCACCGTGGTGAAAAGAAAGTAGTCAGAGCTGTCATTAAAAATCTGTTTGGGTGGCTGCATGGGTGGAAGTTTGAACAATGGGAACTTGACAGGGATGTGTGATGGGAATAAAAGACACTGAGACAGGTAGGAGAAGATGAAACAAAATCTGCACAACTACATTAACTATATAAAGTACTGATGCCCTGAAAGTGTAAGCATGCTGACCTTGCCCAGCTACTTGGTTGTGTGCCGCCTTTTTGGGACCTGACCTTTGGGGAAGCTGCCCCAGTCACACACTCATATTGCCAAGAGCCAAAAGAGAGAGCCTTCCAGGAAGAGGGAACAGGGAAATGGAATCTCCTTTATTGTCTCCTCCAGCTTCACCCGAGCATCATTTGGTCTCAGGCAGTTCAGTGAGTTTTGTCAGTGAATCTTGATGTCTGCCTGGCATCTTATGAGCCCAATAACAGCCCAGCTTAAACAGTGCATCTCTCTCCTCCTGGAGGAAAGCACAGGAAGAAGGACAGCAGCACTCCTCATGCCATCCCATCTGAGGGAGTTCCTGCAGCTGGAAAGAAATTACCGATTTTTCTCCGTGATTTACCACCTCAGGTCAGTGCAGTAAGCAATGCCAAAGACAAAACTCTTTCTCTAGATTTCCAGGACCATGAAAGTGACTCAGGGACTGCTTGAGAGTTAATTTAAAGATGTGCTCTGTAGGATGAGTTTTAAAGCTGACTCAGAGGCTGATGGTTCCACAATACTCTGCAGAGATTTATGACAGCTGGAAGCTAACACCACTGCTGCAGCCAACCAACACCATTTTGCATTTCCCAGAGCAAAAAGACTGATACATAGAGAGTTAAAAATTATGCTGTATGTTCTGTGTATTTATAAGGTACAGGAGTAAATACTCTACTGTGGTACCTCACATCTGCAGAGAACTGTGAAAAATGCAGGCCAGATAATTTCTGTGTTGGGAGGCACCAGCCTTCCGTGACAATTCTCAGCTAAGCATGAAGACCAGAAAAGCTGAGTTGCCAGGAAGATTAACAACTTATTTTCCTGAGGTGTTAAATTTACAAGAAAGTGTGAGAACAACTACAGAGGTGCCAAGAACTCCAGTGATGCATAGAATGGGGGTTCCTGTTCTGAGAGGAGGAGAAACAAAGGGATGGGTTTCACCTTTCTGAATGAAGCACATTTATCAGTGTCAGTTAAAAGCAATTATTTTCACTGTTAATACACAGTGGCACAGCAGAGGAGAGCTGCAGGTAATGTTGTACATTAGCTATCATTTTGATTTGATTAGTAAAATGTGTCTATCTCAAATCTGACCAAAATCCTCCCCTTCAGGGTGGCTCATCACATCTCTATGTGTACAGACAATGCCAAAATGTATCTGCTATCAATATAATATAACCTGCTCCAGTGATCACAGCACAGTCAGATTATCTCTCAGTCAAGGACCTCAGTCAATCTGTTCAGAGAATAAAGAAGCAAGACAGATGCTGCTGTTGAGAAGTTTTCTTAAGAATTGCAAAAGGTAAGGGGGAAAGTTACTGGTTTTCTTCAGTATTAACACTTTTCAAAAGGAATGTTCTATTTGTTTCAGTGTCAGCTCAAACTAGATTTTGGAAATGAAGCCCTGGTCTTGGGGAAGGCAATAGAACTTTTTCCTCCTGATTTCAGGGAGGTTTCACAGTTGCTTGAGATTTTCCCCTCAAATTCCAAGAGTAGATTCCTTTGTTGTTTAAGAAATTTAGGTTAGATGAAGCAGGCCAAGAATGACATCAGGTTGTGGCCAAACTTGAATATATTTGGCTGTTACATTTAATTCTTCCCTTGTCTCAGCTCCATAATAATATAATGCTGCTGTTGATAAATACTAAGGTTGGGCTCCAGAACATACTGAGCAAGAAAAGATAAAGGGTGTTTCTTTGCTCTGTAATAATGTAATGAATATAATGAAGAAAGAAAATTGAGAAAAACCTCTAACAGGTAATCTAATTTTAAAAAACATTTATGAATTATGCATATTTTTCAGACTTCCTACTGTAAAACACTTTTAAAATTTCCAGATCTGCCATTATCAAACTTTAGTCAGAATTGTCAACACAGAAACATTAGGAGGCTCCCTCTTGAGTACTGAAAATGACATTTAAAGGAATGAGGGACCTGAACTGGTTGTAGGCATTTTAGAATACGCCTTGGTGCTCTTAAGACAAAATTCATTATCTATTTTGGTATGTAGCTGAACTGTCAATTTAACAGTATGGATGTAGATGTCCACAAAAACAGTTACTGCAATGATATTTGGTTTCAAGAGGATCTATAATGAAAATGGTATTTACAAATGGTCCCCTTTATTTTGTTTTCTAGGTCATGAAATCCCTTTGTCTCCTCATCCATTTTTCCCCTCACTCCTCAGCCTCACCAAATGTTTGAAAATTCTTCATGTAAATACCTTTGGCAACTAACTCTGAAGAATACAAATTCCTACCCAGTGTGCCCCCAGAAGAACACCAACTTCAGTAAGCAAACATTTTTCTGTTCTTCCTACCCAGCAATATGCTGTTGTTTGCAAACACTTCCACCCCAAGACTCCAATAGTACTGTTGGACAAGCTTTCAACGTCCTTAGAGATACATCTATAAGACTGGTAGTCACAATGGTCAAGAATGTCTGATGGACCCTGAAGAAAACACAATTTAAAAATAATGTATGTCTTACCTGCTTATTCATGAGTATGTAGATAATGGGATTGCAAACAGTGCTGCTTTTTGCTAGGATGGAAGGGATGATGCTCATAACAGGAGTCACAACACCTGGCTTGCCAAATGTTGCAAGTAATGCTATAACCCCATATGGAATCCAGCACACCAGATAACAGATAACTGTAGTGATCACCATGAACAAGACGTGGTATTCTCTTTTGCGGGCAGCATTCTTGTGGATTTTTCCAACCTAGGGAAAGGTTTAAAAAGAGATAAAATTTAACAAGTGGAGCTGTTGGATTGACTGCATGAATAACCTGGGACTATTGGTCTTGGATCAGCAATAACAATCAACACTGTAGTTCCAGAAGCAAAACAAATACAAACCCAAAAGTGATTGAATGCAGTGAAAAGTCTTTCATCATCTCCATTAGGCACTAGGGGAAGCTCTGCAGAGACCACACTGCATGCCAGCATAAACCACAGTCCCACTGGAGGTTGGAGCAAATGTGGAAAGGTAACAAAGCATCTAGTCCTTAACAGATGTTAGGTCATCTACAGCTGTTTTTAAAGTATGGAATTTTGTGTAAATATACCACGTTTTCATTCAAATTATGCCAGTAGACAGAACTTGTTTGATATGAAGAAGCTTTGCATAGCACCACCAGAAGTATTTTCTGCTAAGGGTGTGGAAAAAGCAGAGCAACACTGGGACTGTGCTTAGTATCTCTGTCCTTGGATCTTTCCAACACTAGATAAAGCCTCAGCTGACCTGGCATAGTGCTAGCCATGGTCATACTTGGAGTGGGACACCAGAGAAGCCTTGCTGAATCACTTCGTCAAGTTTTAAGGGGTAGGATTCATTCCCTCTAGACTATTTCTTCCAGGTACTTAACCATTTTGATAAAAGGGCTTCACTCCTGATAATGATCAGAAACAAGTTTTTGTTGCTCTTAAAATTGTGCTGAATGCTGATTCATTGTGGATCATTGGATTTTTTGGGAAAATGAAATAGAATTGGCTAAACAGGAGAAGCAGATGTAAATGAGCAGTTTCAAAGTGATGGTTTCAAGAGTCTGTCTTGTTACCATGAATTTGCCAGTAATTACAGTGTGTGGGCAAATCTGTTGTGGAAGTATTTATAATCTGTGCTTCAAAATTTCTTCTCCTTTAGCCTGTTCTGGATTGAAGCATCAAGCCCTCTGGGAGTCTAGAGCTCTAAGATAAAGCTCTAACATTAAAATAACTGCCAACTTTTACTTTTAAGCCTTGGTGTGAATACATTTTTCTGTAGACGACTGCAGAATGCTCTTCCAGTGTTTGGGCAGTTGAGTGCATTACTGATAACAGTGAGGAATAAGCTCATTCCCTAAAAATCAAAAGCGAACTCTGCAAGGAGGGTAATTTTGGAGACTCTCTCCACTGACTCATGGAGACTCAGCACACTGGTCTCCCGAGGTCATAGTTGATTCCTCAGCTTTACCTCAGTGTGTGTTTAGCAAACCCAGATGTGCCAGCAGGACTTCAGGAACTATTCAAATATTTAAACTATATTGATTGAGCCTTGTACTCAGACAAATCTAATTTATGTCCACTTTAAGGTCTTTTTGCCTCTTGAATGCAGCACTTGAGAGAAAATTGCACTCAGGGGAATTAAGCCCATGTAAAAATACAAACATAAATAAGCAAGAAAGCAGTTCTATGTAATGGAACACATCCAAACTTTACTTAATCAAATAATAATAATAATAAAGTTTTAAATCAATAAGTTTAAACTGATGCAGGTAAATGAATAGAGCACAGTTAAAGGTGGAAGTCACCAGCCATCCCAGTCAAATGTCATGTGCTGCTACCTGACACATACCTTGCTCATGCCAAGGAAATAGTCAGAGCTTTTTCTGCACTTTGTAGTGAGGGTCTTTTCACATAACGTATGTTTTTTATGTAACAGATTGTGAGTTAAACATATATATAGTGACTGTATGTGAGTTGAACATATATATATAGTGATTGTACAAGGTACATATGAAAGCAAAGTAATATGGCTACAGTTTCTTTTTAGTTCATTATGACTCTAGGCTTCTAGAGTGCTTGGTTCTATCTGGAGTTTCAGTGGAAATGTTCCTGTAAATTAAACACACACTAACTTCATCTGCCCAAAACTAGTAAGTATTTTTCCTAACTGCTTTTTAATAATTTTTTGCAAAAAGGCAGTAACAAAATAAAGTCTATCCTTTCTGAGAAGACTTGGAACTACTTTTTTAATAAGACCGCAACCTGTTTATTTTATAATTACTTTAGCTTGAAAAAAGGATAAATAATAGATAATGGTATAATCCTGTATTGCTTATTTGAACTAAATTTTTCATGACTAAAGGGAAATTTCTCTGATTGATGAATCCAGGATCCCATGTCAGCCACAGCTATGCTACAAATTAAATAATAACAAGGAATGCAAAGCCCCAGTTAGCTATCCACAGCTGAAGACCTTCAGTAAACACAGAAGGATCAGGCAACACATTTTTGCTCTGTGCTTAGACACATGACTTGAAGACTTTGCAAGAATTTACTATCTGTGCAGACAAAATAGAGACCATAAATGAAGGAAGGAAAGATGTCTGAGAGTAGAGTGGCTATGGATGTGATTTTGGCATATATCCTTCCACTTTCACGTCTTTAGCTCATTTCCATAGGATGGAAAGTTTAGAAATCACGTACCATATTTGTTCTCACACTCTTGGTTTCATTGCCTTTGCAGTTTTGCAGCCTACCTTTAGAAGGTGTTACCTTTAAAGATTGTCTGTCTACAGATACTGGTAGGCCTCCAGCAAAATATAACTCAGGTTCATGTAACCTACAGAAAGATTACACTTTTGCAGGTGAAAAAGCAGTAGACATTTTTACATGAAAATAATTCTATTTTTTATTTTAAAACTACCGAACAATTTAATGCAATTGCTACAGTGTATTTTCAGTAGTCAAATGGAAATGCCTCCCTGGGTATCCAGCTGGTAGAAGAGCATCAAATAATGATGAGGAAAAATAGATTCAAATAATATTCTAGAATAACTGTGCTTGTAAATTTCTGTCTAAATGTGAACACGCAGGGTATATATAATATAAATTTAAAACACTTAGAAGATATAAACCACATTTTAAAATGGCACAAGAAATACTGGCCCATTGGGATCAGATTGTACTTACATAGGATGGATAAAAAAACTTCATTGCTGTAAACTCAGCTGTTTTCTCTGGGACAAAGATCATCTCCTGCCAAATTTAGCAACATAAAGGTTGGGAAACCACTATATTTAAAGAAAAGAAGGATGGGGGATTGCTTGTTGAGGGGTTTTTGATGAGGAAATGGTGTTTCTCCCCTACTTTCATCCTAGGAAGTAGCAGATATGTTTTGGTTTATCAGAACTCAGCTGGAGGCAGTGACAGGCAAGCCTGTCTAATCTCAGGCACTGAGCATAACAGTGGCACAGTTAGCTCTGCTCTAGATTTGCCCTGCAGCCATGCTGCATCTCACATATACCAAATGCTTTTTTCCAGTCAATCTGATACAAAAAATACCACTACTTAGATCACTAGGGCAGCATGCTGAGCACATACATTAGATGTGACAGACCACAGAGTGTGGGAGAAGACAGGATGGCATTCAGTAAGGAGGCTGGCATGGCAGAAGTGTCCTCAGAAGGAGCCCAAGTGACACATTGATTGGTTGACCTCAAAAGCTGCATCCACAAGATGTAACAGATACATCACTCACCAAGTGATGGGCTGCACTGCTATTCCGTGTTTTGGAAAAGATGAAACTCAGGAGGTCTGAGCAGAGCATAGAAAATTTCAACAGCACTGCTGAAAGTCTGGAGAGGTCATAAACCAATGACAAGGGGACCTTAAATACAGATATGGAGTGGGTTAGTAAAAAAGGATGCAAAGAGCTTTTGCTGTAACTGTGGAGATTGTTAGATTGGAAGTTAAAGAAAAGTATTCAAAATATCTGCTGTGACAGGTACTCTGCAGGAGAGAGAAAAGCCTTTAAAAAATGCGTGGGCCTGTCACAACAAGGACCCAGAGAAAAGGTATGACCTAGAGGAAGCTTGACTCCTCTAAGGAGAACAGATCTGTTCTTTCTTTAAAGAAAAAAGAGAATGGGTCTGTCTTTGCAGAAAACAAGTTAACTTTCCAAACACATAAACACTGCTATACAGTGGTATGGGAGATAATAATAGGACTGTAGCTCATAGGAAATGATTTTAAGGCAACAGGCTCTGGTTACCCAATTTAGGTATTGCAGCTGTCAGTCCAGACCTCATCACTGTCCAAGTCAACTGTTCCAGTCAGCCTGTTCCTGGAGGGAGCAGCCAGATGGCAACCACAGCGGAGTCCGTGGGCTTATATCAGGCCAAAATCAGGCCAAACACTGGAGCTTTCCAGCCCACACAAAAGAGGACAGCAGCTACCTGCCTCTGGGCAGGGGTTTACTGCTTTAAATTTTTTTTTAGCCATCAAATAGCTTCATATGGAGAAGAGCCCTGAGCAGCACCTTGCCCAGGGGGACAGCCTGCCTCTTCCTGGCTCCAGAGCCAAAAGTTTGACCTATTGCAGCCCCTTCTCAGCTCTCTCTGGATTTATTTGGGCATGACTTATGGGACAAGGGAATACTGGTGGCACTTCATCTACTCAGAAGAAGGCAGAAGTGCCAGGAAAGACCTGGAGGATGCTTGTGCATAGTGGTTGTGGAACAACTACAAGGCCCACAGTGCCAGAGGCACATATGTAGTCAGCCCACCATATTCCCATCATCCATGGACAAGCTGGGTTTTTTTATATGTGTAAGGCAAGGGAACTGGGCCAAAGTTAGCTACTAAGAAGGAGAAGCTTCAATAATGAAGATCTAACCTGACAGTTTTGAATTCCCCTGTGTTTTCTTTTTCACTTTTCCCTAGTCTCTCCTCTTTACCTAATGTAGCTATGTGCTTTTTCTCATAAAGCATTTCCTTCATATTTTAACTGCACCCATTTTCAGCTGTGAACATCTTGAAAGGTTATGGAGAATATATGGCATCCCATCCATCTAGATGGAAAGACTGTGCACCATCCAGAGCCACTTCAAGCAAGGGACATGTACATCATAATACCTTAGAAATCAAGGGTCCTCTTTATAAGTTTTGTCCTTTAAGTCACTTTCTCTTCCTCCAGCTATTTATTAAGATGGAAAATAGTATCACTAGCTACACCTGTGCACCTAAATAGTGGATGCTGTAAACATCCTTTATGTAGCTTGCTCTAAACAAGCAATATCGAAAGAGGGCAAAAAGTGCTTTTTTCATCATGGCTGATATATTATTCCTGGATCTGTATTTGTGCATATTACAAGCATATAACCATGTTTACTTCACTATTTCAGAAATGCACAGTGAAGAAAAGGCTATTTATGAGCAGCAGTGTTTGTTGCCACCAGCATCTTTCAGGATCAGCTATAAGTGTTTGTTTTGACATGATCAAGTATTTGACAGTACTACCATAACCAGACACAAGTAAAATATTCATCATTATCTGAGGGAAGTCTGCCAATCTTTGAACATTTAGTCTACTATGGCTTCTTGAAATGAACAGAAGGCATCTAGACTTTTTATGCAAAAGCTGCAACAGAGGAAAAGGCTGGAAAAAGATCATCCTTCTTCCATCATGAACCAGTCAAGTAAAACAGTCCCTCTCTTGCACTTCTTAAAAAAGAAAATCAGATATGGCCTCCATTCATTGGTATGAATAAACCTCTACTAAACCTTGCAGTTAAACTAAGCAGTGACTGAAATGTCAGTTGTGATGAGCTTTCTCCTCTCCCATCTCTGTGGATTCTGTCATTGGGCAAAACAAGGAAAAAATGAGAAAAATGCAAGCACACCTTTAAAGCATGTACAGCTCTAAACAGCTGTGGGAAACATACTCTCCAAGTAAACTATTTCTCAGTGTGAGCTCCCCCAGATCCAGTACTGTACAGATTAATAATAATGAGAGATTAAATACTTTGTTGTTTAAAATAGGTAATCCTGAAAAAAGAGGGCTCACTGACTTAACAAGCAAATGCCTCCTTTGTTAGCAGTTAGGTGGCTAAGTTCAAAATGAGTGAACACTGAACATTGTCCTGTGTAAATGGAGAGTGAACAGAAACATCTGGTTTGGGTCATCTTAGAATTCAATGGGCCTTGACTCTACAAAGCATTTACACTTATATATTCAGTTAGCAAACTGAGATTTAAGCATGCACATGAGCATTTTGCTCAGCTGGGGCCACATAATGAGTTAATAGCAACAAACACAGAAGGCAGAAGCCATAAAACCACACAAGGGGCCATATAGCTAATTATTTTATGTTGCTGTTAAGTGTAGCAATTTAAGTCCACAGGAAGGATATTTTATCAGCTGAAGACTGGTTTTATTGTAAATTTTTGTTATTGAAATGGGAATTAGCTGCCCTAATGCCTCAAGGTGAAGTGATGCTTTAAATACAAAATTCATGGCTTTGTACATTGCCCTTAAAGCATAACTGCTATTGATGCTAAAATCAGCCAAGTTCTATTGTGGACTTAAGGAACACTATAATCCTCTTAGATGCAGGATTTTTTTTCACTGCTAAAGGGTTTTTAGCAGAAATTTGAGTAACACAGTGAACACATTCCCATATATTAAAGGAGCTCAAGGTGTCCCTCTCATCATTGATATTCCATGTTTTATCCTGACCGTCTTTATTCACTGTGTATTTTCTAGCATCAGTGTTCATGAGAAGATTAAAGATGTATATGCCCACTATAATTTGGGTTGCATTAACAACATTAATAACCAAAACAGTTTGGTTTTAGAAAGAGAAGTTCATCAAGATACTCTCACAAGGATCATCAAAGTCCAACTACTGCCCTTGCACAGGGCAGCTCCAATAATTGCACCATGTCACTGACAGCATTGTCCAAACAGTAAATTTGGAAATTCAACAGGTCCAAGTGCCAGGTGCTGCACATGGGTTGAGGAAATCCCCAAAAATTACTGCAGACTGGGAAAAGTCATTGAAACTACAGAAAAGGAATTCAGGGTTCTCATGGATGGAAGGCTGGACATGAGCTGGCAATGTGCACTCTCAGCCCAGAAGGCTCAAATATATCCTGGGCTGCATCAAAAGAGGACTGGACAGCAGGTACAGGGAGGAGATTTCTTCTACTCTGCCCTCATGAGAGCACACCTGGAGTGCTGCATACAGCCCTGGAGTCCTTAACACAAGGAAGATGTGATCCTGTATTATAATATTACTACATGTAATATTATAATATGCTGCTCTGCAACACAACTTGCTCTTATAAAGGTGGACGGTGCTGAGATTGCTTTCAGAAAATCAAGTCAGTAATTTAGTTTAACATTCCTCTTCTTGAAAAGCTTGCCAACAAATTATATTTTTAACCAATAACTTAATAACCAACTTCTGGTTTGGGTTAGGGTTTTTGTTGTTTGTGTTTTAGCAGCTACTGTGATGGCTCTGACTGACTGAACAGCCCAGCCGACCTTAAAAGAAAATTAAAAAAAAAAGAATTAAAGCTGACTTTGATGTATTTTGCATTGAAAAATTTCTGAAGCAGGAAGGGAAAATGTCAGACCTTAATTCCTTCTTGGTTTCTGTGTTCTTTCTTCCAGAGACAGCAAAATGTAGAATGCATATATGCAAAATCACTAATAAAGTTGAACTCTTCAACAACAGATGAACTGACAGGTGTAAAATTTCTTTACAGGTTTCTTTTCTAGGCTACTTTATGCTAAACAACAATATGCTACCATCTACATAGAAAATGGACTGCATACTTTTCTGCACCTAAAGGAAAAATGTTTTCAATCAATGACAAAAAATAACATTTTGAAATATGTATATACATACATTTGTATTTATGCAAAAATTTATGCACACCACACACTATATATCTTACAAATATATATACACACATTATACACACACACACACATATTTCCACAATTATGTGAAATTTTTACTCAGAATCATCCATATGTGGAGAAGAAAGTTAGGAAAAAGCAAGTTATGATGCAAGTATTACTCACTGCCCTCTTTACCTCATGAATTAAATTAACCATAACCTTTTCTACTCTAAATACCAATACTTTCTTTGAATCTGGGGTGTGAATTTAAAAAAAAAAAAGAAGTGTCAGGGTAATGTTTTCCCTGAAAATGGAGCTTGGCTGTTCCCCAAGGTCCATTTTTGCAGGTATGTAAGCTCCCGCTCACATTTAATGCTACTTTTCACCAGGCTAGCATATGTGGGTGAGAACTTGAGTTTGCTTTCCTCTGGATTGGTAGCTGCACTCCTTACCGTGAAATCAGATGATAAAATCTCTCTGGCACCATCAGTCTTTCAGCACCTAACCACAATTACCCCTTCTCCTGGGAAGAGGGTGGACTTTCCCATATTTCATTGAAGGATCCCCTCCCACTTTCCTGAAAATTTCTACTGACATAAAGCAAGGAATCATTAAGGACATGTGGGTATGTCTTTGACATGTAGCTATTTATATTTAAATAAGCCCAATAGATATGCTTGTATCTGCTTGTCAAATCCTATAGACCCTACAAAGGATATAAATACAACGTGTTTTCAAAGCTTTCATCTAATTGGCATCTTAAAAAATACAGGAATTATGCTCAAAATAGCCTGCAAATATTCTCCTCCAGATGCTTTCCCTCAAATTCTTACACACTTGCCATGTCATAGGTATATTCAGAAAAAAAACCCAAAACAAAACAAAACCAACCTGACCCTGAGTAGTCTGCAAGTCTTCAGTTCTTCTCTCAGTAGGATCCTTGATACCCTCCTGATTTTAAATCCCACTCTACAGCATATGATCCTATTTTCAACACAGAATGAAAAACTGGACATAGAAGTTAATGTAAACAGCTAAGTTAGACAAATTAAATATAACCAGTAAGACTGAAGCTCAGGGGTATATGCTTTTTTCCTTGTGAGAAGTGTACTCAGGTGCACCTGAAGAAGTTAGGTCTCTCTAACCCTCACTCTGACAGGTGAGAGAGTGAGCAAGGGGAAGCTGGCTTAGCAAGTTGTACCTAGCCTGGTGTTCCTAAACATTTCTTTATCTTCACTCACAGAAAAGGAAGATAAATTCCTTTTCTGTAGCTTGTGGATTACAGACAGTCCTTTATAAATTATATAAAATCAGTGGCAACTGGAAATAACCAGAGCATGAGGTACTTTGGCTGATTTTTACATCTACCTAGAACAAGAACAGTTAATAAAAACCAAACAAAAAACAACTCAACAACAAAATTTCTTTTTCTTGTTTAAAGTTTCATTCCTGATCCCACAAAACAAATTTTTTAAAAAGTTCTGTTGGAGTTAGGGTATTCATAGCATTAGACCGAAATTTGACATTACAAGGTGAAGACAGCACAAAAGATTCTAAGAAAAAGATCAGGGAATAGGTGAGGAAAGAATAAATAATTAGACATGAAGTAAGTAACATCCGTTCTCTAGCATATTTTTTTTATGGCCCTTTCTAACGATTTTCCGAAGAGGTTTTTCTAGTCTGGAGCTACAGGCTCTGCCTTTTGTGATGCTGCCTTTCCCACTGGCACTTGCAGCCTTTTGGGAGAACCATCACAGCCTCAGTCTGAGAACATCTATTCTGTCTACCCCTCTAACACTGCCTTGAGGATCACCTTTACATCAGGGTCCACCAAGAAACCTCTCTGTCAGAATGGACACAGTCTGTCAGAAATGCTCTCTAAAGAGGGAGGCATCATGTTCACTTTGGGAACCCAGACATTGCTTCAGATGGAAACAAGATGTAGGAAACTGTGCATGGGAGTGACTCCTCCAAGCCTGCAGCACTCAGAATTATCATGCCTTCAGAAACATGATATGGACCTATTTGCAGAGATCCTTTAACTCCATTTTTAGGAACCTTTTAAAGGATATTTAAGACATGCCATACCCAAAAGTGACAGAAGAAAAAGCAGTGTAAATAATGGGAAATACTTTGAAGGTGTCAGATATAGCATAAGGCAGCTGGTGTGCAGCAATGACATGGAAAGAAATGGACTTGAGAAACAAGTCCCAGAGTGCCAGTCTAAAAGAATCAACCAGAGTTTATCCATGCCCAGTACTCTGAGACATGCAGGATCCACATTTATATGTTCTGAGCATATCTTTGTGATATGCATTATGATGTGTAAAAATGCACCATGACTCCTACATAATATAGAAAAGATGGGCAGTTGTGTTTTAAATAATATTCCTTGCTAGAATTTTGAACAAAGCTAACAAAAATAAGATGCCTTCTTGTATTGCTCAAAAGATTCTAATTTTCCAAATGCTTACAACTCAAATGGATGAACTTGTTGAGAAACTTCCAATTCCTACCCCCTGTATCCTCTCTGATGAAATACTGTGGATCTGTGGAAGCAATGATGCTTGAAAGCTTGTAAATTCTAGATACATATGGCTGAGGGAGGGATGTCATGCCATTTTTTCTTTATTTCAGCTTTACACCAATTTACAGCCTAAAGTGGAGCCATCTAGATGTCTTCCCTGCAGAGTCAGCATACTCATTAGAAAATAGACCAAAGGAGTATAAAGAACCAGATATATGTATGGGGCTTTTTAAAGTAAAATGTCTCTGAATGGTACTTTTACCAGCACACATGATTGTTTAACTCCAGATTAAACCATTTTTTTTCCTTTGTCTGTCTTCTGAAGTTTTAAATAACATTTGAAAAGAAAAGGAAGTATGTTTTCTAATGCAACAGAAACACTGAAATATGCATCCCAAAGTATAATAAACATTACATAAAATATACTCTAAGTGAAAACAAATGCCAAATGTGGCAGAGCTAGCCAAGTTTTGGGTTATAGCTGTTGTTACATAGTCACAAATCTGGCATTCTGAAAGTTTATATTATTTTGTCAGATGCACATTAAAATAAATAGCAGCTGGTGGAGACAAAGGACTGAATTTCTCTGCTTTCCTACCATTTCATTTTCATGTTGTCATAAACTACTCTAGTACCGTACATTTCCTGTTACCGTGATGAAGTGGTTTTACTATCCTTGCAAATAAATATTAGGAATTCCATGAATTTTAAGGCCTTTAAAATCTTACAGCCAGAGGGCTGGAAGGATTCTCAAGGGATTTGGTGTTGTTCATCATCCCCCCTTCCCTCATATGCACTAAATGCAGGACAAATACTCCTCAATCAGCCTGAGAGTTACTGTCTAAGAGAAAGGTATTTCATACCCCTGAACAACCTTCTCCATGATTTCAACACTTATATCCTTACAAACCTTTTAGTAACATCTGATCTAGACCTTCATTGCTAGAAAATGTTTCTTTTTGTCTTTATATTAGTGTAAGGGTATGCAAGCACAATGAGTCACTACTGCTTCTCTTTAGCAGCTGTGTTTTTACATTTGAAAATTGTTCACATATCTGTTCTCAAAATGTGCATATCTTGGTTTAACAAAACCAAGCAGACAGAACAGAGCACAACCAAGGTCAGCTGTTCCACACCTCTGCTCACCTGTCCCACAATAAGATCTATTCTGTTTGCAAAGGTATTGTGTTCCCAAATCCACACATTGTGTGGGACTCCCTATTCAAACTAGATCCTTTAGACTTTACTGATTCCCAGCCTGTGTTTATGCATCTTGTATGATTTCTCATTGTGCAAAACCCTGCACTTGCATTGACCAATCCTGATTTCATTGAGTTTTAATAATAGATCAATATCATTAATGAAGGTGCTGGAAGCACTTGACAGATCTCTGTGAAATGGGCACCTTTAAAGGGAGTTCTCTAGGACAGTATCTTCCTAGTTGCTAAGGGCACGTCATGTACAAAGAACTTCAATTGTGTCACGACTAGTTTCTCTTTTATCCTCTAGACAAGGTTACCTGTCAAAATGTGAGTACAGGTGATTCTGGCCAACTTTTGAGCAACTCATGTTGGCAGTTCCAGTTCAGAATATTCAACTACAAATACTTCAAAGCCTATTTAGAGCAGTGAAAAAAAAAACTTTAAAAAACACCTTCTACCTCCTGTTTGGTGTTGCCAAACACTTTAACGGGTTGTCCATAGAAAGGACGTCCAGGAAAGGTCCAGATAGTGGATCATTGGGAAACAAAACTCCTTGCCTGATGTTTCTGTAGTAAATGGCCAGACTGATGGATAGAAAAGAAGGTTTTCCTCTTATGAATCCTACTAAACCACTACTAAGCCTGCTAATGCTGAGTGAATGTTAAAATTGCCCATAGCCTAGAGCATTCATCTGAGAAGTGGGGATCTACTGAGTATTTCCTGCTGACTTTGCAACAGTCTACCAATGGTCTTCACTGAAATGAAGTTCACCAAGCTCGCTTAAAGGCAGGTCAGTGATTTTTATAGAGTCACCATCATCACTTAGAGAAGAAGTGGCAGTTTTATAGCACTAATAGCCCAGCTGGCATCCTACTGGCATTTCTGGGGAAAGCCAGGCATTTGTAAAAGTGATGAGCTGTGTTAACTTCATCAGACTTAGATAAATCCTTGTCATTTCTCTGCAGAAAGAGCACAATACAGATAGTGCTGACACACAATTGTAAAGTATACTGATGCTGAATTACACTGTTGATAGGGAAGAGAAATAGATTACACATTAAAAATAAAATGTGCAACTTTGCAAAACTTGGTTAGTTGGCAAGCTCCATTTCATTTTTATATATGAACTGTAATCATGCATAAAGTAAAACACATCTTCCTGATGGGCATCCTCACTTTGGAAGAAAATGGTGAAAAACACCAATAGCCCATCATGTTAGATTGGCTTTGATACTATCATTCTTTTGAATCCTGACAGCTCTGAGCCTATAAAAGAGTATTTTTATAGCAAAGAAACAAATTCAGTAAGAAAAAGACCAACATAACCTCTTCAAAGATGACTGGTATACAAGATACCTGGGTTTGGAATTTCATTTCTAAATAATATTGGTTCTCCCTGAAATTTGTTTTTCATTTGTTGAAGGGGAGTAGTACAGCAAACACAACTATATTGTTGTTACTCTGCTGCTGTACAAAAGGTAGCATTTTTATAAATGATTTCTTCAGGTAGCACAGGTTTCTGGGTTATAGGGGAACACAATGAATAACACAGTATGATGACAGCTGAAAACAATCAATACAGATTCCAAATTCTGTATCCAAGCAGAAAAATCACTATCACTCTGTAACGATTCATTTGAGCTACTTGCCATATTCTCACATACTCCAAGGGGACAGACAAAGGTGCAGTAGAATGTTATGAAATAAAACTACATTATGGCTATTCTTTAGTACATTTTGATTTTTTTTTGTGATGATTAGATTTTTATTTTTTTTTACAATTACAGCCCAGAAAAATCAACACAAGTATTCTTAATTTCAATAGGGTCAATTCATCTGCGACAATTAGTGTCCAGATATAAACTATTCTAGCAATGGCTCACTGGAAAGTCCAAGCCTCTTCAAGTCAGTATTTATTAAATATAGATATTGCAAGTTCAGCTCACTTGTGGGCAACACCTTCATTTCTGAGTTTGGGAACAGAAGAAGTCTTCACAGTGTAATGAGTAAGTAGGGATAGATATAGTTAGAGCCAGTATAAAACCTGTCCAGTGTGAATTTAATGACCTCAGAGATGGTGTAGTCATATCAAATTCCGCCATTCTTCTGGAAAGGCTGAAACTAATCGAGCAATACCTGTACCTCCCTAAGGAAAGGTCAAAGTAAAAAGAAGAATGAGTTAACAAGACGATTCAGCAGGGTGGAATTGTATTTCTTTTAACTTGACATTTAGACTGAATTAACATCCTGAACTTACTCAGCAAGCAATGAAGACCAAAGCAAATCCATTTAGTTATATATTGAGAAAATCTGAAATGTTCCAGGCTGACGTGACTAAGCACTTACTGAGCCTTGACCATCCTGGAGCACAGAAGCGTAAGCAGGGCAGAAGAGCATTTACACTGCTGAACAGTGAAAGAAAACATACAAAAAGAAAATTCTCCCAGGAGTAGCATGCAATTAACAAAAGTGTAAGGCCAGACTACCAAGCACAGTTACAAATTTTCTTCAGAAAGATTAAGGATTGATGCAGAAAGGCCAGGTTGAAGCAATATGAAAGTAATTTCTTTCAACTTGACATTTAAACTGAACCAACATCCTGAAGTTGCTCAGGGAGTGAGAGAGAGAGAAAAATATCAGGTAAGGCCTTTAAGGAATTTTACTGAACTCTTGCAAGCCATAACAATAGAGAAGTAGAAGGCAATAATCAAGGAGAATTTGTTAAATAAACTTTCCCAGAGATAGGTGTTTTTAAATGCCCAGCTCCATGCTGAGGCCATCAGAGCAGAGTGCTACTGGGATTTAATCAGGGATAGATGCAACCGAGAACTAGTGACAATATTCATTCTATTTTCTGTGCAAGGCAGTAGCTTGTATGCAGGGTTTTACAGACATATAACGAAATTTTTGAGTATGTTTAATGGGAGTGCGAGTGGGAATAAAAAAATGTGTATACTTCAGTGTGCTCCAGGTAAAGTTCCACTCTTTATGGGAGTGTTTGCTCGATTTTTGTTTGTCTGATTGTTTTTAATTTAATCTCAGAATATTTATGAATTTATTCCTTTTTAATTTCTGTGCAGGCTGGTTTTATTCAAACTTTGCTCATATTTAATCTTTTATAGTCCAGATATAAGTAGCAAGATCTCAGGTAAATGGAAATCTATCTTGCCATGTTTGGGGCAGTTCCAAGTGAAGTGTTAATAATACCAGATAAAATTAATATTACAGCCTTCTGAAACTGCAATGTTGTGCCTCTTCTGCCATGTAAGTGGCCAGAAAAAAAAAAAAATATTGCTGAGATTCCCTTGGAAAACATCTTACATGCTTTTTATTAACTTAGAAGCTGTTCAGTTGACAGGTCTCCTATTTAAATTCAGATTACCACTCTCAAGTACAGGACAAGGTCTGGAATATACCCTAAGGCAACCCTAGCACATACTCATCTGTGATTAATTTAGCTGCTTAGCAGATGTCAGTTGTACTACTAAGAGTCAAATAATCACCCATTCACTGTAAGCCCAGGTGACTCCACCGAGCCAGAGACTATTGTTTATTGTTTTAAGATGCATATGGTGTAGACATTTCCAAGGAAGAACCATGGGGAAAAAAAGATGCTTAATGAACAGGGAAGTGAAATCTCAGGACCCTAAATACTATAAATTAAGAGTGAATGTTCACTCTTTTTAGTTTTATACCTTGAAATAACAAGGGAAGAATTAATTAAGACCACAAAGGGGACAGTGGTTAACTTACAATGAAAACTCCATGAAATAGAAAAGTTAGAGAGTCAACAGATTAAAAATAACTTGAGAAGTAGAGTAAAACACCTTATGCATATTTCTCTGAAAGAAACATTGGCTAATTAAGACCTTATCTTTTTCTTTGCTATCCTTTACCTGTGCACAGGGATATTGATTTACTGCAGAACAATTCCTGAGGTTTTAAATATGAAGATCTTTATAATTAAGCAGCTGAAGAGTTCATCTAACAACTGCATTACTAATGAAGTGAAGTTCAAGTGAAACACCTGCCCAGTAACAAGAAATATAAAACTGTCAACATGATGTTATAGATGGGTATCATTTCTCCTGGGAAGCTTCAGGCAAGCACTCCTTCAGTAAAGGAAGCTCCCCATAAAGCAAGTGTTGGGGCAAACTGGATAGTGCCTGAACTGTATCTCTTTTCTTCCAGCAGGAGCAGAAGTTTTGAAACCTATATGTTAGTACTTAATTTTTAAAAGCCTCAGAAGTCTATAGTCTACATAGTTCATGAGGATGGGTTTCACTCTGCTGGCAGCTGCTCTCCATTGGGGTGCAGTGTGTTTTCCCAGAACTGCCCTGGAGCAGCCACCTGGCCCCCACAAACTGCACAAATTCTCTGCTGTGGCCAAGACAGTGGCCTTGACCACAAACTGCTCCTTTCCTCCTGCTCCAGCCTGATTTTCCCACTTATTCCCCTGTTACATGTTACAAAAAACCAAAACCAATCAACCAAACTAACCAAATAAAAACGTTTTTAGTCACCCAGCTGACTGCCTCAAGTTGCTGTGCTCTAAGGTTATATTCTACCAAGGATGGTAACTAAAGGCATTTAGAGTATTGGTCATCAATTATTATTGACTCAAATTAATCCAATGCTACTTGAAATATAAATCTGTGTTTAAAATATTACTGGCCCTATTTCTGCTATAATTTTTCACTTGTGACAGTGGCCCTCACTTTACTATCAGGCCCATTGAAATAAGTATAGTACCTATAGCAAGACAAAAGATACTTCTAATTTGAAGTATGACCCCAGTTTCAATCTACTACAGACAACACAAGCTATTTTCCACTGATTCATCACAAGATGGAGAAAAGTAGTCTGCAAAGCACAACAATTTAATCAAGGGGAAGAATTCCATAAAATATCCTGGCTGTTTATTTTAGTAACAAGGGGAAAAAACCCCAGCAAATATAGACCTATAAACCCCACAACAAAACCTGTTATTTGGGTTGACTGCATGATCATGAGAGAACCCATCCTTAGCTCATCAAAATTATTGTGACTTCTCAACACTTCTTTGCTGTAATGATGAGGCAAAGTGAGCTGAACACCAGCTTTGCACCTTTACCCTTGATAAACCCTAGGGAAAATAAGCTATTTTCTGCATGTGAGAGCTGTGTGTTTATTATCATACCACGTATGCCTGCTGGGCAAGGTGGAGAAGACGGAGAAGGTAGAAAAAGCTGGAAACACAGAAACCCTCTTAACATTCTATAAGACAGCTGCACTGCAACAGAAGTGTTTTCTTAGCAATTTACAGATCAGCTAAGGTCATAATAATTCCTAGCACAACATTTTTGCACTGGGAAACTGATTCACAAAAATGAAAACATCCCATGGGAACATGCAAATGTGAGACATTTCTGGTGATATCCAAGTGTCCCTGGGGTATCCTAGTGTCCCTAGTGCTCCTTCACAATATGCCTTACAGAAACCAAAAAAAAATGCCCAGCCTTTTAATGCCTTGTTACTTCACAGAGCTATTTTATTCAGGACACTGGATCTCACAGGCATTTTAGGCCATCAGCTCCAAGGATTTCCAGGATCTTTGGTTCCATTTCATTTTGGCTTAGCAATACTGTACAAGGGTATCAGGGCCCTGAGTGGTTTCAGGGTCAAGAGGATATTGTTCTATTTTTAACATCTAAGTGTTCCAGAGGAGGATTATGTAAAAATAAAATACTGATGCATTGCTGATCTGTGAAAAATAGTGAGGTTAAGGTTTGTGTTGTGCATGTCCCCCTAATTCAAGAAAAAAAATATCTCCATCAAAAATTTCTAACTGGAAAAAGACCAGAAATTCTATTTCTCAACCAGGTCTATTTAAAGTAGTATCCACATTTGTCTGAAGTCAAGAAAGAAAACCAAAATCTTGGACATTCAGGTGCACACAAAGCCCTTTTTCATATATCAAGCTGACTTTAAAGGAAAAAGAAAATACCAGTTTTCATAACACGCACATACACACGCAAATTAAAACTAAACCTCATTGGAAAAGGAAGACATGAAATAGGTGCATATTTTTAAAAACATGAATAACTATGTCCATCCTACTGCATAAAACTACTTCACAAAGTGAGATAAAACTCTTGTCCCTGATCATCCATCCTGCTTAATTGTTAGCATGCTTGGATTCCCTGCAGTTTTGCCTCAGAACTCTCTAAGAAGATGCCCAAAAATATAAGTGGCAACTTCCAGTAGATCGCATGAAAAACGCTGTACCAGGTTTGTCTCCATCCTTTCTACATAGACCTCCAACTTGTGCCACAGGCTTGCACTAACACACACCTCTGCTATGCAGGTCAGGGTGCAGGATATCAACTTTCAGCTCCACACTAGAGGAGCACACAACTCTATTGAGCTGGAAGTCAGCCCATATCCTATTTTAGACACTTTGGTTTTGACAAACAAAGAAGGTATGAACTACCATCTTTGAGGGACATGTAAGGACCAGAGGATGCTCAAGGCCAAATGCTGTGCAGTGTGAACACAGGCAGCTTGTACTATTTGTTCCAAGGTCAAGGAAGGTTCCTGACCATGTAGAAACATGTCAACATTGCACATGCAGACTTACCTGCATGCATGTTCCTGCATGCAGAGTCCACACAAACTCATGCAAAAAAACCCTGTTCTGCTTCTGCAGTGTGTGTGGTTTAAAAGACTGATCTGCCCACTTCAGATAAATGTCAAGTTTCAAGATGGTACAAGGCTGAAAACAGTATAAGCATGCACCATTTGCAAAATGTTGTACTTACTCTCACTTAATCTGTTATATTCATATCAATCTGGGTTTAGCTCCACTGAAAATAAATGTTGGTTTCATAAAGGAAGCATGCATGTTTCAGTCTAGCTTTTTAGCAGGGTGTAACATCATAAAAATATAGGATATAGTAAGTAATAAAAATATTGCAATATGAGTAATCATTGAGCAAAAGTAATATTCATTACAGGTAGGTTAAATCACCTCAGCTTTAGTAAGGTTAAACTCAAGATACAGGATCAGAAAACACTGGAGATGGTAAGGCAAACCTTACTGGGTTTTCTCACCTTCAGCTTTTGGATGAAATAGCTTTAGTGCCAACTATCCAGGGAATCTAAGTTTTGACTTACTTAATTTGTGGTGATAAAGTATGATCATTATCATTATCATTAATTTACATAGTTTAACACATTTCTATTATTAAGATAATATAAGCTTGACAACTCAATTGCATTCCTCTGGCCATAAGCCTTCAATGTGTGTTGACACAGACGTACTCACGCAGATGTGCAGGATTCAACTGAGATGGCAAAAACATCCTACCTAGTGAATAGCATTACAAATTAATGAGACACTGGATTAGAAATTTTGAAACCAGGTTTGTTTTTGATTTTACATATTTAACTTTCTTCTTTTATATGCTTTTGATTTTCGTTCCATAAACGTATGATCATCCCAAACATATGTGCATCCCCTTCATACCTCTGTATCATGTGGATGTTTCACACCATTGTTCTCTACTCTATGATAAAGTTCTCAGGTAAAATTATTTCCTTCCCTTACTGCCAACATATACTGCCTCTGGCACCTTTGGGATGTTCAGTAGTGGAAAGGGGGCTAAATCACAGAACCAAAGAACAGTAACAGTTATTACAAATGCCCTTGGCCAAACCTTGGAGCTGTAAGTAACACGAGACTAATGGTGAGATGAAATAAGGATGAAAAAGTCAAAGCAAACATCCTTGTTAACACACTTTGCTCCACCAGGAAAAAGCAGAAGTACATTTTGGCTTGCAGGAGATCATATAACACCTTCCAGTAACTAAAGGTGACCTACCTACAAGAAAGCTTAAAAGGAACTTTTTATGTGGGCATATAGCAATAGAGCAAGGGGAATGACTCCAACCTGAAAGAGGGCAGGTTTAGATTGGATATTAGGAAGAAAATCTTTACTGTGATAGTGGTGAAATATTGGAACAGGTTGCCCAGGAAGCTGTGTCCTGGCACTATTTACAGACACACTGCATGGGGCATTGAGCAACCGGATCTAGCAGAAGTTGTTCCTGCCCATGGCGAGGGTGCTGGAACTAGGAGATGTTTAGTGACTCTGCCAACCCAAACTCTTCCATGATTGTGACTGAAGGCTTTGCTATTTAGATTATGGTTTACATGCTGTGAAACAAGGCCCTCTGCTTTGACTTCCCTCCTGGACAGCACTGGCTGGGGGCTGGCCTTTCCCACAGTGGCACAGTTAATGTGTTACCAAGTGCATGGCGATAGCCAGGGAAGGCCTTTGTGCATGGCGATAGCCAGGGAAGGCCTTTGGGCACTGCACGTTTCTTCATTTCATTGCACAGCATCATCCTTTTGCAGACAGACCTTCAGAAGTGTTTCTCCAGGGGACAATGCCACATTGCTGCTACATGTAGGACAACTATTTTTTCCTCCAAGTCATCAGTCAGGGAATTTGCCTGAGGTCACAAGTTAGTCTCTGAAGTGGAGTTGAACTACAGAAGAATAAGTGTAGCTAAGTTCTTGCATGCTGAAAGTACAAAACTCCATATGTTTGTTATGGTTTGACAATGGCCAAGGGCCAGTCAGTGCACTTAC